>JAQHUG010000155.1:1607406-1625475 GCA_028555095.1 Dicrostonyx torquatus | reverse complement strand
GACGTTCAGTTAGACCAACACAATTTGATGAAGATATATTCACTTTTTCCTTGTATGGCTTTATGTCCAGGTTTTTGGTCCAGTTCCGTTGATCCACCTGTTTGATTTTGCCTATCATTTTAAGGGAAGATAGGAAAAAAATATCTATTTTTCCCACACAGGGCAGGAAATGGCAGAACAAATTAAAGATACCGTCCCTGCCCAACTTGGTGAACCAATGAGTTAGTTTAGGTTAGTTATAGTCTTAAGTAAGTTTGTGGTGATGCTACAACTTACATGATGCCTGGACCCACCTGCATCATGAGCAACTCAGAAAGTGACATCATTGAAGACTCACTAGTTACTCAACAAGATAAAGGGCCCCACCTTTGCCAAGTGCTTGCCTCTTGTGTAACCTCCGGAAGAGTTAGGATCAATGAGCACCTTGGGAAAATCTAATGAAAATATTGCATACCTTCTGAGCCTCCTTGACCCTTCTTTAAAGAAGTAGTAACATGCCTGATCATCTCCTAAGGGTATTCATATTTGCTTTGATGCCAGATAGCAATGGTTGTGTCCAATCTGGAGGAAATGCTACACAAGAGCAATTGTTTAGAAATGCATGATAGATATAAGATTTCTAACTTTATAAATTAAATGTATTTATTACCATACATACAAAAGTTAGGGCACATTCCTTATGCATCCTACACATCCTAAACATTTGAGAGGACTGATCTGGGGTTCAGTCATGGTCTATTATAATATTAGGCAGCACATCAGCACACATTAGATTTTAGGTAAGGTCCCAGAGGTCCTGGATGAGCACTTGGGAGTTAGGAAGCATAATGACAATGTGACTTTGTGTCAGTGGAGGCCACCAATGGATGAGAACTCAGTTTTCAGTGATTTGGGATTTTGAAAGAAGCGTAAAGTGGATTGCATACATCTGCTAGTTTTAATTTATTTGTCTGTAAAATGTGAACATTCTTTAAATACTTGTGATTCAGGAGAAGTTCAAGGTTTTGTTTTGTTTTGTTTTGTTTTTTTTAGTTTGATTTTGGTTTGGGCTTTCACTGTTTCATGTCCCTTGAATCAGACCTGATATGTATGAACAATTATATCTAAGTAAAATGTGTAGTTCTAAAATGGAAGCATTTTTCTAAGTCCTAGGCTTATTTTTAAGTAATTTTCACATCTCTGTTCTAGAGACCCTTTTAATGTAGTTGAATTCATTTATATTAATTCTGAACCCTGTAGAGAGTTAAGGCTCCATGAAGACCCCACCAGTGTCGACTCTCTGAAGATTAAGGGCAGTTCCTAAAAGTCCCTGGATTCTGTACTTCACAGCTACCCTTCAGCCCCCACCCTGCCCCAGTGCAATTTTGAGTATGCCTGCAGGGCAAATAAACCATGTATTTGAGAAATACAGTTTTGGTCTAGGCTTTAACAGATACAGTACACCTCTAGCATATATGAAAAGAGAATAAGTCATTTAAAATAACCTATTTTGGATATATTTGAGTAATTGTATGCATAAATAAAATGGGAGATGTTGACAACAAAAAGATGACTTTTTTCTGTCTAGAGCCATTTAATCCTATTAAATATATTGAAAGTGAACAAATACACTTGTTAGATAAAGCCTTTAACAAAGCCCAAGGTTTAAAAAATTTAATTCACTGATTCATAAGTAATATTTTGAGTAATTTTTACTTAGAATCTTGTATATAAGCCGCAACTTTTCATGTTTCTAGGCTTTGGAAGAGCTCCCTCTACTGTTGAAATGAGAACATGTTTTTCAAAATGATCTGGGAATCTAAGAAAAACAGCCAGTTAGATCACTAAAGAATCATATATTTAATCTGTGTAAACACATATGTATATGTATATATATGTTAACGTTAATATTGTCAGCTATGAATTTGAATTACATACTCTATTTAAAACTATTTGTACAGATTTGTAGCATAATTTCTTTTTTTCTTTTGTGTGTGTGGGTTTGAGACAGAATTTCTCTGTAGTTTTTGTGCCTTTCCTGGAACTAGCTCTTGTAGGCTACACTGGCCTCAAACTCACAGTGATCTACATGCCTCTGCCTCCCAAGTACTGAGATTAAAGGCGTGTGCCACAACTGCCCAACTGTATCATAATTTCAATAAAGTTCTTTGTTGTAGACTATGTGGCTAAATAAAAATTTGTTTCAAACTTTCACCTTTCTTTGTAATTTATTAATAATCATCTTTTAATTTTCTAATGAGTCCAGATATAACAGGAATACACCACGCACAACATGATAAAAAGTCACTCTGAAATGTTATGAAATGGAAATTTGAAAAGACTTCAAATATCATGGGCTTCATGTTTGCTTAAATGATGGCAAATTACATAAATTCTCTTCATGTGCAGAATGCACAAAGTTTCACACCTCCTGTGTTAGTAAAACAAATGTTAAATATTATCCAGTATTATGGAAAAGACCCCCAGAAATACTGACACTGTTTCAAATTCAAGAAGTGTAACACTTTAAAAGCAGATTTGTATGTTGTAGGTCAAAGCTGGCCATTATGAGAAAATTTTTCTTAACAGAAATAATATAGGGGCTAGGGCCCTTGCTTATTTCCAGAGGGCCTGATTGGGTTCTCAGCATTTGGCATCAGGAGATTACTCGGCATGACACACACACACACACACACACCACACCACACGCACACGCTCACAAACACCACACCACACACACACCATACCACACCACACATGCACCACACCACACACACACACCACACTACACCCACATCACACCACACACACACACACCACACCACACACACATCATACCACACCACACTCACACACCACACCACATATGCACCACACCACACCACACACACACACCACACACACATCATACCACACCACACACACACACACACACACACCACACACACATGCGCACACCACACCACACACACAATGAAAAATTAGGAAAATGTGAGTTTCTTTTAATTGAGGCCAATGTATAAATTTCTAACTTGATTTGTTTAAAATGATGTTTATAATTTTCCTTAGTGTGCTCACTTCACAAACACTAAAGTATGAGAAGTCAAAATATATTGACAATGAAACATATCACAATGAAAGCACAATGGGACATTAGGCTGTTGGTTGCAAGCTATTGTATAAAGGTACAGTAATTAATCCAATGAGATAGAATCACTTTAGTATAGGTCCCCAATTGAGGTCATTACTAATTCAATAATTCAAAACACAAAATTCAATAAGTTAATCCTTAGTTGTTAAGAATATACATAGCTAAACTTTTTCTGGTTATTCACAAATCTTTAGTGAGAAATAAGAAATATCAAGAGTTTGGAACACATACGTAGTTTTTTTTCAAAACCTTTCCATAAACATACTCGCAGGTATTACAATTAGAAGTTCAGAGCTTATAGAAAATGACATAGTGACGTATGAAGCTTCCATGCACTACCAATATGTTTACAGCTTGATGTGGTTAAGAAATATGTGATACCTATTAAATATATTTTCAGTTTTTATAAACATTTGCGTTCCATGATTAATGGAATCCATATATACAGAAATTTTAGCTGATTTTTCAGTTTAAAAACAGAAAAATGATTGAAAACTGAGGTTTTATAAAATACTCGTGAACTTCTTTTATGTAGTCTGAAGACTTTTATGACCCAGATCAGAAGGTACATATATTCAGCAGTATATTCATAGAAATACACAAAGAAGTGCTTTAATTACCTAATTGTGATGGTTAGCTCTAAATACCTGCCTCTGTCTCCCGAGTGCTGGCATTAAAGCTGTGTGCCACCACTACCTGGCCTCTATGGCTAACTAGTGTGTCTAGCTCCACACTCTGATCTTCACGCAAGCTTTATTTGTTACGGCACGAACAAATTATCACCACAGGAGACCTTGTACAACTCTTTTTGTTGTTGCTGTTTTTAACAGTCTTTTTTTGTATCTTTGACAGGCCTGGGACACAGTGGGTTCCAGGTTGGACTTGCACTATACCTTGTACCAAAACACCTTTTATGGCAAGCCCATTATTCTCATGAATGGGTTAATCACTTCCTAAAGATGTGAATTAATCCTATCATTTGATATTGCATAGTCAAAATTAAATTTCAACCTGTGCACTGAAAGAGAAAAATACACTTAAACTATAGATAATATTAGGAACTTAATACAAGAAGAATCACAGAGTAATGCATAATCTCAAGAGTATTAACATATCAATAGCAGACACATTCTATTTCTTAAAATATATTAAAATCAGAGCTTTCACCCATTCTTCCCCTCTCCATGACCTCTGTCTTCCTATCCACAGAAGTTGTTATTCTTTCATACCTTTTATAATCCTAGAACTGTGTATCTCAGCTACTACTCTGGAATATTTATCATCTACTGCATGTCTTCTATGCCTGCTAGCTTTAATCATCAACCCAACACACCTTAGAGTCACTTGAGAAGAGTGTATCAATAGAAGGACTGCTCAGATTGGGTTAGCCTATGGATACTGCTTGATAATTGATCCAGTAGGTCCCAGCCAATAGTAGGCAGCTTATTCACTGGGAAGTCTTGGATGGTAACAGAAAGCTAGGGAAGCAAGAGCTACAGTGAACAATCAAGGAGTATTACTCAATTGTTGTAATAGGTGCAAGCGGGTTGTGTTCCCCCCACCACCCAGCTCCCAGCCACCAGCTAGCTTATGCCCGAAATAACCACATGAAAACTGTATTCATTTAAATTACTGCCTGGCCCATTATCTCTAGCCTTTGCTTGGCTAACTCTTACATCTTAAACTAACCCATTTCTGATAATATGTATTGCCACTTGACCGTGGCTTACCGGCATGACTCTAACCAGTGTCCACCTAGGGCCGAAGAATCATGGTGTCTCCCACACTTCCTTTCTTCCCAGCCTTCTGTTCTCTCTACTCTGCCCACCTAAGGGCTGCCCTACCCTACAGGCCAGGCAGTCTCTCTTTATTTAACCAATGAAAGCACAGAAATACAGAAGAACCCTCCTATATCACTCCATAGTTTCTGTTTCCAGTTCCCACTTGAGTTCTTGTCCAGATTTCTCCAAGTGATGGGCTGGAAGCTGAAATGAATAATTTTCTCACCCAAGCTTTCAGTCATGGTGTTTGACACAGCACACATCAACAGAATGAAACAAACAAGCTTTTTTTCCACTTCCTTTGATATCATTGTCATTGTACCAAAACTTTCAGCAAACTCCTGGTCTTTGTTAATAGTTGATTTATCTGGGACAAAATTCATATAAATCATTTGTTTTTCTGTGTAAGATATTAAATCAATAACTTTGAAACCACAAAATTGTAGTTTTGAATTTCAGTTCTTTTATATGATTTGGCCAGGGACTTGAAATATCAGTTTCTACTATAAATTAGAAATTATGGTAGCTCCTAACAGAGTAGGTCTAACAAATTAGTTTAAAGTTACCAGGATGTTCCATTCTAAAGTTATGTATGATTATCAAATGAGCACCATTAGAATCAACTGGTAAGATTAGGTTGTGGATTCTGAACATCAATTTACCATTTATCAATTGTAACCAGACTGCAAAGTTGTTGGTGTTAGAAGATTGCCAAATAATAAATGCTTTCTGTCCATTAGTAAAATAAAGCTCAAATCTTGTCCTGTGCGTGTTAGGAAATCTTATGAGCAGATTTACAACATTAGTTCAGAGGATTTCTCCCATGATTTGATAGTCAGCAGCTTATTTTATCCGAATCTGAACCAGAAATCTTACTAATAACCTATTCATTTATATACCTTAAAGCTTAAAAACTTGCCATATATTTTCTACAAGGTATCTTTTTGTGACTTTGCTTTAATATTTTTGCAAGAAGTAGCACTCTTTGTTCACAATAACCTACCTCCCTGGAAATATCCCTTTAATATCCTTTGATTACACCTCCTCTTGTTACTATTCCAGCCTTTCTCCTTGGCCTAGTTTAAATATTTTCCCCTTCAGGAAGTCTTAGCTAATTCTCCAGATCAGCAGTGACTGTCGGTGACTGTGTTCCCAAAGCATTTGCTTTGTCACAGCTATTAATCTTGGTTATTTGTGTATATATCTTAACTCCCTTGATGAAATAGAATGTATTTGAGTATAGAGACGTGCTCATCATTCGATACATACCAGTCTCTCTTCTGGAATCTACCCAAGTTGATATAAAACAATACATCTTAGAATCAGTCATTAAAAGCTATGAAATAAGCCAATTCAAATATTTATTTAAAGTAAATTACTGAGGTTGGGAGGCTACACATAACAAAATTAAGTAAACACAAATAAAATATTAAAAATAGAATAAGGACTCCTTAAAATTTTGTGTTCACATAGGTTTGCAATATTCTAATTACTCATAATCAAAAGGATGAGAGGTTAGTACAAAGGGGCATAAGGATTCTGGACATTAGCTTTATGGAGCAAACAGTGAATGACTTCATAAAATTCAATAAGGAGAGCAAATATCAGTTTCTATCACCTAAAATAGTATATTCTTTATAGATTCAATTTTTGTAACAATATAATGAAATCATCTTAATGTCAACTGCACAGAATAAATTTATACCTATGTGTAATCTATGATAAATCACATTCCTTCCATGTGTGGTTTTTCTTTTGTTGGTACCTGTGTGATAGAATATTACTGATCTGATATTAATGTGAATGAGATCACTGGGGAATCTGATTACCAGTGCAGATTCTAACTTGCTATGTCTTAGGGGCTCCCAGGTGCTGGTCTAAAGATCATAATTTTGGGGAGCAATAAAATCTTTTTAAAGCTTTCCTAAGAAGCCATGGTAGCACATACCTGCAGTCCCAACTGCTCAAGGATTAGAGCAGAAGTTAAAAGGCTGCCTGGGTAACATAGGGAGACCCTCTCTGCCTCCAAGTCAAAAACAAAATCCCTCAAAAAAAAAAAAAAACCCTGACACACCAACACTTTCTTTACATTTTAGTGCTACTTCTTCCTAATCTTTAAACATGGTCAATGCCCTTAATTTCAGCACTTAGTGACAGAGGCAGGCAGATCTCTGTGATTTTTGAGGTTAGGCTAGCCTACAGGATATTTCTGAGAAAATTGGGCTACACAGAGTAACATTATCTCAATATAAAATAGAACAACATAACAACAACAAAAGTTATTTTTTATAATGCCATTAGTATTCTTCCGTCTTCACAGGATATTAAAAATAAACCCTTCTCACCTGTTTTAGTCATTTGTTTGTTACTATAAAATTTAATTATTATGTTACTATGTAAAATCGCACAACCAGAGTTGCTTAAACGAGGAAATTCATTTTGTCTTGGTGCTCTTTAATGTTGGAGAAAACATTGATGCAGTTAGCTCCAATAAGAAGTTGAGAGAACACATGCAAACCAATCATCAGAATCAAAGAAGGGGAATTAGAAGTAGATTGAGTACCAGAGCCAACCCCTACTCATGTATTTCCTCAGCAAAACTCTATCTCCTGAAGGTTCCGTGTCTTCCTCAAACAATGTTACAAATGGAAACCATGCTTTCTTTTTTTTAAGTTATTTTTTGTTGTTGTTAAGAGAAAAATTTACATTTACTCCCCTTGTCCCAGGCCCTCGCGCTCCCCCACTACCCCACTGCCCTCCCCCTGCTTCCTTGAGATGGGGCAGGATACCCTGCCCTGTGGGAAATCCAAGGCCCTCCCCACTCCATCCCGGCGTAAGAAGGTGTGCATCCATATAGAATAGGTTCCCAAAAGGTCAATACATGCAGAAGAGATGGGTCCCTGTGCCATTATCATTGACTCTCTGAATGTGGCTCCCAATGGGGACTGACTGAGAAACCATGCTTTCAAATCCAGGAACCAATGGGGCACATTTCTCATTCAGACCTCTACGCTATTTCTTGCTTGGTGGAAAAATAGGTTTTGTTGTCGTTAGTTAATTTGTTTGTTTCTTTTGTAGAGATTAGATTTATTTCTGAAAATAAAAAGCATCCTGAAAAAACATCCATTTTGGTTTTGTCAACTTCTAATAACTATTACTATATTTTCCCCTCAATGTATAACTTTAATGTATAGTACAATTCAAAAGGTCATGGAAAAGTAGAACTATTAGGTTAACTCACACATATAATTAAAATATTAATTTTTATTAGTAATTATTTTAGTAATGTTTTATGAACAATTATCAAAATTGTCTCTCTATATATTTATAATATTACAAAAACTTACCAAGTAATTCCTTTGTGATTCCATGAGTTTTGAAAATGCATACTGTAGGATATTAAAACCAGAAATTTACTTCTTTTAGGAAATACCTCTATCTCTCTAGAGGTGAAAGGTAGTAAAAAAATGTAAAAGAGAATTTTCTCTCTATTCTTTGGACCAACAAACATTAGTTTCTCCAAGTGGATACAGCAATTCTCAAGTTATCTCTGTTTTGAAAGGTTAAGGAAATATTACTTTGCTAATCATATCTGTAACTTATTTGTCGAGCTCAGATGTTAGTATTCTGGAAGCAGTTCTTTAAAAATTCATATTTTAACCGGGAAAATGTCAATCACATGATACTTTTCATAATGTGCCTCTCAGTAAAATCTGTGAGAAAACGTATTTGTTTGCAGCAAGGGAGAGGAGGATTTTAAGGTCTACCTCTTATTTTCACCAACATATACTATAGTTAATTTTTAGAGTTAGATGTTCCCAAGTCTTTAGTCCATGACTTAATAACATTTACAATACATAAAATCACTTGATAAATTGGATATATATTTGTATAATCTGAAATTTGTAGAAATATATATTTAGGTGTATATTATAATTCTGGCATTTAAGAATTTCACGTGTGTTGATTGCAATTATTCTTAATCCATGTGAAATATGTTTAAGCAGAAAAATCATTTTATTTGAAAAGAACCTTCTTTGATAAGCAAAATACTTAATGTTTAATCACTTCTGAATTATTTAATGAACACAAATATAGTATGCCAATAATAGGTAGCAGCATGCATTAACCTCATCAAGTATTGATGAATTCTTCTGCGGAGCTATGAAATGCACACGTGTCAGCCTGGCTCCTATCACCCATATACCTCCTCCTATCACCCATACATGGAAAACTGGTATGTGGATGATGTAATGCCATCACTGTGTTCAATCATGGAATGCAACTGTGACTCTATAAAGTACCAAAATGCAGTCACGTTTATTAGGCATTATACTAATACTCTAGCTTGGCAAAGCATTCCAGTTATCTAGTGGACCATATATCACTAGTGCAATATTCATATAATCAGAAATCACACAGTGCATGTTTTACTGAAGTATGGAAAGCTTCCAAAAACAAATGGAGACTATGTGTTGTTAACAGAATGGATTTACAACTCCATCTTTTGTCTGTTTTTTTTCAAATTAGCATCTTAAATTATTTTAAATTTCATAAAGTCACATATTATTGTGTATGTACTATATATGATGTGTTAAGATAGATATTATTCACACAGTGAGAGTGAGATAGACATCATAGGATACTTTCAGAGAGCTCACAGCCTAGAGGCCACAACAGAGAAGCCAGAAAAACCAACAGGGTGCTACTTACTCACCTTCAATGCTCATAGACAGGTGCCAAAAGAGACATGTCACAGAGGAAACCCTTAGTGTCAGCAAGAGAAAGAAGCAGTGCTAGCATGGGACATTAGAAGAAGGGAAAGACCAAGAAGAGCCACAGAAGCCAGGGAGTATAAGAGCCAGTTTGGCAGGGAGGAAGGGTAGCAATGAAATAAAAAGCACTTAAATTGGGAGATTCAGTGGGGACCTATTAAAGAAGACTTCCAATGAGGAAGATCTATGATTGGATCTGAGTTTCAAAATATTCGGTGTCAGCAGAATTGAAAAAGACTTGAAAGAAGGAAGACTGTTACAGAAACAGATCCTGGTAGTTAGCCACAGTGATAAGATAAAGTCAAAAATATCCATGGCAATCCCGGGACAAAGTCTCTTTCTGTTCCTTAACTCCTCTCTCTAAAGCATGTTCTCCTCAGTGAAAACCAATCCAGCCAGATTATTTTAACAGGTTTTTAAAATCATTCCTAATTTTTAAGCAATATCCACTATCTTATTTAGGACCCTCCAACTACTTACTTCTACACAACACCTTCTTCTCTGAACTTGGCTTCCTTTTTACATTAAGTGAAAATTCTATGCCTCCTTCTCTTCTGTCTCTCCTTTCTCTCTTCCTCCTTCTTCCCATTTGCATCTCATTCCCTCACCAAACGCTTCTTTAGAGTTCAATAAATCATTGACAGTTACTGAACTTGGCTTTCATATCATACTACTAATTATGTCTTAGGGTTTTGACAATCATCTGTGAATGTATGGAATGAGATCTTTTTATAGTTGTGATAACCGGCAAGATGTTCACTTCAGTTCCAGAGATTTGCCTTTGATTAAAATATATTTTTTTTCATTGATCTTCATATTGGTCCATGGTAATGAATAGACTATTTGGCTATATGGCGTTGACCATTGGTGTGGTTACAGCTATAAAGAGGATACATTTTGAAGTTGTTTGTGTGCTAGGAGGGTAAGATAGCCTACCTCTTTGTTACAAAGATGTTACTTAACATTTTCATGGATTAAAGAAACACAATTGATTAAAGAAACACAAGCTCTGGTTTGGTGAACATCCTATTAAGGTGAAACTTTTGGAAGCAAAGCTTTTTATTGATGTTTTGATGTTCTTTTCAGCAGCTACTGGCTGAGCAATTTGGGGATATTTCAAAAAAGGAAGACTGTTTAATTTCTGGGCCCAGGTGGAGAAAGCCCACTGCAGTTGAGGTCAAATTTTCTTCTGTTCTTCCTGGTAAAGAGGCTTCCTCAGCAGGAAGTTTCTCATAGAAAACAATATTAAACCATTTATTCTTAATTTCTGTAAGATACTCTTTTGTCCTTTAGCCTAATCTTACTCTCCAGTGTTTCTAGTTTGTTATTTAACTCTGAATAGAAAATATTTTCTTTCTTCTATTTAATTTTCTATAGTATTATTATCACCTTCATATAAAGGTACTTTTCATATTTTCACTTATTTGTGACTATTATTGTATTACCATTGTATCAGTTACAATTGATAAAGGATAATTCCAAAATGTGTGTATAATAAGAGCTAAAAATATCAGTAATTTCAATAACATCTTTGATTTAGGCAACAGAAAATTATGCAGGACACACAGCTATCTATTTTGATGCTTAGAATCAATTTTGATAAGTTGATTTGCAACAAAATTTCATATTGTAATTTCTGTCTTGCTATAAAGAAAGTTTGTGCTTTCTTTTTTAAATAGCCAACATTATTTACTTGATAGTTATTGTTTAAGACTCATTACATATAAATTATGATCAATCATATTTCTTATTCTGGAACCATGTAATTATGCAGTAATTGTCCTTAGAAGAAAACAGGAATCTCAAAAGTAATATCCCAAGAATTTGTAAACAGTGAAGAAAATTGAATTTTTCCACTGTTTATTAAAATTTTAAAAAGTATTATTGTTACTGAATAAGAATGCATTTGAAAAGAAAAGATTTTGTTTCCTATAGATGTTTCTTTTGGTTGAAATCTGCCCAGAGAGTGGAAGAATGATTAAAAGTAAAATTGTGGAAAAAAAAAAGAATTAAAAAAAAGAATGAAAAGAAAGCAGAAGGTAAAGGTAAAACAACGACATTTAAGAGGGAAGGTGAAAGCCATTCTACTAGTATTTTTCATAATTGGTTTACTCTCTCTAGAATACTTTCTAGGAACTCCATATTGAAAGCATGGTACATCAAGAAAACAAATCTCTCACAAATAATACACCTCCAAATATTAGCACAGTTTGCCTTTATTTTATACAACATAAAGAAAAACATAGTCCTCACTTTTAGCAAATAAATTAGAGACAGTGAAAATAAGCATTCAAAAATTCTATATATCATGATATACAGATTAAAGCTCTTAATTGATTTAATTTCTCTCACTATCTATGATCAAGCTTATGTTTGGAGTTGAGGGATTTTGTGGGTCTGTAAACCACAGGTATACATACAGCTTTGCCCTGAAAACAATAACCTTGCTTTCTGAAATAAATTCTCAAGATTCGGGTTTTTGGGCACATTCCATTGTTTATACTCTGCTAGCAGGAGTCCCCCATGTCAAATAGCCAAGCATATTATTGTCTTTACTTAACACTGTTGAGTTGTTAGCATAACCAAAAGCACTCTACACTCTCCCCAACCACACCTGAAATGCAACCAAACACCTCATAATCACTTTTGCATTAAATCAAATGAGATGTAATTTAACACTTGTGAGGGGGACTGGAGAAGACATCTGTACAGAGGACTGTAATCCCCAGTACCTTTCTTATACTTAGAAATGAAAACAACTCATATTTATTTAAGATATTTAAACCATACCATAATCTTCACATATTTATCTTGAAGAGGAAGTATTACTGCCATTATCATTATCTCACACATTTTTCAGGCATAATGAGATACAGTAAATAGGTCCTGGATCATTAAAGCATTTCCAATCAAAGACAGAAGTCCCTGTGTCTATTAAGATCTAAAACATCCACTTAATTTTGAATCTCCTCTCCCTCACCTTCCCACTCATTCATAAGCTGCTTCCATTCTCCGCTTAGCTTTCCATTTCCTATCTGTGTTTGAAGCAGTAGTATATTTTAGAGCATCAAGAAATCAAACTCAAGTGAAGATGCTTTGTAAATGCTGACTCTGCTTCTTCCTATCTTGCAAATTTGGACAAATCTTCTTCTGTGTCCCAATTTTCTTGTCTGTAGAAGCAAGAACAACTCTCTCAAGATGCTGCAGTGAGTATGCAGCAATTCTTCACAGAAAAATCAACAAAAAAATGTCTGGCATTTATGCATCCCCTCAATGTTAGTTGTTAAAATATATCTCATTAGTACTCTCCAGAGGATATTATTATATCAGTGTATTCTAATTTCCCCCTGTCCTATGTCTACACAATTTCTTGTTCAAGTTTCACAATGCAGTTGTCTAGACAAAGTTGGTCACTCTTTTTCTTCCCTTTAGCCATTCCACACCAACTCTTTCTCCTTCCTCTCAGACCAATTTAATGGATTTGAATTTATTTATAAACTTCTGTTACCATGCATGGTTAATGGACCTTTCCAATCACTGCTATTGACCTTTGTATCAGCAGAATTTGACAGTGGATGTTTTATCTTTCTTAATGCCCATAGTCTATCATTTTTCATACTATCTGCCTCTCATCTGTCAACCTTAGAACCCTCTTTGCTCTACTCTTACTTCAATAACTTTATTAGTCCTATCACTGTAGAGAATGGCCTTAAATGCATGGACCTCACGTTTATTGCTCTTTCAACCTACAAATCAGTATATGTAAGGACATTCACAGAATCTGAAGGTAGACAACTGGGGTATTTTATGGCCTACATTTAATCCCAACTATAACGCTCTTCCACAAATCCTGTTAACTGCCCAAATTTACTTATTGAATATCATTTCAATGTATAGAATGTCTGAAATAAATATTACTTCATTTGGATTTCAACACCTATACAATGCATCACTGCTGTCTGGCAATTTTTCTCATCAAGTATTTTCAGAAGATTATATAAGTTCCTTAGCATCATTGTGCTCAATTTAGTTCAGGGCTTTTGGATAGCTTCCTGGACCACAGCAGTTGCTTGCTGTCTTTCCTCACTGATTTGGCTATCTACATCTCCTGGTACTTTCTCCTTGAAAAATTCCTATTGGCTTTCCTTGCACAATCTTTTCAGCATCTACTACAACAACTGGAATAAAAGAAAATAACAACTTTGCATGAAATTTTGTATACACAGTCTAAATAGTATTTTTCTGCTATGTGATTTAGATTTATTTTATTTGATATATTTTATTTATTTGCAAAGTAAGTTTTAAAAATATTTTCAAATATGTTTAATTACTTTTTATTTTGATTACACTTTTCAAAGACTCTAAATAAAATAAAGGCAGATAATTTTTTACCATTATTTCTATATTACTTCTACTTCAACAAATAGTTTTGAAGTCAAGTAAATTTTTAATGGAAACTTTCAAATAATTTCACAGAAAAGTTCTAACACATTAGCTATACCGCAAATATCACCTAAGAAAGAATGGAATTATTGCTCTTGTGTTGGAAAGTTAATACTTGATCTCTTGAAAAATGTTTTTGAAGAAAATTTTTATTTCTAATTTGCTTACCTGTTAATACCATATGGAGGTCAGCTGGAGCCATATGTATGAATTTCAGAAGTTCCAGAATGAGGTAGACAGCTTTATTGCTCTTTCCAAAAACAGTGTAACTTTGGGAAAGTTACAGAAGAAATTTTTAAGTCTGATTTTATTATCAAGAAAAATTTAATAATAGCTAGCTCTAGTAATAGAAAATGATATTGTTAGAGGAGGCCACTTGTTGGTTCCTGGCCACCCAGCTAACTTAGACTTGAAATAATCACACAGAAACTGTATTAATTAAATCACTGCTTGTCCCATTAACTCTAACTTTTTACTGGCTAAATCTTATATTAATTTAACCCATTTCTATTAATCTGCATATCACCATATGACAGTGGCTTACCCTCTAAAGTTCCCAGTGTCTATCTCTAGTGATAACTCCATGGCTTCTCTCTCACTCTGCCTTCATTTCTTCCAGCATTCAGTTTAGTTTTCCCTGTTTACCTAAGTTTTGCCCTGCTAGAGTTTCAAAGCAGTTCTTTATTCATTAACCAATAAAAGCAACACAGAGACAGAAGGACCTCGCACATAATTTCCCCTTTTCTGTTTAAACAAAAAGGAAGGCTTTAACTTTAAATAGTAAAATTACATTTAATGAAATAGATATCAACCAAGAATTACAGTTTCAGTATTTATATATACTTGAACTTTTATCGTAATTAAGGAAAATTATAATTATACCTATAAATATTTATTCTTCAATTTTATCAAATACTCCAGAAGGATATAATATTACCTAAGTAAACAAGAAGTGTATTGTAAGCAACTTCTAAGACTCTAGAATTGACAGGGACATCTTGCTGCCTGGACAGTCAGTCAAAGTTCTTCTGTACCACAGGGGCATCCATCTTCAACCTACAAGCCCATAGTATCCCACAGACTTTTCCATGAGACAGGAAATTTCAAAGACAGTTCCACCTATATTGGCAGTTTGTCAGTCACTTTTATCTGTCTGTGAGGGAGCTTCTAGATCAACTTAATTCAGATAGGAAACATACCCTAAATATGGGGAGCATATTTTATGGCTTAGACCCAAAACTGAATAAAATGGAGAAATGGAGCTGAAAAAAATGGTGTGGGAGGTCCTTCTGTCTCTGTGTTACTTTTATTGGTTAAAGAATAAAGAATTGCTTTGAACCTATAGTAGAACAAAACTTAGGCAGGAAAAACTAAACTGAATGCTGGAAGGAAGAAGAGCAGAGTTAGAGAGAAACCATGGAGCTGCCACCAGAGACAGATGCTGGGAAGTTTACCTGGTAAACTGCAGCCACGTGGCAATACACAGATTACATAGATATGGGTTAAATTTATATGTAAGAGTTAGCCAATAAGAAGCTAGTGCTAATGGGTCAAGCAGTGATTTAATTAATATAGTTTCTGTGTGTTGATTTTCGGAGGCTGAGCAGCCGGGATCCAACCAGCAGCCTCAATGCTACAGATATTGTATGACATTAACATTTCAGTAGAAACCTAATGCCAATTTTATTGCTTTCCTCTTAGACTGAAGATGCTATGGTTTAGTCCCTGTTAGTGAGTACTTTCCCAGGGCCACTTGAGGGGGCTACATCTTGAGCAGCAAGAAGTTAAGGATGCCCAGTTTTGCCTACATTCTGCACCGAATGCAGATGCTTACAAGACACTTACATGAGGTTACTGGGGTGGGCAGGTGTTATCTCTGTGATTTATTTATAGTTTCATTTTAAGGTTTTCAGCCATTCTTATGTTGTTATCATTTTAAGAAGTTGCTTGTTTTAGTGAATTTCTATCACTTAACCTTTTCTTTATCGTGTGTGAGTGTTTCCATGTATTCATGTCTCCAGTTCTTCTGCTAGTGGACTTTGTGACTCACTCTCCAGTTACACCATTAACCATTCTGACAAGATTTATTAGCCAGAATTATTTATTTTAGTAAGTTATGCTCAGGTCTCTCCATCTGTAGATTTACCAGTCTTGGATCTAACTAATTAAAACTCAAAAATATTTGAAAAATGCATCTGTAGTGAACATCTATAAACATTTTTGACATTATACTGTGTAAACATAATAAAATAAAAGTAAGCAAAATTAAATACTACTGGCTGAACATTCTAATGCTATTAGCCATTATAAACAATACATATTGATTTAAAGCATATGGTCATATGTGTTTGAATTACATATAAATGCTATGCTACGTTGTACAAAGTCCTTGAACATACTCTAGGAATTCACATGAATTAAGTGCCTGTGGATACCAAGGAATCACTTTACTCTGGTTTGTGGGTTTGCTTGCTTTTAAACTTTATATTTTCAATATGTAAAGCATCATTGGCCCCATATGAGTATAACATCAATAGCACAGTAGTAACTCAAATAATCCAAGCATTCCAAAGCAGATTAGAAATTTGATGAGGGTATTGCTAAAACAAAACATTCAATGTAGTCTTACATAGTTCCTAAGAAAAACAGCAAAAGAGACACCTGATTGTGACACTGTTTGTAGTTACTGAACTGAGGACTCAGATTCAGTGCTAAAGATACAATATAAATATGCAAAAGATCACAGAAGTCATATAAAAAGAAATACAGACTTGAGTCTAATTTGTATGGTGTGTATTGGTATTTTGTCAGAAAATAACACACCTAATTAACAGGGATTAGTTGAATATTGGTTTCCAGGATAGTTTTATTTTCATAAAGAACAATAAATGGTTTTAGAGCTAAATTTTGGTTGTACAAAATATGTACCCAGATAGTGAGAATGGAAGATTTGGGACACAACAGAAAAGGCCAGATATTATATAAATATATATTCATATATATGTGTATATGTACATACACACATACACACACATACATATAAAATAAAAGAGAAAAACGAACATTGGGAAATGTAATGAAGTCAATATTTCTTTAAATATTGGACCAAGGGTAAAAGAAAAAAAATAGTGTTTAAGAAGTCAAAGGCATTTATAAAATTGCATAATATTAACAGGATTGTCTAAGTAAGTCATGTAGATTTTCACTACTTTTGAAGCACAGAATAGACATAGTCTGGACTATCATGGGTGAACAGAAAAGAGTTGCAGGAAAAGACACCCTGGGGACAGGCAGTGAACAATAACTTCTGTGTTTATGGCCAGTGTGACTAAGGCTTTGGTGGTATCCCTGTCCCTTTCTGAGAACTGCATTACCCTGAAATTTAAAATTAACCATTAATTGATAAAGTGAGAATTCTTAAAGAAATAAGGATTGGTAGAGAGATATTCTTCCTTATAAAGAATCCCTCACCATTTCCTCTGTGGCACTGACCCTTAAATTCAGGCATGCTGTGGTTTATTTATAGTAATGACATTTAAATGCCAGCTTTTCAGCCTTCTAGTAATATTTATGAAAGGCTACATATTCAAGGATAAAGGACTCTACAGGATTATATAGGAAAAACCTTTTCTTAAAAGAATAAATTCTGTTTCTTTATGCTCAGCAGAAAATGACCATACAGTGTATCATGCTATAAAATAAACGTTTGCACTCACAAAGAAGTTCATGGGCTATGATACTACTTGTTTGTTTTTTTTTTCAAAACTATTCTCCACCAAAATTATATAGAAAAATCTAAAATGAACATAGAAATCTAGCATGAAACCCAGCATCAGACCAGAACTCTTTACTTTAGATTCCCTTTCTTGGCTTTAGTTTTTTAAAGGCAATATTGAAGCATGATTAATAAAACCTTAGGGTCAGAAACAGGGTTCAACCT
>JAQHUG010000155.1:1530099-1560821 GCA_028555095.1 Dicrostonyx torquatus | reverse complement strand
TCCTGGAAGTCGGAAGCAAACAAGATCGCCAGACAAAAGTTGGAAGCACGGGTGTGGGGTGGGGGTGGAGGTAGGGATTGGGGTAGGGGGTAAGCGATAGGTTTCATATTTTTTAGAAGAAGAAAGAAAAATCTCTATTTTTGAAAACACAATGCTTGAGAATAAATATGAAAAATTCATGTTTACTCTCAAATTGGCTTACTTTGTTGTCTTCCCTCAAATGGCCACTGTATGGGGAAAGTCAAAAAATGAAAATTTAAATTACTATGTTCCAGAAGAGGGTCTACCAACATACCACTCTCATCTTCCCAAGCACACATCCTTAACTTTGTTGGTTAGGTTTACTTTTTGCTGGTATGAAATTTATTAAGTAAGCTCTCTTCTTTCAATTTTTCAGTACAGTGCTATGCACATTAAAGAGCTGTATGGCATCGTCAGCTTTCCTGATATCACTCTATGGGATAATCCTTTTATACACTGCAAAGATCTGTCACTCATATGGTTTAAAAAAGCACTGATTAGCCAATAGCCAGGTAGGAAGTATAGATACGGCAACCAGACTAGGAGAATTCTGGGAAGAGGCAGCAGAGACACAGTCACCAGCCAGATGCAACAAAGCAAGATGAGAATGCCTCACTGATAATGTTACCAAGCCATGTGGCTTAACATTGACAATAATTATGGGCTAATTTAAGTTATAAGAGCTAGTTAATAATAAGCCTGAGGTAATAGGCCCAGCAGTTTATAATTAATGTAAGCTTCTGTGTATTTCCTTGGAACTTAATGGCTGTGGGACTAGGCAGGACCGAAACTTCCATCTACAAATAGTGCACAAATATTGGGCAAGAATTTCTACAGAAAGTCTGAGAAAGCTTTCAAAAAAAGGATTCTAGACAGACAAGAATAGAGTCAAGAGCTGGTCCTTGGCAACTGTCTTTCCTTCATTAGACTCTGTTTGCTGGCAGCAAGCAGAGGCACAGCCCCTTTAAGAGAGGCTTCCTGACAAGCATTAGCAACAAAATCTTTACAGTGACTCTTTTAAGAAGCTCTGTCACCAAACACTTAAATGGTGTTTATGAGCAGTCAGCATCAGGCTTCTTGGTGGTGACATGTATCTAGAAACACCACAGACTTCTGGCAGTATACTTGACTCCTGCTAGTACCTCCACCATGAAGCTATACTATCAAGAACCTTAGGAGTGAGGGGAAACCAGCCACCAAAGCTGCAGCTTTAATCCTAACCATGAAATTTAACAGAGGAGAAACTCATGTTGTCAGAAAAAGATAAAGATATATATAATGGGTAGAATCAGATGAAACAAATAAAAGAAAAACCAAACACAAAATAAAAACATAAACTGTTGACAAGTGGTAGTTCCCAAAATGTGTAATTCTTTCTCAAAATTCAGATTTTTTTTCCTTTCTTATATTGTTCCTTTGTCTATAATCTTTCTCTGTCACTCTTGCCAAACATTTCTTTTTATAATATATGATGCATCCATAGTCTTTCTCAGATAAAAATACTCTAAAATTGTTTCTTAATGTAAAACAGAAGGGACCTTATGTAATGATTTCTTAAAGTACCAAGAGACATAGGAATAAATACAGTGCATATCATGCACAGACGTCCAAACTTGCATATATTTACCATGCTCAGTAGTCAGTACTCAAAAGCCATATATATATATATATATATATTCTTATATATATATATTCTTATATATATTCTTATATATATTCTTATATATATATGTATGTATATATAACCAGGATCCTAACAGTGAGGGAAACTCATATGTGAATGTCATGTGAGCTCTGAATTCTGATTGCTTCTGACAGTCATCTTTGATGTGTGAACCTGTCCCCAGTCGGATAGCATGGCACGTTAGTGCCACGCTTCACCAATCCTGCCGCCTTGCCCTTCATCTCTATCCTCTGGTGCTACTCACTCTCCACTGAAAAACCAGCGAAGCATCAATCCATGGGCTGTTGAAAATCCTTCAGGCAGAAAATAAAGCTGTGGTCTTTCTTCTATCTTCCTGTAAACTTGAACGTAAAAATAAAGTTTAGGATTTAAAAGTTTTGAAATATATGCATTGATTAGAGCATGCTATGTACATTTCTGAGTGCATCGAGGGACACAGCACCCTCAAGGGAAAAATGCAGAAGCTATTCTCATTGCTGTAAATAAGTTCAGGAGAACTATCGTCCCAATGTTCTTGGGTCTATTTTTGTCTGAGATTGTGAGGCTTAATGAGTCTCATTGGTTCTAATTAGAATAACCTTGGTGGAAATAGATATTATTACTAAGCAAATCAGGACCAAATTGCTGTTAAATAATTTGCATTCTATTACATGTTATGTCCTAGTTATAGAAATAAATACTCATGTCCGACTTTTTAAAGCATATATTAAATTACAGTGGAAAATTAGGCTTTGCATATGAATTTACAGCTGCTTGGCATATTTTATTCAATCCATTCTCTAAAAGAACTTTCTAGGTAGGTTAAATATGTTATAATCTACAGTGTTACAAGACACAAGTTTGTTTTTCTTTACATAAATTAGACAATTCTGAAATCCTTGCAATGGAAACCATTGTTCTCTATTGTGCTGCAATGAAGCCTACAGCCATGTCTTGGCTCTATACTGTCTTTTTCCCTAGAGCCTTTCTCTTTTTGTCTCTCCTTGCTCATAATACCTATGCTTATCGCTTTGGAACCTTTACAAGTTCCTCCCCCAGAATGAGAGAGGAGGACTTGCTCTCCTGTGAATAAAGAACACTTGAAAAGGAGGAATTGGGATACTGGTGTAGGAAGTCCTTCTGTATAAGTTAGTAAAGACACTGCTTTCGTCCACTGGCTTAACAGAATATAGCCAGGCTGCAATATCTATATCTAATCTGTATCTATCTATCTATCATCTATCTATCTATCTATCTATCTATCTATCTATCTATCTATCTATCTATCTTTCTATCAATCAATCAATCTATCTGTATATATATATACATACATATATATATATATATATATATATATATATAGACTAGACGGAATCAGTGAAGTCATGTAGCCACCTGCAAGAGGCAGGCGCACCGGAACCTTGTCAGTAAGACACTGCCATGTGGGAATACACAGATTACTAGAAATTGGTTAATTTAAGAACTATGAGCCAGTTAGAAAGATGATTAAGCTTTTGACCAAACAGTATTGCAATAAATACAGATTTCTGTGTGATTATTTTTGGAGTCTGGATCACCGGGAAACAAATGAGCAGCCTGCCACAATTTGTCTTCCAACAACAAGATACTACCTTTACAAAACAGTAAATCTAACCAAAGGGAATAAAGAAGAAGTTTAAAAGTGTACAATATAGGGCAATGGCACAGATACTTGGATGTACACATTGTCAGTACCTCTGTTTCTACTAAAATCACATTATTGTAACTGTTATGCTTTATTGAGTCAACAAGTGCCTGTTCAGCCCTTACCCACATGAGAAGGTGAAACTGTCTTTGATTTTATAGAAAATAATGAGATGCACCTTTTTCATTCTTCATTAAATGAAAGGTGAATCTATTTTTACCTAAAAAAGACTATAGATATTATTATGTCAGAAAAACTAGCTTGTTTATCCACTTCAAATGTTATGTTAAGCTCTTTGTTTTGGTTTACCATGTTATTGAGCAAGGTAAAGAAATTGAAACAAAGACACTGCTTATATTCATCATGCAATTATTTGTATAGTTTTAGAATCAAAAATATAATATGGTGAAGGCTACTTGTTTTCTTAGCACATTCCCTTCCAAGTCAAAGTAATATTGGTACTCATGACTGTACTGTCAAGATGATTCTATAGTCATGTTTATTTTTTCCCATTTCTTTTTTTTTAAATTAATTTTTACACTCTAACCCCAGTTACCCCTCATTCCCTTTCTTTAATCCCCCAACTCCTCCAATATCCATTCCATTTCTTAGAGGAGGTAAGGCCTCCGTTTGGAAGTCAACAAAGTCTGATATACCAAGTTGAGGCAGAACCAAGCCCCTACCCCCCTGTATCAAGGCTAAGCAAGGTATTGCATCATAGGGAATGGGCTCCAAACAACAAGGTCATGAACGCAGGATAAGTCCTGGTCCCACAAGCCACATAATCTCCCACATTCAGAGAGCTTAGTTTATTCCCATTCAGGATCCTGAGCTGAACTGTCAATCCAGAGTCAGTGAACTCCCACTAGCTCAGGTCAGCTACCTCCATGATTTTCCCAATCAAGATCTTGACTCACCCACCCTTGCTCATATGATCCCTCCTGCTTCTCTTCAGCTAAGCTTCAGGAGCTCAGCCCAGGGCTGGTTAGCAGGCTGTCAGACACTTACCTCTTCCTGTTGCCCTTTTTCTTTTTAAAGATTTGTTGTTATTTTTCTATTTCTATTCTAGCACCCTCTCTCCCTCCAGTCCCACCCCGTGTGTGTGTGTGTGTGTGTGTGTGTGTGTGTGTGTGTGTGTGTGTGTGATATGTGTTTTTGCTTGCAAAGACCAAAAAGAACTTTGAATAGATGGAGATACAGGCAATTATAAGCTGCCTAACCAGACCATTGCAAACTGAAGCTGGGTGCTCTTGCAGGACACTAAACATTTCTCTAAAAGCCATTTCTCTAACCCCAGGCTTATTGTCTTTTATCTTAGCTCATAAATCTGCAAACTGCTAACCTACAAAAAGGAATCATCACAATTATCCACTACAATACCACCGTGGGGCACTGTAATAAACAAAAAACAAATTTTAAAAGGTGCGTATTTGACAGATCAAGGACCAAATTGAATAAATAGTAAATAGTACTGATTGGGACATATTCACATTTATTCATACAATATCAAATCAGTTCTGATACCATAGTTTCTAATCAGTTTGCATTTACCTTCTATTCTAAAACACTTAATGAAATTGTCTTAATCCATCCACATGCTTCATCTTTGTTTTTTTTTTTCTACAGAAAAGAGTAACTTCTATTAATTAACTATCCTAATTTGTCTTTATGATATAAAAACTTTAATCAAATTTCCTGTTATGAAATAGAATTTAGTCCTTAGTAAGGAAATAATAAATCTTTTAACACTTACTCGAAACCAATGGTTTCTTCGTTTCTATTTACTTTGTTAGTACTGCTTTTGTTTAATAAAAGTCATATTATAATATATGTGTAAAAGCTGCTGGAGACGCCTTCATTAACTTATGAGGCTATTGTGTGAGATTCTATTGGAGACTGTCACAGAATAATAACAGAGCAAAATTTCCCCTTATTGTGGAGTATATTTGCAATATTAGAGACAAGCACAGCCAAATACCATAAACATATTGAATCAATTCAATATGAGTTATTGAGTATAACAAGATAAAACACTTCTAGTAAGTAGGAAAATGCTGCAAGGAGAAGTTACAAACATCACGTTTAGGGAAAGACCTCACTGGTGAAGTGACATTTGAGTGTATGTCAAACAGAAAAAGAGGGGAGTCCTACAGCTATGGGGAAAGGCTTTTCCGGCCAAGCAAAGGCTCTGTGGCAACAATATGCTTGACAGAAAAGGGAAATAAAAACAGACTGAAGATAGATGAAGCAATATTAGCAGGAACTGTGCGATTGTGGGGATTACACAGAAATAGGTAGTCAGTATTAAACGTGTGCTCTCAATAGAGGACGAAGAGAAAACTTTTGAAACTTTTCAACAGAAAATGAGACAACTCTTTTGGAAGGATCCCTTTCTCTTTTGTGTTGTAAAGGTACTGAAGGGAAGCTGCAAAGGGCAGAGCAGGCAATTGACCCTGTTTTCACTGAGCCCGGGAAGAGGTGATTTCAGTAATCCAGTGTGGGTGCTATAGCGACCTTGACACATATTCTAAATAGCATGCAATGTCAAGTAGGGCCAGGAGAGACTGATGATGAATCTCACATGTGAGTGCACAGAGAAAAGCGTTAGGGTGGACTGATCCCAAAGCTAGTGCTTTGAGCAAGGGGCAGGATGTGATTTCCAGTTACTGAAATGGAGATTAGCACGGTGAAAGCAATTTTAAGGGCGGAATTCATAAATTGGGTGATATATGTTGCATTTCTAAATGAATATTAGCAGAGATTTGGACATATAATTACAGACTTCTGAAGGAACAGACAAAAACCCAGAGCATCAAAACAGATAAAAAACAGCATCAAAAACTCTACAAGTTGAACCTTGAATGAGATCACTAAATGCTAAAAGGGTACGT
Source organism: Dicrostonyx torquatus (assembly GCA_028555095.1). Lineage (NCBI taxonomy): Eukaryota > Metazoa > Chordata > Mammalia > Rodentia > Cricetidae > Dicrostonyx > Dicrostonyx torquatus. The sequence continues at coordinate 1,554,562 of JAQHUG010000155.1, read as the reverse complement.
GTATAACAACATGGAGTCTGAAAAACACAATAAGGTAAGAAAAGAGGCTTCTCCAAAGATACTGATCAAAAGATTACCAAGAAAATTGAGAAACGGGGAAAATGTCTTCTAGAGGAAGAGATCAAGCAGGTTCCATGCTGAAGCTAGGTCAAATGGCACACACATATAACAACTTGTGGAGGTCACAGGACAACTTGGCCAAGTACTTTCTCTCCTATAAACCCTTAGATAAAGAATAGAATTCAGGCCATCGGCATTAGTGGCACAAGCCTTTGCCTCATGATCATTTCACTAGCCCTATGGATTTAGCAGGTTCCATTTTAAGAAGTGAAAGAACCGAAACAATGTCTAGGGGACAGATGTTAGCCATTTTATCAGTGTGGAGAATTCTCTTGTGTTCAGCATAATGGTCCAAAGGCAGCCTCAGTGGAGTTTGCCTCTTTTTCTCTTACTCTGTTTCATTCTTCTATTGAAATTGCTGACTGATTTAGGGGCTTATGCTGCAACCTAATGCTTCACTTTTGAGTTTCAGTCACTGAAGAATGAAATCTTCATTTAGCTTCAAGTTTGCCTAAAGGAGTGGCTCTAATATGATTTTGTCTTAACAATGCCAGAGAGAGCAAGAGTACCTGCTCATTCACAGCAAAATACATAAAGGTAGCTGCTTAGTAATGCCCCCAGACAGCCATATTTTGCCTGCAATGGGTTTACCATGTAGATAATGTCTGCTGAGGAATTCCTCACCCCAACTGTCATGCCCCAACAGAGAAAATTCATCAGAAGATGAAACAGCTCTCTAATCCCTTAAACTGCTAATGCGTTGTTAAGAATCCCTGTGCATAACTAATACAATTTACATATACTAAGCTTCTATTTCTTTGAAGGATTGTTTCATTTGCTTTTTGGAAAACTGATATGAAAAGTGTTAAAGGGCTATAATATGCCCTAGAAGACTGTATTTGGGAAAGCGGAGGAATGTAACAGGATATCACTGCACAGAGCAAGCGTATCTTTGGGGCTGTTCTATTGTTTGTCTACACTAATTATCTATGCAGTGGGGTGTAGCAATCATTTCCGAATATGAAATTAATCTTCCTGTGGTTTAAAGAATTTTTTCTTGCTTACTGTTCTTTTCCCATATGTGCGATTTGGGCTGTAATCCTAAAACTAAATCCAGAAACATAATTGGCTGCTCCACATCGGCGGTGATGATTGATGATCATACGTAGTCTCTTTGACAGTATGATAGGAAGGGTAGAGGTACATCTTTGAGGTAGAAAAACATTCTACATGTTAATTGAGTCAAATATGGCAGGGGAAATGAGAGTTTTCGCCCAAGTTCTTAACGTTTAGCCATTTCTGCAATTGATGAGTTCATACATAGGAAGTTTCCACCTGCTTGCCATTACTACAAGTAATATCAGAGAAACCTTCATAATTTTATTCAGTTCTTAGCTAATACTTTGTTAATTAATACAAACAACATTTTTTCCTAATCCAGTATTCTCAAAATATATGTTAGCTAGTGTTCCATGTCCTATATCTCTGAACAAGTCTCCCTTTTTATCTGAAAAGTTCCTGTATCTAATTTTATCTAAGATAATTTTCTCCAGTAGCAACTGTTTAATGTACGTGATTTGTGCTTTCTTGCCTTTCTCGCTTATGTTTAACACATTGCACCAAGTGATGCCATACCCCAAAGGACTCTTGTTTACTTGCATGTCTGTTTTGTTTCCGGTTTTGAATTTGTTTGGTTGTTCTAATGTTTATCTATGGCTGTTTTTTCATGTCATTCACTTTTACTGGTTACATGAAGAAGTTTTAAACTGGGGCATCTGAGCAATAAGTGGAAATCTTGAGAAATATTTAAAAATGATTAAAGTGAATCTAGAGATGATGTTTGTATAACTTAGAGTAGTCCATGACTTTAATGTTAGCACTCAGCAGGCAGAGGTAGGAGCATCTCTGTGAGTGCTAGGATAGCTTGGTCTACATACCAAGTGCCAGACTGTCCAATATAATGAGACCTGCCCTCAAAAACAGAAGACAAAAATCAATCAAACAAACAAAAAGCAACATTGATAACAAAAGGCAACCTGAATCCAAGTAGGATATCTATGACCAGATCTGCCAAGCTATTGTCCATTTCCTAAACCAGAGGTTATAGAAGACTTCAAATTTGTTTAGTAAACTTTTCTTGCATTAAACAATGGAGAGAAATGACTAATGAGAAATCTGAATCTGAAACCTTTTCTCTTAAAGATATTTAAACTAGGTTTACCAAATTCAATTTCCTGCATGATAAGCCAGAAAAGGAGAATGAGAAACCACAAGAAGAGGAGGGCCAGCTTATTTGTAAACATGGTTGTGTTGCATGGAAAACAGGTGATTACTCTTTTTATTTTAATATTTTTGGATTTCCATAATTACTGGAAAATAAGGTAAAATAATAAATATAATTGAGAAAAATGTGTGTTGTAGTATACTTTATTATTCTTCAGGGAAATAATATAGCTAATTTCAATTCTGTTCTATAGAGTGATATTAATTATTTAAATTACTATCTGTCAGAAGGTACATATTAAAACGATTCATGTAACAATGCTCAACCTAGCATAGATCATCTTGTTACATTTTATGAAAAAAAATGTGTAGATATTAAAATGCACAGACCTCCAATGATTACGTCAATGTTAGAACAATAGCAGCAGAATTCAGTCTCAAGCTTTTTGCTAAAAGGAGTGTGTATCCTGTATGCCAAGGGCATAGAGCATAACAGGGATTAATGCTTATGAGGACACTAAATATACTTGGATATGGAAAATAGAAAAGCAAACAAGAAGCTGCTATGCCACACAAGATAAAAGAATAGATACAGATCCCTGTGAAATAAGTTGCTGGTTTGAAAAGTAACAGAAAAGAAAACATTTATCAATGCATGGACTTGAGAACTGTGTCTTGGTGTTAGATGCTTTATCCTGCTGGCTGCTGAGTATGGCTGACTCTGACATCTTGGTCAGTCTGTAAATGACCCCGTCTTCTTAGTCCACCAAGAAAGAGGAAAGAATAACTATACCTGAACATGCTGAGGGACACATTTCCTTTTCCAGTTGTGTCTGTGTGTTTGTAGAAAGTTGTTACTCTTGAGTCTTGACTGTTAGCCAACTAGTTACTCAGGAAAGAAAGAGGCTTCCTGCCTGTCTTACAAAGGAGTGAAAGCAACAAGAAGCCCCTTTCAAGAAGGACTTACCAGCAATGGAGGTGATTTCCTGAAGAGATAGGAAGCTGTGTAACTCTCTGGAAATACCATAGTAAAAAGCTTTCTGATTAATTCTTTATTCATGTGTCATTCATTCTCATATCAATTGACAACTTTATCTGCCCTAAAATCTGAAATCTTTTAGAATGCTAAATAGAGAATATTGAGTTGGGACATTGACCTGTAAACATGAGTTATCACCAGTGTCATCAAATACTGCGAGAAGTTACTTAATCATAGTAAAAACCCTTTAGTATTCTCATCTTTAAATGCGAGTATCCATAACTACTGGTTGAACACTTGGCAAATAGACCTTGGAGAGAAATGACAGGCAGAGTTCCTTTGTCACTGATGATCTGTCACAAGTCCATGCTTGCTTTGGTTCGTTAGCCTATTGAAGCGGAGCAAGAGAGTGTCTTGAGCTTACTTCTTTATGTGTTTTCCGGGCAGAGAGGCCTAGAGGTTATTAAATGGTACCCAAAGAAGGCAGCATCACTGTGAGATATCATCCTTACCAAGACTGGTAGAGCCAATACTATAAAATTTGGAACTAAATAACAAAATTAAAAAAAAAACCTCAAGAGCTGAAAATAATATGCCACAAATATACCTATTCACATTAATACTATAACTATCTAAAGGGACTTAATATGTATTGTGCTGTCCAGTACTCTAACTATGAATACAATATAAAGAAGACAATTCTCATTTTAAAATCATGAAAATCTATGGATCATATATTTAAAATGTGCTCAGTAAAGTCGTATATTAAAATAACTAACAAATTTGAATGATCCATTCTTTCATATGTTATGCTAAATTGCTGGAGAAGACATTCCTGTTATAGTAACATTCCAATGAAAAATTTGTTAATTAAAATCCCAGATAATGGGTTGTGGAAAATACATTTTTATACTCAGCTTTCAGAAAAGGCAAAAAAAATTTATCATAGTATCAAGCCTTTAGAATGTATTTTATTTATTTAGCCCATTGAATACGATTTCACAACATGTTTCCAGGATTATTATAATTTTAATTAAACTCAAATTTACAAAGTCATAATTCCATTGACTGGAGCTTGAAGCTAGAACAGAACTACTGTCGGTACCAGTTACTTCTTTTAATAATAACCTATTATCTCAAAATGAAATGTATCATTTGCAAAACAAGCTGTTTTTAGCTAAAAGGCACATAAAATTAAAAATTATCCTTATACCTGGTTCAGGAAGAGAAGTACCACAGAAACCCAAACTAGTCGTTTAGGACATAGTGGATTATACCAGTGAGTCTCCAGCAAATGTGGCTTGAGATAAAACATGGAGAGAAAATAGAAACAAAAGAATGACCCTTAGGAAAGGCAAGATATATATTCATTCCCCAAAAGGAAAATCAAAAAAAAAAAGAATATGGGAGATACTTAAATTACAGAAAAAAGGAAATTTGTAGAGATCTTGAAATGGTAGGGAAATTGTGACAAAGGAGCAAGACCCGATGAAAGTGGTGTACACCTGAAAATTATTTTTTTTTGCTGTTGTTTATTAAGTCTGTGCCCATGAAACAATTGAAAAGTATGGCCAGTCATGTACACAGCGCTTTTCATGAATTTGTTAGTTTATTTTGTAGAACAAGCTTAATTGTGAGACAAAATGCTTACCTTGCTTGATATGCAAGGAATGTAGCCAAAAAGTGGCTTAAGAATTTAACCAGAGAACCAGGTATTCAATAACAAGTCGAGTATTAATAATATCAATGCCAAAGTTTACCTTTAAACACTGCCCCATACTCTAAGCCAGTGAGCACTGGTTAGTGGAGCCAGCGATGGGTGCATTACAAATCTATGATCAGACAAAATTGAACATAAGGCTGTCCTATTAAATTATTTTTAAATATGGTCATCAATTAAAAACAATGTTATTACATGGAAAAAGCTGTATCAGTTTGGTAGGCTGCTACAATCAAATATCAAATATCGTAGAATAGGTGGCTGAAGCTGCAGAATGTTTAAAAAACAGAAATACAATAAATTAGGGTTAGGCCTTCCTGAGGCTCCATGCTTGGTCTGAATAAGGCCACCTTCTTCAATAGAGCCTTGAAGTTTCCTCACATAAAATTTTCTTCCGTATTTCTGCAATCTCGGTGCCTATTCCTTGATTCTCAATTTATCATGTTTTCAAAAACATGAGGTTATTTGGATTTCATGTCCACTCTTATGGCCTAATTTTAACTTACTTTTTTGAAGGTTCACTCTTAAATTAGGGTTTAGGATACTAATAAAAGAATCTACAAAACTTACAACCCACTATGTTAGAAAAGCTAATTCGGCTTATATCAGGGAGTTTTTATTCTGATTTTGCCAGTGTGCAGCTTTAAATAGTGTGTGTGTGTGTGTGTGTGTGTGTGTGTTTATTTGATTTTGTCAACTTCACACATCTACAGTTATTTGGAAACAGGGACTCTCAACTGAGAAAAGTGACTCTACCAGATCGACCAGTGGGAAAAAGCCTATGGAGTAAGCAAGATACGTTTTTTAGCTTATGCGTTGGGTACTGCCTACAGGTTTCTGCCCTGACTTCATTTCCTGATGTTTTTGTGATGGGGGGAATTGTAACCGAAAATAAACCCTTTCTCACCGAGTTATCTTTGGTCACGGTGTTTTATCACAGCTATAGAGATCAGACACCATGAGTCTCGAAGTGCTACATGGGAGTGTGCAGCCAAGGCCGACCTCTAAGGGCAGTGCTGTCATTCTCTCTAGAACAATGCGATCAAGCTGAGGAATGCGGCATCCTGTGTTCCCAGGCTGTTGTGGCAGCAACAGAAGCTCCGTCGATCTGCCAGCTGCAACTTCAGAGGCGGCCAGCAGGAGGAAGCAAGAGATAAACCCTGGGGACTTTGCAGCAAATGATGAGCTTAGAGTTAGAACCAAAGGAGCCTGGACTTAGAGAAGGACAGGCAGCAGCAAAGATGGGTGCATTCTATAACAACAGAAACCTAGCACAGAATTTGTGAAACTGGGATTCCTTTTTTTATTCCCTTGATAGGCTCCTAAAAAGTAAACATGGCTTGGGATGGAGACTCCTTATGAGGAAAAAATATTTTTACTGAACAGGGGAACCAAAGCCATGGTATATACTGTGAGTGTGAGGACGGGGTCAGTGTGTTTTTATTTTATATTTCTAGCAGATGTTTCTCCATCATGCAGGGTGCTCTTAATTTCTAAACTGCAGGATGATATTCCAGCTATACATGCTATCATCTATAACTCTCAGAAAGAGGAGCTTTCCAAATACTCAGGACTCTCTCGGTTAACACTAAATAAAGGCTTTCTGCCCTGACAAGTTCCTCCGGAAGATGTTTGTGTTGTCTTCGAGCTTGAGACAAATGTAGGAAAGCAAAGTTGTTGTCCTCATTAACGCGAGGGCTGTGAAGAATCAGCATTCGTGATTTGTTACCAGGTAGATTTATGTAGAATCTATAACATGGCTTCTATTGGCTTGTTATTGAGTATTTGTATAATACTATGGAGATATATGTGTTACTTGTAAAAGATGTTAATAATTAGAAAGAAATGCCTCTTCTTGCAATATTAAATGACATTAAACTTGCCATACTACTTTTATAAAACTTTTTATAAAACTGCCAAGTAGTCAAGCAAGATATTTCATGAGTAAAGACTCCTACCACCTAGCCTGAAGAACAAATTTTGATTCCTAGGCCCCACCCTCATAGTAGAAGGAATAAATACATTACCACAAGAGTACTTCACTCTGTGGGTACACCTTAACGTACACACAGAGAGAAAATACATAAATAAATAAAATGGATTTAAAGGCTTAAATTTGCCTTTGTTTGGTAGTTTAGTGTTTGGAAGACTGGAGGTATTGTGACACAGACACTTCCCACTCTAAAACTTTCAACTTGTTTAAAAATATTCTGCCTAAGTGACCTTCTGACATTTATTATCCAATTATGGAAGGCCCCCACAGAAATGCAGTTGAATGTTTTCGAGACTGTGTGAAATGAATCACTGATAATTCATGAGAGAGACAGGCCTATCATTAGCCTTGATAAGATGGTAATTTGATTATCTGATGGTCCTGTTGCTCATTCCATTTCTGAACATGAATATTTAAAATTTTCGAAGGGCAAAATAATTCAAAGAAAGAATTGGTCAATATTTCAAAAAAATAGTTCCTCCACAATTCCTGTTAACTCCAGCTCCAGCATACCAATGTAGGCTCTCTTCAAAATAGAATAGTAAAGAAAGCAGTGGAAAATATTTACTTTAGAATAAACAGATCAGATTTATGTCAGTTTTCCCCTCCAGTTGTCAGTTTTTGTGTCTGAATAGAGGCTGTTTATTTGCTGAAAACTTCAATCTCTAAAAAAAAAAAACTTTTTAATATATCTTCCAAGAAATGAAAAAGAGTCACAATGATAGAGCTGAACTCTTCTTTATCTCAACCTCAGCCCTTTCTATTTTAATCTTTTGATATTTATAAGGGTTCATTTTATAGAAAGAATTGATTGCCTATAGTGGTGCTCACTTCTGTCTTTAAGCTACAGGATACAAGAAATAGCAATATTTCCTTTCCAAGATAAGAAAATCGATTGCAATGATAAATTCTCTCTCATCATCATCGGTCCTCTCATCAAGTCTTGAAGAAAATTGTCCTTGATTGTCTGTGGGTTGGTTTTATTATGTGTTTCATGACTTTATTAGAATAAATATTTCAGCTACCATGTAACACTTTTAAAAGTCCAGGATTAGACTTATGAAAATAAGAATCTTATTTTAAGTAAACTTCACATATATACATGTAAACTTTAAGAAATAATTTTTTAATCATAGCACATTGTTTACGTATTGCTGTCCTGAAGACTTGGAAGAGCTATACAGAAATATTATGCTCTGGAAAAGAAATCTGCTTCTAGCAGTTAGAAGGGAGCAAAGCTGCACCCTGGCTATGTTTAGAAATATCTGGGCACATTTTGCTCTCTTGCATCTGGGACTGAACAAATAAATGATTAAATTACATGTAATAAACTGAGTTTTTCACTGTCATCAGAACTACATAGACAGAGAGCAAGGAGGGTAGCACTTCACATGTACGGGGTAGATGCAAGAGGATCATGAGATAATGGCCAGTCTGTACCATAAATCCAAACCCTTTTCCAAAGAAAAACAAAAGCAATACAAGAAGAAAGAAGAAATTAAAAATGACAATTATGTTATTCGATTAGACTCAAGCTGTTAGCTTGCCTTTAAAGAATCAATCCCAGCACTCGGGAGGCAGAGGCAGGCGGATCTTTGTGGGTTCGAAACCAGCCTGGTCTACAAGAGCTAGTTCCAGTGCAGGCTCCAAAGCCACAGAAAAACCCTGTCTCGAAAAACCAAAAAAAAAAAAAAAAATCAAGAAATGAATGTAATGTATGTGGGAGGTAGGTTGATGGAAAGGGGACAAGAGCAATCATAACCCCACACAGTAAATAAACCAAGCACCTGACAGCAGTGTTCAGTTATGATTATAGAATTAAAGTATCATGGTTTCATTTGTTAAGCTGTTAGTTATAGTTATTATGATAGAAAATATAAGCCCAAACTGTCTTATGAGGCAACAAAACAAATTGTTGAAAAGTGAATCTGGATGTATAAAACACAGAAAAGAGATAACGATGAAGGGCTCTCTAGGCCCAAACTAAAGAGAGTTTTCAAAGCAAAATAAATAATAATGTTTTGAGTTTCTAACTAATAAAATGTTAATACACATGAGTGTGTTAATAATCAATTATTATTACTAATTTAAAAAATTTAAAGAATTTTTTCATTATTAACAGTAACATTCCAGAGAGAAAAACACATCTTCACTATATGCTCCAGATTTGGGTCAACACTGAACTGCAATATCACCTGCACTTGGTACAAGGCACAGGTGACAATGTGACCTCAGGGAAATATGTGCTAAACTATATAAAATCCAATTATATCTTAGAAAATGATGGATAAACCCAAAATAAGATTTCATAGTTGGAATAGTTGACCAGGTTTTTTCAAAAGGTTCAAGATCATGATGGACAGGGAGAACCTTGGGATTTTCTTAGGTGGGAGAGACATGGAAGAGAGCCATGACTTTCATGTGGGAGATGAGATTCTATCCTGCAGAAAAAAAAATATATTTAGGGATGTGAATTTCTAATAATCTATCTCTTCAGTTTACAAAACTTTGATAATTTTGACTTCTTGATATTGATAATTCTTTTGTGGCTATGTAACATTTTCAAAGAGCTTGGTAGGGCTCTTGCTTTTGAAAAATTTTATTTTAAATTATTTTCAAAATGAATGAGCAATAAAATAGTTATCTGAACCCCCTATAGGTTAGGGTTAAATATATATGTGTATATATTTTATAAAATAATAATGAGTATAATTATTCTCATATTACAGAGGGTAAACCAGAAGAACAAAGAGATGTATCAATGCAACCAAGGTCATAGATTTGAAAAAATGCACAATTAACTTTCAGAAAACCATATTGTGTTTGGTTCGCAAACTTAAATCTGATGATTTGATAACAATCAGAAGCTAGGGTTATTCAGAAATAATTCTCCTGTCTCTTAATTCTGCTTTGAAATGCTAGGGAATGACTATATTATGCCAAACAAAACCTGAGGGAAAGAAATATATATTTTACAATATTCAGAGCTAAGTGAGATAAGAAAATATTCAATTGCTATAGCCCAGTGTCCAACCAGGAAACAATGAGTGGACCATACTCATCTCAAAATGAAAGTATTTGGATTCAAAAATGTAATTTCACCCATAGGGTTTTTATGCTTTATTATTGAAAAAAATCATTCATAATGAAATAAAAGTATAATGACAGACAACTACTAATTTGCAATGCAGTTGCTTAAATGAAAGTTAAAAATTGCTAATAATGTATTTTATTACATTCAAAGAAGTCTTTAGGTGGCCCCTTTGCTCTAGAAAATTAGTGGTTTAGGTCTCTGTATAGAAAAGGGCCATTTTTTTCTTATTGGAAAATAGCTCTTCGAAGTTTATTTCTTTTGAGTAATGCAGGAAACTTAAGTTTCTTATTTAAATATATCAGTAATCACGGGCTTTGAATAAAATGTGTACATGATCATTGGACTCCATTTGATAGAACCTTGCAATTAGAATTTGAAGTAAAAAATGTAGCAATTCATCCCCCACACAAAAAACAGAGCTCCTTATTAAATCACAAAAAAAATCAGAGCATGTGTTATGAAAATGTATTATACTATGGCATTATACTTGGAGTTAAGTTACATGCTAGAAAATACCAACAAGATTTCAAATGTTCAAATTAGAAAGAAATTTTCTTCTTCTCTGCTTGATGTGGCACTGGAGCCTGCATTAATGAAGTGCACAATCTTTAACAGTCACAAGTCTAAGAGGGAAGAGAAATAGTTAAATACAAAAGTGTTATCTCAACATGCCGATGTTCAACCAAGAAAAGGAAGGCATACCAACACGCTCTGTGTGATTAGTTTGTGCTTTCTTATACCCTGATACATAATTTATGACACTCCTACCTTCAGCTCTTAAAACACACCTTAGAAAATTCTCTCTGCGTTCGGTTCAGGCATCCTGGAAAGTACTTGTAATGAAAGCTTTTCCATTTAATGGTTAAAAACAAGGTAAATAGAATTTATGGCTGTCCTGGGCCCAATTAAACTTCCATTCAAACTTGTCCTGACTGGAAAATAAATTACATATGGATTCTGAATACGGTTTTTACACACTTGGGGGGTGGGGGACAAACATCTGTGGAGAGCCATGATTTATAAAGTATTGATTTCTTTGTTAAATAATGAATTAGATGTCCTACCACAATATTATTTATCAAACATTTTTGTCATATAATTAAATTGTCACATAATGGATTGTCGCCATATAAATTCATTAAATATTAAAAACTACATGTGACACCACTCACCTTTATCTTTGGCTAACAACGCTTTCCCTCTGTTCTTTTCCATTAAGGTCAATAATGGCAGCTGCCATCCACATTATTGACGTTGTAACCTCTGCTTGCCAGGGCTGCAGAAACCGCAAGCACATTCCTTTAGCTTAAGCAGGAAACTCCCGAAGTAACTGGAATTATCCACACTTGGAAAGCAAGTCCTTGCATGGCAAACATTCCATGGAATTCAAGACAAGTTATAAAATCAACATAAACAAAAAAGTTAGGCATTAAAACTAGATTTCCATGTATCAGACACCTCTTCCCTCAATCACTTCTGATTTTTCTTGGAACATTTGCTTCCAGCCTGGATTGCCCCGGCTCCCTCCCCGAACCCCCATCCGCTACCCTGACCCTTCATATATTATAACTACAGCCACCCACAAAGTGTCACCAGCTGCGTAAATGTGTTTCCTTCTTCCCATGATCACTAACCCATATTCCCACTTGTGCTGACCTTTCCCCAGGAGTAGCTGAAGTCTCACCATAATTAATACTTTTGGTAGCCACATAATCCATTTCTGTCCATCCTACCCCACAAGTGTAATAGAGTCCTGTTTCTCCCCACTTGACATTCACGAGCTGACATTGTTTTGGAAGTGAATTCATGTATCCCATTAACCATATCCACAGCTGTACATGGCAGCTTCATGTGTTTGAGATGTGCTCGGACAGTTAATAGCAATAAGGGCTTACATTAATGGAATGCTTACTATGTCTCAGATATTAGGCTAAACTTTATGACTATTTTAATTTCATTATTTTAATTCTTTAATTTTATAAACATCATTATTTAAAAATTCAAACATATATAGACATCACACAACAAAATTAACAACACCTGAAGTATGTTTAGCTCAAAAAACTTCTATACAGTGAGAACAGATAATTGGAACAAAGCCTGAAGACTGTACATTTAATTTTATAATTTCATTATCAAATATATTTTATGCTTTTGTCCACCACCAAAAGAAAGAGGATATAACTTCCTTAGAGCCATATTCTGGTTATAATTTTATAGTTTTTTTTTTTTTTGGTGGTGGACAGGTATATAGGCTAAACTTCTTACACGCATGTTCTTTGTCATCATAGAAAACTTAGACAATAAATGCTCACAGTTCTTTTCTCATTTGAGAGGAAGCTGTAGATTAAAGATGTTCAATGATATTTCAGTGTTACAGTGCCAGGAAATGACAGTGGACCGTAGAAAACAAATATGTCTGATTTAAGAATCTAAGTTCATATCGGTACTTCAGTGCTTTCTGTGAATAGGGAAAAGATTAACTAGAGGACCACAGACAAAACCAATTCTGAAATATCTGTAATGTGTTGGTGAGATATGTGCATAAAGATGAATTTATAGATATTTATATAAATTATATATATGTATATATCATTTCTGTGGTCATGAGGTACCTAGGCTATCAGAAAATCTGGAATGTTCTTATTCTCTTAAAAAAACCTAGTAGACAGTGAGTATAGCTTGACTAAATAGTGTTTGTCTAACATGCAGGAAGCTCAGGGTTCCACTGCTAGTATGACAGAGACCAGGACTGATGAACACAACTAGAATCCCAGTACTTAGATGGAGATGCAGGAAGATCACATGTGTACATTCAACCTGTCGACACAGTGGGTTAGAGGCTAGCCTAAGACACGTGGAGACATTTTCTAAAAAAAAAAAAAAAAAAAAAAAAACAGAAAACGAAAAAGGAAGAAATGGGAGAAGCCTTTTATAAAAAGATGAATTAACAACAGGAAGAAGTCTATTATCTTCTGAAAGTCAATGAAGCTATGTGTCTTAACTCCAGCTGAAGCTCCCTCCCATCTCCGAAGAGCAGAATTTTCTTCAGAGAGCTGGGAAGGTGGTTGCAGCAAACAGGGCACTTTAGAAAATTAAACTTGTGTGAGACCCAATCCATAAATGGAAGCCAGTGCTACAAGGAAAGTAGCATATATACATTGTGTCATATATACAATGTGCTTGTGGGAGAGAGGAACAGAGAGGACTGTTAGCCCAGGATTTCAGGCACAATTTCATGGAAGAAGTAGCATTGAATAATTAGAGATAGAAATTGAAGACTGAGATCATTTAAAATTATTCAAAACAATCAAACTGGTGAATAAACAAAAAGTGCTTGTGTTTATGAGTAAGAGGGGAGAACAATCCATGAAAGCCTAAAAACAATAAGAAGAAAATGGCATTTGGTGATCACTAGAGGACTGGTCTTAATTCATTTGTTTATCATGACTTACACAGGAGAGGAGTCTGTGGTACCACAGTTTGCCTAGAAGGCTGCTCAGTGTTGGCAGTGGGATAAGTAAAGCCCAAAGGGGGTGGGTGAGGTGCTAGGCACAGAACTTCAAACAGGATCCCAAAGGAAACTGGGTTCTTTTGATCACTTTAAGGAAGCCAGTGATGTGATTAGCTTAGAGATAACTAGTGTGAATTGTTTATCAACTTAGGAGATAGCTCTCAACACAGGAAATTTCCTTGGATATGGTTGGTGGTCTCCTTGTAGTCCTGGAAGCCTGAATTGTTGAGACAGAAGAAACATTTGGATAGGGGTCTGGAGAATAGTTATAAGCCGCTAATGCTCATAGGAAGAGGAGGTATTGAAGGGACTATCAGATATTAGGAAAATACTCAGTGTTTCTGTGGTGAAGGGAGGTCTAGGATAGTATCACTTGGGGATAAAACACTGGCTCAGAAACTAACATGCTGCCACTTCTTACCAGTTTTATCACCTTAGACTAATCAGCTTTCTTAGAGTCTATAAATGTAACTTATCTCATTCATAGTATGTGAAGGATGATGCTATGGAACTCTTGGTAACACTGCAAAGATAAAAATATGAGTAATTAAGTGGGGAGTTTCCTGAATTTCCTAGGACTCAGTAAATGCTGAATCAATATTGAAAGTTTTCTGTGATTCAACTGCTTTGGTGACTCATTTCCTAGCAAGGTGCCAAGTTGAAACGTATATATTGACTGTAAAGATGGTGGCATGCATCATACCAGTTTGAACACAATAATCACAGATATGATTTGAACAGACAAACATTAATATAAAATTTTAACTAGGGATAAAGTTTTTGACTAGGAAACTGAACAGACAGTGAAATAATTTTAAAATCTTTTAAAATTAGCAATTTGACTTATTTCTATAGCCACTATGATTGTAGTCACAAAAATGGTAGAAGCTGAACCCCGACTCACATGATACTAATGTAAGGCTGGGAACCAGAGTTTGAACAGTTGAAAAGCTCAGATAGAGCAAGGATGCCAGTAGAGACAATGGTAGGAGTCTCATAGCCTGGGATCCATGTCTCAGAGAAGATTCTAGAAGGTTTATGATATTATCTTATTGCAGTCTTAAGTGTAGATTATTTGTAAGTGTCAGGGGAATGGATACTGCATTTGGCTGATTCTAGGCTAAGAAATTACCAGATGAAGAAGCTGCAAAGAATTATAAATCCAAAGTTCTGGCTTCTCCTTAGCTTTTCCATCTTCCATTGGTTTTCCTCTCTGATGAGCAGAGCCTCACGGCCAATTCCTGGGAATGAACAAAATGTGGCTAATGTCATTTTAGTTCTAGCCTCACACAGGAGATAATTAAAAGGTGACCAAGGTCTAAAACATAACTGGAACAAAAGAAACATTTTAATAAAACAAAAATTGGAAACCATTCTCCACTAAATATGTAAGTCAGGAATAGTTTTCGCATGGTTCAAGACTATAATGGTGGAGTTATTTATGATTGTCCTCTTTGTGGTTGTACTTCTGATTTTCTTTCCGGGATAGGAGAACAAGCAGGACTTGGGAGTCAAGTGTGTCTGAAGAGAAGAAAGACATCCTCCCGCTATTTAGAATCCATATCTATGGGTTAGAAAAAAAAATCAGTTTTCTCAAATGGAGTGTCTCTCGGCATATCAGCCACACTCCAAGGCATGACCCAGGTCCAGAAGCAGCTGGCTAAAACAAAATGCTAGATGATTCTCTGTACTTTTGATTTGGTTTTGTTTGGATTTGGAATTTTGTGTTTTCCTGATTTTGTTTGCTTGTTTTGATTTGGGGGTTTTGTTTTGTTTTTCACTGAGGAGAAAAATAAAGTTCGGTGCCTGGTGGGATGGGCAGGATCTGGGAGGAGTTGAGGAATGGGGAAGAATATGATCCAAACGTATTACCTGAAAAATTAAGTTAAGGTAGATTTATAAAGAGAACTGTAGTAATTTTTATTGGAAAGGAATTTACAGAAAAAGGCCAGGTAAAATAGTTTAAAGATATTTCTGTGCATTTTACGTTACATAATATAACCCTTTTCACCAAATATTTCAAAATTAAGATTATGGATGAAAATTTATTTATTTCTTACTTGGGACACCAGTACCATGAATAAATATGTTTCTGCAATGGTAATAATTGGATTACCATAATAATTACTGGATTATTAGTAATGGTCACATAACGAACAACTGCTTGTGTTGCATGTTGTTTAAGGTCAGAAAATTGTACCCCTTAGAAGAGGACAATCTGATCATGCCCAGGCCCCATTTCTTTCTCCTTTTTCCAAGTGAATCTCTTCACTATTTGCTGCACATCTTCTCAATGTTGGTTTCATAATTCTCCCATATGTACTATCACTTCGACCAATAATTTTTTATTAAACACTCATATAGCAAGTAAGAAATTCCTTTCCTTTGTTCCTTCCTTCCTCCTCCCATTTTTCCCTCCCTCCATTCTCCTTCTCTTTCTCCTTCCCTTCCCTTTTCCCATCTCTATCTCCTTTCTCTTCTTTCACCATCTCTCTCTCCTCTTTTCTCCTTTTGGCCTTGGAGAAAGTGTTTCTATTCCTAGTGAAGCAGTTCTAAGCTCCATTTGCTGGTAATTAGCAGGATGAAGTATGTGACAGTTTTGCTACACAAGGCACAAACAGGTAGCTGCTATTTCCAAGCCATCGCACTTTGCTCACAAAAATTCTATTTTTACCAGCAGCAGCCAAGGCATGGGGCTCAAAGTGGCGGCTTCAAACTGTGTCTAAGAGAATTCTGGGACAGAAATAGCCACCAAAATTGCAAGCATTTCTCAAGACCAGAAGAGTCTCAGGTGCAACCTAAGAAAGAGCATCAGATGATTGTGTAAGGTAGTACATTACATTGTTTAGAAATTCAAGAAAATACAGAGCAAGGTTGAGCTGTTAGGTTTTAATCAGGGCTAACCTAGAGCAAAAACAGGAACATTGCGTGTTTCATAAGTAGAATTGTTAAATCGTTTATGTTAAACAAAATTACTTTTTGGGTATCTGTATATTTCTACTCTTATAAATTATAAATTTGTATTAGTTACAAGCCTTACTTCAGTGGGGAGAATAAAATTCTCATATCAGGCGACCTAATGTTTTATGGGAAGAGGTTGAAGGTACTCATAACTGAAAGTGGATAACATGTGTGGTTGCGATTAAGGTCCTCAACAGCAGAGGTTCTCAAACTGTGGATCATTGAGCCCTTTTAGGGAGCACATATCGATATCCTGTGTATCTAATACTTCCATTGAGATTCCTAACAGTAGCACAATTATAGTTCAGAAGTGGCAACAAAACAATTTTCTGATTGGGGATCGCCACAACGTGAGGAACTGTTTTAAAGGACCACAGCTTTAGAAAGGTTGAGAACCCCTGCTGAGCACCTCATTCATGCACCTGAAGCTCCTTATGACACAGCTTAACTTCTCTGCACTCTTTGGGAAGAATATGCCTACAGCATGGCAAGAATATCCCCTGGAGTTGCACAAGTCTGGTGAGCAACTCTTGAAATATTTTAATTCTTTAATGTAATGTAGATCATCAGCTGTTGCTTGGACTACTGTAGTAGAGAGGCGTTGGGCTATTGTGAGCCAAAGTGAAGCCACCTTATAGGGACCTGTGCAAGTTGCAGAAGCAGAATTTCAGGCATATTTATTTGTCTTGTTAACAAAGGACAAACAAAGATACTAAAATTATATTTGATGAATGAGTTGTGTGAATTTTGCTACGTCTTACCTTCAATGTATATTAAGTGGCATATATGAATAGCAACAAACGTATTGACAGGGTGACCTTCCAGCCCTAAGACTTTATTTGGTTTGAGTTACATAAAAATTTTTAATTGAAATACAATGAGACAAACCAAGGAAGGTAAAGGGCAAGTTCCTAAAAAAAATGTAATTGTGCAGATGTAAAAAACAAAATAATGAGAGATCAAATATAGGTCACACTTAAAAATGCAAGGCTTGGTAATGCTTTTCCTCCGAATTCTCTTTTTCTCATGCACACACCCTTTAAAAAAAGTTACTTTATGTTCGGCTGAATAACAGTGGAATTTCCGTTTTCACTAGACTCCAGCTACTCTTTTTGGACCACCTATTTTGAGCCATTGTTTTAGTTTTTAACTTGTCTCCTCATGTGATTTTTACAATTCTCTGGAGCTCTCATTTGATCTTGCCCAAGCAGCTACTGAACTCTGTTCATAGTCTATGCTGGGGACTGTTCTAAGTTTGCTTCATCAAATGGAAGATATTTCTTCTTACAAGATTTCACAAAGCCTAACAGCAAGACATTCACTACAGCAGTGAAAAAAAAATATGGCTGCAGACGAGACTTCAGAGAAACTTCATTTCCAACAAATTGGCTATTAGTAAAAGACTAAGCTCTCATTAGGAGGCCAAAGGCTAATTCAGAATTATGAGGCAGCCATGATTGTACCCTGCCCTGACAAATTTCAGTCACTTCTCCCTGAGGTAGTGCCTGTGCCCACAAATGAGGTGGGTAATTACAATTATATTAGGTATCATTATGTCGTGGTTATTATATAAGGCTTCTTGCTAAAGACATCGTGTGCATCATTTAAAATCCTGTGGAAAGATGGTTTTGGACAGTTACAATCTCGCCCTGTCAGTGCAGAAGCCGATGCTGCTGCAGTGCCCTGGTCGGCCTTACTGCTTCTATTGAGAGAGCCTGCTAGTACCATGTTCTGTGTGCTTGGTCTTTGTGTTTTCCTGTGTGTTCATTTAGACAATTTTGTGCTGATAAACTTTTAAATATGATACTGAGTACATACAAAAGAATGCATATGGTGCAATTTGATAATTTAAAATATATATGACAAAATTTTTGCCTTTGTTTTGAAACAGGAGTATTTGCATTAATTTTATTGTTTGCTTAACTAACTCATGTTTTTTGTTTTGTTTTGCCAACTAAATTTTAGAAGTCAAATAGCCGATAATTTGCTGTTTTAGCATATTGAAAGACATAATGGTAAGCTATTATAGAGTGGAAAAATTGCCTTAGGCATAAAATCATTCTAGAAATCTCAATGATGCCTGCAAAATAAAGACTTGTCCATTACAAAAATAGTAAATGGTTATGGCTGTTATTTTGTTTTTTAATTTGGTCACTGTTCTTTTCAGTTTTCAATATATGTCTATATAGACAGCATATAAAGTCGTTTCCTCTTTGTGAGTGACACATTGATTTAAACGTATGTAGGATGTTCCAATCCGTGTTACAATGTTGTACGGTTCCTTGAAAAAGTTCATTTCAGAGTCCATAGCAAGTGTCATGTCATTTCAGATCTCATAACAATGTTTATGGATTTTCTTTTGATTGTGTTTTTGTTACAAATAAAAACAAAACCAATCATTTATGGTTGTTTTGTTTTATCTTACATACACCAAATTATATCTAGCATAAACTTATTTTCACTATTTTCCTTGGGGAATATTATAGAACTAACGCTGTCTTCTGCATGATATATTTATTAGCTAATTTACAAAACCCATATTTTCTCTTCTCTTGGAATAGTACTCCTTTAGAATCCTCATATACCTATAATGAAATAAGAACACAACTACGTTCTCATTAGAAGACTAAACTGTGTAAATAGGTTATATCACATGTGCAAATTAACCTTGTTGAACTTTATAATCAGTAGTCTGCATGTAAGTTTAAACATTTTTAATACAGGGAACCATTTGAACAGTGCGGGTCTGCCTTTTGACAAGTGTTCTGTAAGCACTCAAGACAAAGACTGGTGTTTTGAGACTTCCTAAAATTAAGCAATGGAGCCTTGCACTGATTATCACATAATACTATGCTTTTCTTCTCCACTATATACAGAGTTCATCAATGAAAATGAAGATTTCATAATTAAGTATAAAAATTGAGAAGTTTGTAACAATATGCTAATAACGCTATTAAACTCCTCCCTTTATATGTAAATTTGTGCCCAGATGTTGCATCGTTTGCAAATCTTGCAATTAGAGCATTTTATAACTTCAGTTATGCAAAAGGGCAGTAGACTGGAAAATGGGTAAAATTGCTTGGCTAGGACATTACCATGGCAACATACTGACCCCCATTCAATTAGTTACCACTGAAGATTCAGCTATTAATTATAGTGGTCAGAAGTGGATATCATCTGATTTCCTCTTACCTTTTTAATATGGACGTTTTTCACTCTACATAAATCTTTGACTTTTAGAGGCAAGGCTCCCAAACTGAAGTGTTAAAAGTGATATTGCTTAAGCACTGGGGGAAGTGAGGGTCGGGAAAGGAGTTTCATTTATCAGTCATATTCAGGGGAGTTCTTCAACTTTCTGAAATGTAAGCACTCTGTCAGGCGAGCTTCAAAGTGAATGTTCATTACTGTTCATTTTCCTCATTGAACCCTTCGCATTACATGTGTCAGCAATTACCTTTCACTTTGGAAAGCCAGCATTAATTAGTACCACACTAATCACTAAGAGGCCTCTGAAAGAGATAGATGTCCCAGTTTGGGTTGAATTGTACATTTTCCAGTGGAGAAGTTATTATTTTCTTGGCAGAGAACAAAAGAAACATTGAGTTAATTACAGAAGTACTCCGTGAATGATGAAAACACATCCTCTGCATTTTATTCCAGATTCCAAGATAAGAATCTTATGTGCACTGTTGTTACAGTGTGCTTTAATGGTATAACCATAGTCCAAAATAACATACACTTTCAAATATCCAAAAGTACAAACCAACCATTCTAATATATCAACACTACGTGGATTTATGGGGATATCTATGGGTAGTAAGATCTCTGTTGACTGGAAAAACAAGGAAAATAACTAAATAAACAGAAAGTATGAGTTAGAAATAAGTGCTACATTGAGAAAACAAAGGAAAATGGTTACTGCTAAGCCTGTTACAAATAAACACACAAGCAAACATGTGCCTATTTGTGTATGTGTGTGTACATATATTACATGTATATATACACATTACATATATGACTTAAAGTTCAATTTGATAAAGATATCACCTTATTCATGTATTTATTATGCACAAAGTTGCATGTTAGATAGATGTGATAAATAAGTTCTTTTGGTTGAAATTGGAAATGAATATCGCAGATTGCATTTTATACTATGAATAATATATCTGTGAACATTTCTTGTATACATCTGGAAGAGCTTTTCTTATTAATATTGCCAGGGTAGATTTTTTCAGGGTTTTTCCATAATAGAATTGTCAAAAGTCTATCAACTTTATATTAATAAACTGTAGCCTAGTTAAAAAGAAGTATTACACAGAATTGAAAATATGTGAATTATAGCTAACTAGAAAGAGTCAGGAAATAATTTTAAGACTAGTTGGAATAAAAAATAAAAACTCATAAGTTAAAGCTATTTGATATCATCAATAAAAATATTTAAAGTAGCAATTTGTTTAGAAATACTTATACCTTTAATACATGTGGGCCTTTGCTTACCATGAGGAAAAGTAAATGACATGATCACATTCCATGCATTGTATGTCCTGGTTGGAGGAAGAAAACAAGAAAATTTCTTGGAGTTAAAAGGCAGATACATGCAACTTTGAGTTGTGTAGTATAGGGTTAGATTATGAGCTTATTGCTAATTATTATATTATTAAAATTGAATAAAAAACAGAAGAGGAGAGTGAAGAGAAAGAGAGAGAGAGAGAAGGAGGGAAGTGTTTATACCAGTGATGAATGTATTATAAATTAGAGAGAATGCTGGTCATATTCTTTAGATAGAACTTTTCTAAAACTAACAACAACATGAGTATAATCTGTAACACTATTGTATTTATACATAGGTCTTGCTCTAAAGAATAAAACAAACAGTTTGTTGGAATTTCTTATTTTATGGTAGCCTGATCTTTTTACATTAGATATAGGAATTTTATGCATCTGATTAATCATGATGACTTAATTATGAAACAATTTTTTTTCCTGTGCTAGGTTCAAGTAAGGGCACCTAGTAAAAGCAACAAAGAACAACAATAAAAATTAGAAAAATGGCTATAATAAGTTGCTTATGGCATTTACAAAGAACTGAATTAAACATCAAGTCTTGAGGTTTGTGCTGGGTGCTTTGTCCTCTCAGTCCCTTCAGACATTAGCTACAATGCTGTCAGCCACTAAACATCCTTTTTAAAAAATATGAATGTTAGTTAAGACTGACATAAAAGCATTCAATGATCTGTGTTCCCATCAAAATATCATCACATTCTTTCGTTCTTTAAATAAAA
Source organism: Dicrostonyx torquatus (assembly GCA_028555095.1). Classification (NCBI taxonomy): domain Eukaryota; kingdom Metazoa; phylum Chordata; class Mammalia; order Rodentia; family Cricetidae; genus Dicrostonyx; species Dicrostonyx torquatus. The sequence continues at coordinate 1,532,736 of JAQHUG010000155.1, read as the reverse complement.
TCAGTACCATTATATTTTACATTGTCTAAAAAATAATAAAAATATGTAAGGCATGGCAATAGGACTTTAAGTCAAAGCCTGGGGAATCAGGCAGAGTTTGGTGAATTCAATGCCAATTTGGTCTAAGTAGTGAGGTCCAGGCCAACTAGTACTACCTAGCGAAATCTTGCTTCTAAAAAACATAACGGGCATCATCATGATCATTGTCTATGAAAGATACACCACAGCATTTTTAATTACTCCTATCACCAAGTATAGCACTGTCATGGATTTGAAAGGGTACCTATAAAAATTAGATAAAACCAGCTGAGAAACAGTGAACCTGTCATAGCTGCCAATGGGAAGAGACAGTGACCAGAGTCCTGCCTAAAGTGGACATAACCTATGAACTGCAACTGTAAGGCATTCTATTTTGTCATTTTTTTTTGAAAAAGAAATCTTCAGTGAGTAGTGGCCACTGATTGAAGGTACACCATCTATCATTTCTCTAGCCCCAAACTTGAGACTGTTGAGACGTATTGCCATCCTTGAACTTGTTGGCCCAGCTCTGTGCCTTAAGGGTATCAAGAAATCTCTGAAGAGTGCGGTTGAAAAGAATCACATTTGAAATCCTTTCTCCTTCACCCTCTCATATCAATGCTGGACTCCCATTTTATGTAAAATAAAAGTCACATTTGGCTTGCACTGCGAAGTCTTTTACTGTCTCCTTGGGAGAAGCAAGATTTGAATGCTGATCAAGTTTCTAAGCACTTCTTTGCTTCACTTTCTTCTTCCTGACTCCCACTGGAGAGACCTCTGTTCTTCACTGTCACCTGGGTACTCATTTATGACCTTTATTTTCAAGTCTTCAAGTATTCATTATTATTCTAAAGTAGTATAAATACTATCAACAAAGTTACCTTATAGAGTTATTTTCAAAAGGGTGTATTACCCACAGCCTTAGTTCCCTGGCACAGCCACTCTGTGTACTGAAGTTTTTCTAAATGGTTTATCTCAATGATTGTGCATCTGCTAGCCAACTGAATGATTAGTATAAGATGCTAATCTGTTGCCACTTTATTTCCGGTGCTGAAATATGACATTTTAACAAAATATTGTATCTTGAATCATATCTTTCCATGAGAAGCTACAGTAGCCCTTCCCTTCTGAGCCTGCTTTTCCTGTGTTGGGTGTGAATGAGGGCCAATCCATCACTCTGAGATATAACCCCAGGTCTCCAGTTTTAATTCTAAGACAGGGTCTCACTAAGTTGTTCAGAATGGCTGTGAACTCACCATGAAACTGGGCAGTCCTTGATCCTATGAGTCTCTGCCTTAGCCTCATGAGTGACTAGGAGTACAAGCTTGTGCCACCACTGGACAGATGGCTCAGCAGTGCAGAGACTTGGTATTCTTGCAAAGAACCTGGGTTCAATTCCCCAAACTCACATGGTGGCTCATAAGTATGAAACTCTTTGCCAAGACCCTCCAAACTTTAACAATCTCTGTAGTCACTGGACACTTAGGTAGAGAATTGCATAAATGCAAGCAAAACACTCATACAAAAAATCAAAATGTGTTAACTCTTTAAAATAAGAATAAAAATAGGACCCCTAACTTTACAGATAATTCAGATGTGCCAGAGAAGCTAAAGTTTGAACAAACTCACTTTGTGGCCCTCTCAAATATCTAACGAAGGCATCGTGTCAATTAGGCAGTTTCCTTGAATGAAGAGTAAAGATCTAGACTAGACTTGTTCATTTCAGGTAACCAGTGACAAATTTATTTCTTATACAATGCTATTGTATTTATATATTTTCTGGATGTGTTAGAGGGATACATATATGTGTGAAGCATGTATGAAAATATATGTGTATATAAACATGTTACAATAAGTATGTGAAGTGTGTCTGTAAATACATGCATACATGAACATATACTAAAGTATACATGTGCATTTATGTATAAATATGTGTCTAATGTGTATACATCACAATACTATATATACACTCATATATATGCCTATGTAAAATGTATAATGCCTATGGTACAGTATATAATTTTGAATAGAAAGCTTTCCCGTGATATCTATGAAATTCCTCACAAATAGCAAAATGCTTTAATGGTCAAAGACTCACACAAGAATTTGCATTCAGTTTATTTAACCTTACAATATACTTTGAACCATGGCTCAGTTACTTGCGATATCTAAAACAATGCAACTGCTGCACAAATTGTTGTATGCTGTACTTTTAAGGGATTATCCCAAAGGAAAATAAATGCTCATTTTTAGTGTTAGAAACAGCTTCTTTCCTGTTTTTTTTTTTTTTATCTAGGATTGACTGATAATGGGGACGTGGAAGGTATTTGGACGATGGTCACACTAGGCTTTTCCATCCATCCATCCATCCATTCATCCACCCATCCATCCATAATAGGAGTTAGAACAGAATTTTTTCTGTCAGTCGATGAGGACTCCTTCACTTGGTATTGTAACTTCTTTTAGTTAAAAGATACTTAAAAGATACTTAGTAGCATTGGTCTGATTGACTCTCTCTTGGCACTACTCTTTCTCAATCTCTCTCTCTGCCTCTGTGTGTGTCTGCATTCTCTCTCTCTCTCTCTCTCTCTCTCTCTCTCTCTCTCTCTCTCTCTCTCT
>JAQHUG010000155.1:1512855-1530049 GCA_028555095.1 Dicrostonyx torquatus | reverse complement strand
AGACAGGGTTCTCTGTGGCTTTGGAGCCTGTCCTGGAACTAGCTCTTGTAGACCAGGGTGGTCTCGAACTCACAGAGATCCGCCTGCCTCTGCCTCCCGAGTGCTGGGATTAAAGACGTGCGCCACCACCGCCCAGCTATCTGCATTCTCTTTTGTTCATTTCCTTTATATTTTGGTATCCAGTTTTTCCATATCATATTAGCTGGCATGGTCATACCCTGGAACAAAGCTTAATAAGTATCATAAAATAATGTATAATACTTAGATGCTGAAATGCATATTATAAAAAATTATAAAAATAATTGTTTCTTTAACAATTTTGCTAAGAACACAGATGTGGATTGCTGGAAATACATTGACATAAAAGAATCTAATTAAATAAATAGGCGATTTTACTACCACTGAGGTCTATGCAACAACTGGAGAAATGGGACCTGAGAAAATCTGGCTGGAGATGTGTGTTGTTGTCAGAAGTCAGCTGTGATGTAGGGGACATTGTAAATATATAGTAATTGGAAACTAATCATGCTTTGCAAAACCCACAGAAACCTGACAAGTATGTATCCCAACTTCCAAAACTGTGTTTGTTATATAAACATCGAGTTTTTCCAGTCCATCTGTAAGCCTATGACAGTGTGAGCATCTTGCTCCTGGTCAAGGTGAAATTCCAATGATATTGAGACAAGCACAGGAAGAGCTTCTTCCATTTGACTCAATGAGTTGGCATTCATACATAAAATAATGGCAACTTAAAACTGGCTGCATGTTTTGTCTTTGGGTTATTTTGTTACCTACCAATTCACTTTCCATGTATTTTATAAACACAACGTCTACTAAAAATCTGACATCTTAAATATGGTAAAAACTAATTCTTAAGCACCAATAGTTCAAGTACTAAAGCCAAGCCAGACAGTAATATGTATGTTCTACAGGACACTGATAACCTAGAATCAGAATAATAACTCCCAAATAAATGTTAGGAGTTCCCAGAGGAGAATAGCAGAAATCAATACTACCCCTCTTTCTTTAGAAGCACATGAAATAATTACCTTGTGCAAACAACTAAGAGATAAGCAATCCCAAACTGAAATCTGAGTTGCAGGATTTTCAAGGGACTTCTTACACTTGCTACACAAAAGAGAAGCATTAATGTGGCATTTTAGAGCAAGACCTATAGAAGCTGTTACCCACTCAAATGTATTGTCAATAAATTGCTTTTATTTATCTTTTTCTAGAGACTATGTGGAAATTGTTTCCAGTAGAGTAGTCGATTGCAAAACATTAAGAGCTTGGTGGTTGTATTCCCTTTGAATAATACAAAGAGTCATTATATAGTGGGCTAATGATTTGGTAAATTTAATTATGTAAATCAAAGCTTTTTTGACACTTAGACATGGGAAAAGACTCTAAGGCTATTGAATGTTTATGGACTTATTCATTCTAAGCACTTAATTTTGCTCATCAATTAAAGCTTTCTCTTGTGTAGATAGCCTGATGATGAATGAGGATGTGTAATTTCTTTCCTTATTTGTAGGAAAGTATGAAGCAAGTAATGGTACATTTCATAGGATATAAGATACTGAAAATTTCTCAACAGTAATGAACAATGGAAGATTGATTAACCACAGAAATAACTGTTCTTAAATGACTAGCCAGACTTCTTTTAATTGCAAAAACAAAGTTATCTGTATTATCAATTCCACTGTCATGTTCACGGAACCTGTCTGGTTAGTATAAACTTGACTGAGGGAAAAGTTCTTTGAAGTGGGTCCAGCATTATACCAGCTTCTGGGAGTTCTTAGCACGGAATGGCACAAATCTGAGATTGAAATTAGGAAAAACTAGATGTCTTGAACAATCTAACTAGAAAAGAATTAATTGACCCAATTCATTGCATTAGACCTCTCCAGGGGTGATGTCATACCCATCCAGATGTACTGTGGAGCTGGGCAATTCCTCAAAAAGTGAACAGATCATGTGGCAACCTCTCCTTACCTATCTTACCTCCCTCTGACAAATTCTACTGAATCCTGTTTAGCGAAGTACTATGTGTTCAGACATAACTAGAAATTATTCCTCAGCCTTAAAAATCTCAGGTGATTTTTGACAGAAGATTATATATATATATACATATATGTATATATGTATATGTATATATATATTTATTTATTAACTGCATTTTAGCATGAAAGATAATGTGCTATAAGTAGAAGCAAGGGAAGAAAAGTTAAACATTTGAAGTTGTAAAATTCAACCCTCTCCCCAGTAGATAGGATGGCACAGCTCAGGATATTAACAAAGGTTCATGGGAGAAAGAAATGCACTGGAAATGACACATCAGAAGGAGCATGGGGCCACAGTGAAGTGCCAGCAGGTGAGCAGATTTTACGCATGGAATGATGATGGTTGTAAGCAGGATAAGCAGAAATGAAACAAGGGGCCAGCATGGAATGACATGGAAAACCCTTTTCTTGTGCTCCACAAACTGAGTTCCACACAATAGGGAACTGTGGGAGAATCAACAACTATGTTGCATTCTCCATAAAGCTTCATAGTAGTCATGGAGATTATAGAGTAGGCGGAAAGAGCAAGGGAAAAGGATGCAGGAATGGTACACCAGGTCTGAAATGGTGAAGTTTCAAACCAGAACCTGGCTTGAGAGACACTGAAGACATAAAATATGCCTAGTTGGAGAGGTGGAAAAAGTGCAGGACGTCTGACTTCACTCAGGTTACGGTACCATAAGCCTACATGGGGCAATTGGCACATAATAGAAATAAACTTTTCACAGTTTTGGAAGGAAAAAGTCAAACCTGGTTCCCAGGAGAAGCAGTGTGGTTAAAACTCGCTGACTGTCTGCATCTAGGATGGTTCTTTTTTCTGAGTGTGCAGATGTTGAAAGGAAAAGATGATCCAGCTAGATTTCTCAGCCCTTTTATGCAGACACTGTTTTTTTTTTATCCTATGAGCTCCACGGCTGTGTGGAAGTGTCCTAGTTTTATTTGATAGGTAGGTGCTTTAGGAGCAGCCCCAGTCTGACTAACTAAGGTAAAGTACTACCTATCAGATAACACTCTGTAGGCCATTAAGTTTAGATATAGAAACTTGCATTTATTGGAATTTTTGGAACAAATCTTCAGAGATGGCTCCTGTCATCTTTTTTAATTAATTAATTAAGTTTTTAAAAAACTATCTTTTCTCATTTTACATACCAATCCTAGTTCCCATTCCCTCACCTCCTCTCATTCCCTCCTCTCTCTCTCCACCACACCCCTCATCCACTCCTCAGAGAGGGTAAGCCTTCACATAGGGAGTCAAAAAAATCTAGCATACTGCTTTGAGACAGACCAAGTCCCTGCCCACTATCTCTAGGCTGAGCAAAGTATCCCTCCAAAGAGAATGGGTTCCAAAAAGCCAGTAAAAGCAGTAGGGATAAATTCTGGTTTCACTGCCAGTGGCTTCACAGTCTGCCCAGCCATACCACTGTCACCCACATCCAGAGGGCCTAGTTTGGTCCTATACTGACTCCTTCACTGTCAGGTCAGAGTTGGTGTGCTTCCATTAGTTCAGGTAAGCTGTTTAAGTGGGTATCCCCATCATGGTCTTGATCTCTTTGCTCATAGTCTTCTCCACTCAGTCTTGAACTGGTCTTTGGGAACTCAACCCAGTGCTCTACTGTAGATATCTGCCTCTAATTCCATCAGTAGCTAGATGAAGGTTCCATGGTGACATTTAAGACAGTCATCCATCTGACTACAGGGAAAGGCCAATTCAGACACTCTCTGTACTACTGCTTAGGGTCTTAGCTCTGGTCATCCTTGTAGATTCCTAGAAATTTTTCTAGTACCAGGTTTCTTGCTAGCCCCATAATGGCTCCCTCAATCAAGATATCTCTTTCCTTGCTCTTAGTGTCTGTCCTTCACCCACATCTCAACAAAATTTGCATAAAATGGATGGAACTAGAAAAAAAATCTTCAGTGAGGTAACACAGACCTCATGGTATGTGCTCATCTGCAAAGGAATCTAGCAAAGGATAATGAACCTATAGTCCAAGATCCCAAAGAAGCTACGTAACAAAGAGAACCCTAAGAAAAACATATATAGATCCCCCTGGGAAGCGGAAGTAGACAAGATGTCCTGAGAAAGTTGAGAAAATGGGAGTCAGGAGAGAAGGGAGGATGGAAGGGGAGGAAGAGGGGAGAAGGGGAGAAGGAAATAGGACTTGAGGGACAGGGATAGTTGAGATGGGGGAAGGACAGAGACTGAAATTTGTTTTGGCATCTGCTTTGAGTAGTGTTATGGCCAGAAGAGGAATTCAAGACTATATAATAAGATTCAAAGAGGAAGTCCAGAAGTTCACATTTGCACAGATTGATTATAAAGTCAGTTTAATAGCCAGGTAGAATTGATAGTTCATCAAAAACATTTGGACTGCAGGATGGAGATTTGTTGTCCTCAGCGTATGGTTATGCACTGAAGCTATGATAAAATTGGCATTGCCTGGTGAGCAGTAAAGATGGGCATGGAATTCTTCAGATAATTGACAATGAGGAGAATATTCTAGAAGGGAACATCTTAAGACTCAAGTAGTACATGTCTGAGTAGAGTGAGGAGCAGCAGGAGGCAGTGTCCTAAGCAGAAGTACACATGATATTTAGATATATATTTATACATATATTTATATATATGAACTATATTTACATATAGGTCATGGTGAAATTTCCAAAGATCTGGTACTGCCATAATTACCAAGCAGTGCTTGATCCCTATAACATATCCTTCTCTTGTCTGTAGATCAAAATGTAGAATTCCCTGCTCCTTCTCCAGCACCATGTTTGCCTGCATGCCACCATGCTTCTCACCATGATAATGAAATAAACCTCTGAAACTGTAAGCCAGCCCCAGTTAAATGTTTTCCTTTATAAAAGTTTCCATTGTTGCAGGGTGAGGGCTTCTTGTTCATCCCAACTACCAGAACTGAAATAAGCACTCAGAAACTGTATTAATTAAAACACTGCTTGGCCCATTAGCTCTAACTTTTTATTGGCTAACTCTTACATCTCAGTTTAACCCATTTCTATTAATCTGTGTATCACCATTTGGCAGTGGCTTACCAGGAACCATTCAGCATGTCTTTCTCTGGTGGCTCCATGGTATCTCTCCCTCTCTGCCTTTCTTCCTCCCAGCATTCAGTTCTGTCTTTCCTACTTACCTAAGTTCTGCCCTATCAACTGGGCCAAGGAAGTTTTTTTTTTTTTAATTCATTAACACACAAACAAAAGGAACTCCTACACTATTCCATGGTTAAGAGATATCTTTCCAGCAGTATAAACCCAAATTAAGACCACTGTGGTGTTTATCACAGAAGTAAAGAGCCAATTAGGAGAACTGTACTATACGTTCATGTTTTCTAGGGCCAGATTTTTATCAGGTAATATGTCTGTATTAAGAGGCCAGTTACTTGCCAACCAAGTAGCCTACCTAAAATTTATTACAAGTATGGCATGTTTAATATTATCAAAGGTTTAAAATGGTTTGATTGTTATCTAATATTGTGCAATAAAAGCATTAATGAATTTAGATTATCTGAGCAGAACCATGAAGCTTTTAGAATACATAGTCAGCCTTTAGATCAAGTCAAAAAGAAAGAGAATAGAAAGTTCAAGTTATACTGAAAACACCAATGATTGAACTCTGTTAATTAATTTTGAAACTGTGTATCATCAATTTCATTCTAGTGAAGAATGAAAACTTTAGTCAAAATGATTGTTTCATATCTAATATGTACTGCAATCACCCACATGAAACTGGCTTTTCAATTCATCTCAATTATTTTTCCTAAAGTTTAATGAAACTGTTTACTTCTTATTTACTTTATTATCATCCCATAAACACTTTTCTAAGATTAATTGCCCTATTGATTCTATTTATTTTTGAGTCTACTTGTTGGCGTGTTCAAAAAATAACTAATAATGATTTATAAGCCCATTATCCTCAGCAGTGACCGAGTTCCATCAATAGTGTATTGATGTGTGTTCTGATAATGCTTCCATTTCTAAGATGCATCATATATAACATTTTAGAATGTATTTGTCTGAGGGGAAAGTACCCATTCATTTGCATATGTTAGATACAGTGCATGTCAGGAATATGTTTTATTATTGTCACACTGTTCATGAGAGTGGTGTTGAGAAACATGTTCCTGTTATTGCAGATTTTCTCAGAGGAACAATTACAGGTGAGGAAAATTAGAATCATATAAAAAGGACAGTTCTAACTCAACTTTTTGGATTAGTTATTGACAGATGAAAACTTCAAAACTGAAGACAGACAAATTGCCATTTTTTGAAAATTTAACTGAAATATTTAACACAAGTAAAACATATAATATTCCCCAAATCTATCTCCTGTTGTTGCTGTCAAAGGAGCTGTTAATAGACAAACCTAAACTTAGTGTAGAGAATGTCCAAGAGTTCTTGTTGGCTTCTCTACCTTGGCCTCTTTCTGTTTCCCCTTTCACAGTAGTTCTGTTGTAAAGTCTGTCAGGTTAGTTAGGTAACAAACTTCAAACAGAAAGCACCAAGGAGCAAGCTAATGATCTAATCAGACAAATCCAATATAATATAATTAACCATATGGTGGCTATAGTGTCTATCAACAGACATAAAAGATTATCATTATTCATAAGGGCTATTATTGTGCTATTATTTCAGGATTTATTTGCTTGTTTGTGTTGCTTTTCAGATATCTGATATCTTTTAGCCAGGTGTCATCTAAGTAGGTTTTTAATATATGTGTTGGGAAGATAGCTAAGTCGGTGAGTGCCTGCTGTGCACATATCTGGTATCAAGCCTGAGTTTGATACCAGAACCCACATAAAGATTTAAGCAGGGAGGTGTTCATGTCCTTGATGTCAGTGTGGTGATGGACAATCCCCAGGGTTCCCTAATTGGTGAGAAAGTAGTGAAATTGAGGAGAAATGACTTGCAGTCTGTTCTCTGACCTCCACATGTACTCCTTCCATACACACGGTACCCAAACAAATACATACACACATGAACAGAAACATGTATTTTCACACAAAAAGTTGCTTGTTCCATGATTATATAGACAGAATGACTTCTTCATAGGTTTCTGATACTAAAAGGCAGAAAATAGTATTTCACAAGAAGAAATAAAATGAGCATTATGCAGAGCATATACTTTCTTGACTGAACCACCTCCCAATTCTTCTACTAGGTTTTCTTGTTTTAATGCATATATTTACAATGATACAAAGAATATTTTGAATAAATTTGAGGAAACATAAAGTTTAGGACTTATGTAAATTAGTTTTAATTATTGTTTTCATTTATGGTTATACTTGTTTTTCTATAATAAATTTCTATTGCTTAAATAATTACTAAAGAACCACATAAATTCTGGGATGGTTTTTGTTTTATTTTGGGTTTTATTTGTTTGTTTTCATTTTTTATTGGTTTTTATTGAGTTCTACATTATTCGCTACTCCCTGCCCTGCCTTTCCTTTCCCCCTCAACCCTCTCCCAAGGTCACCATGCTCCTATTTTACTTAAGAAATCTTGTGTTTTTTAAAAAACAAATCAAAAACAAAAAAAGGTAGATGCTTAAAGAGGTTCTTCTGATATTTTTTCCAAAGAAAGTTCAGATTATTTATCTTCTTTGTCATATGAGGTCATGAAGAATGAGATCGGTGAAATAACATTTGCATTACTGCCAGAAAGGCCACCTATGCTTACAGTAGTGTTTATACGTCTGTCAGCAAGTATCAAAGCTAAAAGTATCTGGCTCCATGCGCTGAGCTTTTCAACTCCCAGCAAATCCATATGCCCACTCCATAGTGATGTAGTGTGTGCTTGCTGTAATGGACAGACAGAGGGACAAATTTTTTTCTTGATCTCCCGTATATGACTGAATTTTCCATGAATAAACAGGGAATCCTTATAATTCATTAGGAAGAGGTCACACATTTATAGCATACAGACAAGTAGCTGTTTTAAAAACATCATTTAAAATACAATTGTTTAAAGTTATCATAAATTAGTAGGACATCAATATGAATGCAAAATTGTTGAATTTAGACTCCAGAAATGATTTTTTTAAATTCTTGTGTCATTGCTTTGCAAAAGTTGATCCTTGTGATTTTTGAAACTCAAATTGAAAGATTAATTTTAAATCATTTTTAAAAATTCATTTTTACTCTATTTTAAATGCTACAGGTACTTCATAAAATTTAACCCATATTTCTTGACTTCAGGTTATACCCTTTTTCCTTTTCTTTTTTTTTTCTTTTGGTTTTTCAAGATTCGGTTTCTCTGTGTAACCACCCTGGCTGTCCTGGGACTCTCTTTGTGCTGGGATCAAAGGTGTGCACTACCACCACCCTGCTCTATATTCTTTTTCTTATGTGTGTATTGGATCATAGTGTGGATTCATGTATGTTGTTGGACATGTGTGTAGGGGTACATATATAAGCCATGGGACAATATTTGATTTGATCAGGAATTGTTCAATTAATCTAGACTGACTAGTCAGCCAAGGTCAGAGATCCTTGTGTCTCTGCCTCAGAACCAGGATTATAAGTATGTATTACCTTGCCTAACACTTCCATTTGTGTTTTGGAGCTGACTCAGGGCCTCGTGCCTTCTAGGCAAGCATTTTTGCCAGTGATCTATCTCCCGAGTACCATTTTATAATCTAATTGCACAAACTAATGAAACTTAAACAGGAGTGTTTTAAAGGAAATATTATCAGACATTACATGACAGTCTCACCTAAAAGATCTATCTAAAAGAAATAGTAATTTAAGCAATAACTAGTGGATACAGTGTAATTAAGGATTTTTGGTAAAATTTCTCTAAAATTATCTATTCCAATGATACTGTGAAAATATAATACAGATTATGAGAGCTTTTCATTTACCTCATGCCATCTTAGACATCTAATAGCAGTAATTATGGGAATTCTGAGAAGAGTGTTTGCCTTCTCCCCTGGGGAAAATCAAACCTAGATAGAAATTTCCCTCTTGCTTAAATATTGAAGCATTGCCAGAAACACCCACTGACTGGGAGATCTCTTAACTGGGCCTGTGTTTTAACATTCTTGTCATTTGAAAAACACTTATCACATGCTGTTTTACAAAATATCAATTGTGTGAATTTATGGTATTTATCTGAAGATCTCAAATGTTTGTCTCATCCATTGCTCTCTTGGAATTTTGAATCACTCTGTTTTTGTTTCCTTCAATTAAGGGACCTGATTGCAGTTTCGATTTGAACATATACTTAGTAGAAACCCTTTAAACATCAATGTTTCTATCTTTACTCCAGGGTAGTTTATACTCTCCCAGGGAAGTTCCTCACATCTACTGCAAATAGCATAGAAACCAGATACCCAATGAGAGTGGATGCTGGAGTACTATAGTTTCTCGTATAACCCATCAGTTCATTTCCTCTCTGGGCCAATGTTTTGGCAAGGAATAACCAGCAAATCTGTGCTAAAAGAAGAAAACTAAGCTATGTATCTGGGTGTCTTTATGATTTAATTTTTTCACCCCAGTTTTATACCATCGCACGCTTCCTATTCTTGAGAATTTCCACTGTCAGGTGACAAAGTCAGCTGTCTCCTCATCAGTGTGGTATTTTCTTTGCTCAATATTAAGCTCCAGTCTTGTTCTTTCATGTGGAATCACCGAGGTATTCTTTCTGTTCTTCATCTTTCCAAGCTTATAGTTCACAGCGTAGATCCTTCTATGATATGTACTAATGGTCTAGTCATGCAGCGGAAGGGAAAGGTTTGTTTCATTTGGCAGGTTATTCTCCATCCTTCACAGAAGTCAGGTAGGAATTCTAGGAGGAACGTGCAGCAGGAGCCATGGAGGGAGCTGCTTGCTACCTCACACTTTCAGGCCCTCCCTTACCTAACTCTTGCCTACCGACAGAATCATTTGCATTTTTAGTCTTTGAGTTGGGGAAAGCTGGTAATCTGCAACATTCTAGCTCTATACTAGCAGGGAAGCTTCTAATCAAACTATATGTAGAATCTCCACACATATATGGGTTTTAAAAGAGGATTTTAGTTCATATATGTAAATATCTCTCAGAAAAAAATATTCTGGAAAATATTAGAAAAATAAGTATGTAGCTAATGCAGGAAGATTTTTATATGTTTTAGAGGACATATTAAAATATATCTGCATTTCAAAATTTCCATCAAACAAAAATTCAGAGCAATGAAATATATGTATACTTCCAAATTTTCTAAAACAATTAATTTATAACTCAGATTTCAATACAAACACAATCCAGAAGATGATAGAAAAGACTTTAGAAATATTTTATTAATTCTTTGAGAATTTCATGTATTTTGCACAGATTCACCTTGTCTCCACCCCTGCCTTCCACCCCCCTAACCCAGGACAAGTACTGTCTCTAAGGAATAACACAGAGCATCAGCAGTGTTTGATTCTGGTCTCTGTGACAGGCGACACACACAGTGTCTCTGGGTCCGGGGGTAGGTAGGCAGTAATTGAACAGGTGCATGCTATTCCTTGCAGCGACGATTGACACTTACAAACTGCTGTCTGAGTTCCACTGACCACCAGCACTACCAAAATCATGCATGACGATCACTTAACACCTTTGTCTGACTGACCCATTAGAAGACAAGCTATTGAAAAACTGTTCTGAAAGGAATGGTTTTGTAATTTGGGATTTCCCTTTCTTCTGTCGCACTCTATATATTTCGTTTTATTATAGTTATTTAATATGTATGTTATGTTTCTACACCTAAATAAAGTGGCTAAAAAGAGTTTAGCTGCCACACAGACCTATAGGAAGAACTTTGGAATTTTTGGTGTATTATTTTAATGTTTGCTGTATATGCTTCATAATGACTGCCTGGCAATACTCGGCTTATTTACAAATAAAGAGCTTTGAAAATTATTAAAAACCTTTTCTGCTTGATCTTCCAATGACTGTCTCTGGTTCTGTGTCTTTAGTTCTTCGCCACAACTCTTAAATTGATAACAGAAACTGTCTAAAGTAACCACATACTGGTAGCAAAGCATATGCTTTTGTTTATTTTTGTTGAGTAGTTTCTGGATTTTGATTCTCTTTAAAAAATTATTTTCCCCTTGGGGAAAAATCATGTAAATCATCATATATGCAGTTTCATTTTAGATGATAAGCTGTTGAAGCAGAAAGATTATGTTCATATTTTCATGGTCACATAATGTGCTCTGCAATTCAGTTTTTGAAAGGGCAGTTTTGCAGTTTTGGACAAGAGAAAAACAAGCACTAAACAATGTTCATATCAACATGTAATATAAGAGCACAGCTTCTTGCTTCATTTTCACTTCTTTTTCTTTTCTTTTTCTGGAGTTTCACTATGGTGTGCCTGTTTCTTTTCCTATAATGAACTGAACAACCTAGAGAGCCTCATAGTCCCCAGGCTCCCATTGTAGTCAGCACTTCTCTCCTTAACATCCCGGTGTCAGAATCTGGATGCTTTGGCATGTGTCAAGCATCCATTCACCCTGTTTCTCATGCGCCTACACCCATTGTGGTGCTGTACATTTTATCCGTGTGTGTGTTGTGTGACACGGGTATGCACCCACAAATGTGGAGGACATTAAGTATACCATTCTATCACTCTGCATTTTACACCCTAAAAGCAAGGTTTATTACTTGACCCGTGACGCTTTCTGCTGAGCAGAGCTAGTAAGCACACCCATCCCAAACCACACCTGTTCCAGCACAGGGGCTATAGATCCAGACTCAAGCATTTTTTTAAAAACAAGTTCTAACCCCTTCTCTCTATAGAAAGGTATATGGACACAGACAGACAAAGACAAATACACACACAGAGAGGGGAGAAGGGAGGGAGGGAGGGAGGGAGGGAGGGAGAGAGAGAGAGAGAGAGAGAGGAGAGAGAGAGGATTTCTCCCTCTAGCTCTGGATGTCCTGGGAATTTCTATAGATCACAGAGTTCCATCTGCCTCTGCCTCCTAAGCAATGGAGTTAAAGGGGTTCAGCACCATGCCCATCAGTGTTGGGGATCTCAACTCGGGCTTTCACACTTGCGGGTAGCTCCCTGTTCCTTTACATTTCCTTTTATTTTAGTCAAACTTTGTCTCAGGGTACTTCAAACCTTATCTCCATCACTTTTTTTTTCTCATCTGGGGATTTCTCCCTGGTTCCTGGCTAGGATTATGGACCTAAGAAGGTACCACTTTACTATGTACTGGAGAGTCCTTTCCACCCTTTGCTCTATTGTTCACTGTCAATCAATTTAACTGTAATTTCTTGAAATATTAGAATGAAATTGTAGTACTGACTAGAAAAGTAAAAATTAGTGCTTCATAAAATTAAGCCTAGGGTTTCCAGACATTTGTATGAGGTCTATTCCTGGTATACTATAAGCTGTGTTTTTGTATTTTTTAGGGAATTATTTCTAATTATTAACTGTGAAAGGGAAAACCAGACCATCTAATTATTTACTCTAAAGGAAAGAGTAGAGTGAGGAAGAGGAGAGGAAAAAAAGGGAAAAAACTGAGCTCGGGATTAGGAGCAGCAGAAGAAGGGAGGTAGGAGGAGTGGGCAAGAGGAGAAGAAAAAGCTGGGTTTTTATATTAGTTGTGTTACATGTAGTTGGAGATAGTAGGCCCTAGGCCAGATACATAGGTGATAACTTGGTAAAATTTTAGCTTGTCCCCTAAACAATATTCAATTCAATTTATTTTATGTTTCTTAAATTTTTACTATATATAGACATATGTATGTATCAATTCATATATATATATATATACCTGAAAAAGAATATATATATATATATATATATATATATATATATACATACATGTCCAAATATACATACATGTGTTTTTGGTTCTTTTTCTTAAACCAAACACTTACAATATATATACCATATGTGTCCAGTGCCTCAGAAGCCAGAAAAGGCATTGAATTCCTGGCACTGCATTGGCCCTGCGGATGCTGATCATGAAAACCAAATCTTCTAAAAGAGTATTCCCTGCTCTTAACTGAGGAACCATCTCTCCAGGACCCTATATATTTTCCCTAAGTAGCACTTTCTTGTCTCACAAATCACTTGTAATTTTTCTATTTTGATTGTAAGAAATATTATTGGCAAATTAAGACATTAGATAAAAGGGTCGAATGGCTCATTTGTGATTTGTCATCCAATCATGACACGTAAATGCAATCCTAAGAATGCAGAAAGGCAACTCTTGTAATCCCAGTGCAGGGCAGGTAGAAGCAGAGTAGTCCTGGAGCTGGGTAGTCATCCAGTCTACCTACTTGACAACCTCTAGACCAATGAGAAACATTATATGGGAAAGAAAGCAAAAAAAAATCAGGAATGGTGGCACATGCCCTTTTTAAAAGTCATGAATAATTGTTTGTGGGGAGTACTGTAATATCATTTCACCCTAGCCTTATCTCCCAAGTATCTCATGTACATAAACCAACACCCCACCACTGTCGCTAAAATTCATGGCCTCTTTTTCATTAATTACTTTTGAATGCATAAATACAACCACTCAATTCATCTAGTGCATCTTGTATGTATATGTTCTCGGGGTGACAAGTCACTAAAGGATATGCTGGGGATGTGCCCAGTGGCCAACAGGAGCCAGAGAGGAGGCAAAGAGGAGGCGAGGGAAATATTGAGCTAGGTTGTGCTGACAGCAAGAATCTTGCAGCAATCTGAGAGCTTCTTTATTTAACAGAATACAGTAAAGTAGAGATAGATTTGTTTTCTTCCAAAACATAGATCATATACTTATTTAACAGAATACAGTAAAGTAGAGATAGATTTGTTTTCTTCCAAAACATAGATCATATATCATTTTTTCCTGACATGTGTTTAACTTTTTCTCTTGGACATCTGGGGTCATAAGTTTAGCTATCATGGATAAACTGTGACAGAATAGAGTTATTTTTACAATCATTTTTCCTCATTTAATCATCACTAACAAACATTTACCTTTTATTCCTTTGTACTCATCAGCCCCATAACCCAGTTTTTAAGTATCTAGAGGCATATGACAGCCCATTCTCAGGCTGCCAGCTTCAAGGACACTAGACAGAATAAAATGTCTCCGAGCCAACCCAGGCAGATTGCCAAATCCTAAGAAGTGTACTATTAATTCTTAATAGTCAGAGTGCCCAAGAAATATCCTCAGGCTGAAGCTGCTGAAATTAGAATTTGATTTATGGAATAATACAATGTTTACATTTTATATCTTTATAGAATTTATTTATATGTCTAATCCGGGCATTCTTTTGTTCCTTGGTCATATGACACCATGGTACCTTCCACAAACTCACTTTTCTAAGAAAAGGAGGATCAAACAGCTCATTCTTTCATCATTTTTCTCCACCATTCTCTGTCCATCAATGCAAGTCTCTGTTTAGGGCTAGACTAACTTTGTGGCCCCATAAACGACTGAGTGTATAGTGGGAAGAGGTTTGTAATCTGTTGTAGCCAACTCCTCTAGCCTCCCAAATCATGCTGATCTTTAAGTTTGTTTTGTTTTGATTATCTGGTTCCTACGTAAGTGTAAGGGCAGATGTTTTAAGAATAATCTCAGAGACTCATAAAGAGATCTTTGGCTTCTTTATGTGTGTCCCAACCTGCAAGGCATAAGGAAGCCCTTCAAGTAGATAAGGATATCTCCTTAAAAGCCGGAGGGGTGATATGGTCAGGATTTCCTGGGGAAGCTTAGGAGCAGTAATCCAGGGAGAAGGCATAAATGACTCATAAGAAAATTTCCGTCAATCCAATATTAAGTTGTACAAACATTAAAAGCCATTACCCATGCATATAACATGTAGAAATCAAGACCAAAAGTAGTACAACAGTCATCATGTGTCTCAGCTTTGCTGGATCTTTGTCCAGCAGCTGTTCTGGCTTTATGGCTTTTGCAGTTCCCATCAGATATGGAGGAGTATATATGCAAGAGTACATACTCTCCCCCGGGAAAGCTATTTCTCCCTCTCTTCACTTCCTGTTGTTGCCCGTAGGTCTTTGTGATTAAGACCACCTGAGTTTTTCTACTAGCGTCCTCCTTGTTCAGGTCATTTTTATGAAGCTACTTTGGTGACACTTCATGGGTGTAGCTTCTCTGACATTTCGAGGAGACACAATCTCTTAGCAAACTTCCCGATCTTCTATCGCTTACAAGCCTTCCTCCCCTCTTCTGCTATGATGCCTGAGCATTAGGTACAGGAGTTGTCATACTTTTAACTCCACAACTTCACAGGCAGGAGCAGGGTGGTCTTTGTGAACTCAAGAACATCATGATCTACACATACCAAGTTTCAAGTCAACTCGGGACAAATAGTGAGTCCCTGTCTCATCAAAACAAAAATCCAAAACAAAACAACAAAACTCAAACATGCAGGAACACTGAAGGGGACTGGTTTCTGAACAAAGACACAAAGTTGACCTCTGGCTTCCATATGCATGCTCATGCATACACACCCTCACAAACATGTTTGCTTGCACACTCAGAGACAGGACATGTGTAAATACATACACAAACTCAAACTATAACCTTTTTTCTTTTTTTGTAACCATTTTCTTTTTCATTTTAGGTAAAGCCACTTTTAAGTTTTATACTATGTGCCTCATTTTAGTATTTTATATATTCACTAATTTCCATATTTGATTTTAATTAATGCCCTCTAAAAATCCCTAATGCGAGTTGCACTGCAGTCTGAGTATGTGTTAAATCCCGGAGTTGCAGAGAGGGACATGTACATACTTACTGTAAAGTCATAGAAAATTCAAAATGCCCCCCCCCGCCGCAAAATGCTGAAGCTGATTTCTGCTAGGAGCTCAAACCTGCAACCAAAAAACAGAAAAAGCAGTTTATCCCTCACCCCCAGAAAGGTTAGCTTTTTCCATTGTCTATTGGATTCCTCATTTAAAAAGCTGTTAACAACAAATCAACAAAATAACATTGTTAGTCCACTTGGAGGGGTAGTAGGCACTGAAATACAGTTAGAGATTTTGTTATTTTAAGACACAATATAATTATGTGGTGGAATTCTTTTTCTCTTTTTGTTTTATTCCAATTTACGTATAACAAAATTATCAATTCCACATAAGAAAATTGTGGTGATTATTTACTTAGGATTGCCCGGATGTGCTCTAATCTGGGGACAATTGTCTTTATTCCTTCCTTGGCTTATTATAGATTTAAATTAAGCTGAGGTTTCTTTAGTGTTATTTTTCCAAAGCCACTGGGATTAGAGATGATGGATTTTGTGATGTTCTGAGTGCAGTTAAGCTCTTGTCAACATAAGCTTAAAGTTATTGCTGTGTGCAGTTTGTCTATTTTCAAAGGTAATTAAAGCTAAACATTGGAAGGAACAGGATGATTGGAAACCTTGCATGCACATAGAGGCTGGACTGTGTGCAAACATGTAAAACCTCACATGCCATACACATAGAGGCTGGTCTATGTGTAAACACGTAAAACCTCACATTCTATACACATAGAGGCTGGTCTGTGTGCAAATATGTAAACCTCACATGCCATACACATAGAGGCTGGTCTGTGTGCAAACACGTAAAACCTCACATTCTATACACATAGAGGCTGGTCTGTGTGCAAATATGTAAACCTCACATGCCATATACATAGAGGCTGGTCTGTGTGCAAACACATAAAACCTCACATTCTATACACATAGAGGCTGGTCTGTGTGCAAATATGTAAACCTCACATGCCATATACATAGAGGCCGGTCTGTGCGCAAACATGTAAAACCTCACATTCCATACCCATAGAGGCCGGTCTGTGTGCAAACATGTAAAACCTCACATTCCATACCCATAGAGGCTGGTCTGTGTGCAAACATGTGAAACCTCACATTCCATACACATAGATGTAACATGAGGGCTAGCTCATTGGGTTTACTGTCCTGCCCAGTACCCCACAGCCAGCAAGCCTCAAAGAAAATCATACAGAGAGCCTATATTATGTTATTAACTGATTGGCCCATTATCTCAGGCTTCTTACTAGCTCCCATAACTTATATTAACCCATTGTTCCCATCCAATCCAGGCACATGGCCAGTACCTTTTCTCAGCTGGGACAGGGACACATGCTGCTTCCTTGGAGATCTGTGCAGGAATCCCAGGG
>JAQHUG010000155.1:1488550-1500246 GCA_028555095.1 Dicrostonyx torquatus | reverse complement strand
ACATTTCACATTTTTATGCAAGATTTTATTTTAAAGGTTTACAGGATATTTTTAGCAAAGCATAAAGATTTACATAATTAGTGGAAATTTTCTTACTGGGAAAACAAGAAAAATATTTGAAACATTTGTGATCTAAGGAAAAAAATCCAGTTGTTTGTACCTCTCTTGTACTCTGAATACATTGTTGAGTTCTGGTCATATGGTTAAGCTTCCCCATTTGCTGCCTAACTTTACAAATTGGAAAGTTGTTCCAATCATTTGTTCCAAAAAAGTAAAAGAAAACTTTTGAAGTAAGGTTAGGGTAAAGAAATAGAGAAGTTTTTTTTTTTTTTTTTTTTGCACTTTTGTACTTTATTGATTTTTCTTGAGCTCTACATTTTTCTTAATAATAGAAAGTTGTTTAACTTTTCCAAAGCAGAAAACTCACACTTTGTGGGAAGTCATTGTGGAAACCCAGATGATGTCTCTAGCATAAATATTACATATACTATAGTATAATATATTTCATTGCTCAAGGATTGTTTTTATGTATATGTATGCATGAGTGCTTGAGTACATTTGTGCCAGCTGTATAGGTGCCTGCCAGTATAAAAGCAGGGTGTCCGATGCCCAGGAGCTGGAGATAAAGGAAGTGTGAGCCTCCTAACATGTGAGAATGCTGAGAACTGATCATGGGTCTTCTGGAAGAACTGTTCGTAATCTTTATCCCCAAGCTATCTCCTGGGCCTCTGATTTGTTTTTAATTAATTGCTTTCAAGTTTGAGCCAGATATTTCCATTCTTTTGTGGCCCCCTTAAATCTGAACACAGGTGGAAAAATATCTGTGAAAGAGTAAGCAAAAGGTTAATGAAAAACTAGTGCTCCAATGAATCTACCCTGTCCCTTCTCAACAAAGATCTAGATTTCAATGACCTTATCTCTAAAAGCAGTGGTAATGAGTGACCCAAGCCATGACAAAGAAGCAAGCCTTTGATCTTTGCTTCCCCAGAAGACAGGGTCATCACCTACTTGCAATGGCCAGAAATTTCCTATTAGATTTCTGGTTGAGTCAGTCTTTTTACAGGAGGGAGAGAGGGAAAAAAACGAAAGGCAAGAACAAGAAAGTGCTTACATTAGCTTCAAAACTTTTTAGGACTCAGAGAATTTTCCAGTATCATAATTTTAATTGCATCATTTGTAGTGTATTTAATTTATTATTAGATTCAAATTTCTAGTTTACCAGATCTACAAGCAAAAGTAATTTGATGGTATTTCACTAAAAAGAATCCATGAACTGGTTGAATAGTATGTGCTCATAGTCCCAGGACTAACATGGTTGACGCAGGAGATAATCTGCCTCAGAGTTTCTAATTCCAGTCTGAGTAAAATAGTAAGACTGAGATTCAAAGCAGGATGGGTGTGGAATATAACATATGTATTTTTATATATAGAGAGATATATTTATATATATTTACTACTTCATGCACATATAGGAATATATATATATATTCCTAGACACTTGTGCTCTTTATATTTTGTTTAAGATAGTTATTGCTTTTACAGAGAACCTGAATTTATTTACCAGAATTCACCTAATATGGCTCACAATGACCTAGAACTCCACATCCACAGGGTCAGGTGCCCTCTTCACCTCTGTGGACCCCTGAACACACATGCCATATATACACTCAACACAGACATGGACATATTAACAAATAAAAATAAATCTTAACAAATATTTTTCTGTATATATATTTTAACAGGAAATTTATGTATTTCTCTTTTAAAAAATCAAAGGAAATAAATTGAAAAATCCCGTATTCATTTAGGGCTTTATAATTCCTAAGACACCAGTGAGAAGACTTTAAAACCATAGTTTTGTCCAAAATATCTGTTAGTGTTTGAATTCTAATTGGGGAGTGAGAAATAAATTCTATACTATGAAGAATTTTATGATAAATTCTGGTATAAATGCTTCATTATTTATTTGCCTAGGAAGATATTTTCAAGAATTAGATAAATTCACATTACATTCTATTAGATATGTATACATAATTTACTTCTCTATATTATATCAGTATAACTCCTAAGTAAATGAAAATTTATAATTTGGAATAATACATTTATCTGACAACCGCATTTTTGTGTGTGCTGTACTGTCACAGTCTTCACTACCCTTTGCCTCTCTTATCATCCATCTCACACTCCTGTTGTTACAATCTTCACTACCCTTTGCCTCTCTTATCATCTATCCCACACTCCTGCTGGCCTTATGTTTTCCAACAGGCCCCTCCTACTCTTCTGCCTTCTCTGTGTGTAACTATGTTTAACCAAGTTGTTTGCCTAAACATGGAAGGCACGATATTTTCTGGAGGACTGGCAGCTTACCCGTGGCCATATCACTGAAGAAATGACTCTCTCTTCCTCAGGGAGGGGGGGAGCCTCCTGAGTTCCACGTCCATCTGTGATGAGTGTTGAAAGGCCTGATCTTATATAGGTCTTTGCAGGTAGCCAGACACTTCTGCTGCACGTTCATGAGTACAATGGCCACATCATGTCAAGAAGGCAGCATTTCTGCCCCTTTGTCTTAGCTGTTCTGTAGGTATTGAATGGAGAGATGTAGATTCCCAGTTCAGGATGAGAAGATTTTTGGGTTCATTATTATGTCTTCATTGAAATAGCTCTATGGATCCATGGTTTAACCTACTAATCTTTTATTGTTCTTCTGTTTGATTGAAAATAGGCTTGTTTTCGTATAAGATATCCTGATTGTGGTTCCCCACCTTTACTCTTACAGTTCATCCCCATCACCCAAAAGCACTGACACATGAAACAAGGAACCTTCAAAGCTGCCTTTAGTTTGTTTTCTGATGGATATTATCTACGGCCTCCTGATGCAGGCTGCCCTTAAAAGTAGTTTGTTTCTTCAGTGGAAAAACTGTCATTTTCAAGTGGTTATCATTTGACCTAGCTCTTGGTTAGAAACGGAGGCGTTTGTCTACTTTTCCTTTCACCTCTAGGACCCTTTCTTGTGCAGACTCCTGAAGACCCTGTGCATGCTGCCTCAGTCTCCATGAGTTCATACGTGTACCCTTCCTGTTGACTTAGAAGGCCTTGTTTCTTGGTTGTTCCATTTCCTCTGGCTCTCATTATCTTTCTGCCTCCTCTTCTGCAGGAATCCCTGGAGAATCTGATGAATGTATTCCACTTAGGTCTAGAAGTTTTGAGTTCTCATACTCTTTGCTTTATATCTGGCTATGGGCCTCTGTATTTGTTCCCATCTTCTGCAAGAGAAAGATTTTTTGATGATGGAAGAGCATTGAACATACTAATCTTAATCCTAAAAATTTAAGATTATGCTGAATTCCTAGCTATTTGGATGGATTTTTAACTTTCATGTTTGTTTCAGTTGTAACTATAGCTGGTTGTCAATGTGGTCAAAAACACTGACAAAATATATTGTTTGTGAAATTCGTAATTACTTATAAAAGGTGATAATAAATTGTCCCTAAAGAGAGAAGAATCTTTGAAAAGTGTTTCTAAAATATACTCTACTTTTGGTTTATTTTTTTAAATTGCAATGTAAATCATGGCTGTTACTGAACAGGATGGCTCATCTTGATACATGCTAATTCTACTTTGCTTTCTCTTTCCTAAAACTCATTGCATGTAATACGCGAACCCTTTTTGTTTGCCAGTGTCTTAGCCAGTGTTCTATTGCTATTATAGAAATTAGCTCGATACAGGAAACACCAGGCTAGTTAAAGGATAAAACCATTATATTTTTACTTACTATCAGGGGAAAACTCACAAAACAGAAATGGGAAGTCCAAGTTCAGGTGCATCGCGGGAGTACCACAGAGAGAAAGAGAGCTCCTGGTCCATGCCCCAGTTTTTGTCATGGGCTCCAGGAAGCCATGCCTTAACTAGGTTCTATCTCTTAAAAATGATTGGTTAACAAAGCTCCCCCCATCAAACTATGATCAAACAAACAAAGCATATAATTGGGACTTGATTACACTTTAAAAGGTTTAGTCCATCATCGGCATGGTGAGGAGCATGGCAGCGTGCAGACATATGGTGCTGAAGGAGTAGCTGAAGGTTGTACATCTACATCTGTTGAGAGAGAGAGAGAGAGAGAGAGAGAGAGAGAGAGACAGAGAGAGAGAGAGAGACAGAGAGACAGAGAGACAGAGAGACAGAGAGAGAGAAAGAGAGAGAGAAAGAGAGAGAGAGAGGCTGAGTTGGACATTTTAAACCTCAAAACCGACCCCAATGTGACATAATACCTTCAATAAGGCCACACTTTTTAATCCTTCCCAAGTAGTTTCACTCTGTGATAGTTAAACATTCAGGTATATGTGTCTACGGTAGCCATTCTTATTGAAATCACCACAGCCAGTCAGGGTGCCTTCCCATGAGGAGTTTTTAATGCTTTGCTTGATACAACCCTTCCCGGGTACATGACAAATATTAACATGTGCCCATTTTATGCATATCTTTAAGTCCTTTGTGATCTCTTTACTTCTAATTTACTTAATATATACTTTTAATGATTAAAATATGATAGAATTTCTAATATTATTGACTTTATCTTCAAAGATAGATGAAATTACTTGTCCCAACCTGAGTAAATGAGATCAGATCCCTTCATTTAAAAAATTATGTATGTGTGTGTGTGTGCATGTGCATATGTATAGTTACACATATGTGCTCACACATGTATGTGTGCATGTGAAGCCCACGCATGGATATGTAGAGTCTAAAGGGCAATGATTTGTATCTTCTGTTGCTCTCTATCTTAGAATAGTCTCCCCTTGGACCTAGTACTCACTATTTTGGCTAGACTGACTGGGCAGCAATCTCCAAAGTTCCTCTTATGTGTGGTCCCTGGGTGCAGGGATTATAGACATATCACCTATATCCTGCCTTTACATAGTCCTAGAGATCAGATCTTAGGTTTCCATGCCTGCAAAACAAGTACTATGTATGCACATTTACCCACTGCCTAATCCTTTGAGTCTTACTAGCCCTATGGAGTGGGCAAATACTCTACACTCCTGTCCCATTTCTTCATGTGCAAAATAGACAGAACCTGACCTGAAGATGTAGAGGAATGTGTAATCCACATTCAATAAATAGGCACAATTTAATGACCTAGGTGAATCAAATCAATGCATCACAATCTAAGCCATAGTAATTCCAAATCAAAAGGAAAAAGAAACAACAATAACAACGAAAGCCCACAAAACACAACCAAGCAAGCAAAAAGCAAGCAAATAGGAAACAAAACTCTCAAGCAACCAACAGGCTATGAAATGCAGCCCCACAGGATTCACTGTATCTGATGTTCTCGTTGAATCCATGAATGATAGCGCATTCAGGATAAAACTGACTCAGTAGGGGCACACTTAATTTTATTCTTTTGATCAGTTTTAAAAAGCGGGAAATGACTAACACCAGAAAAATTTTTGGCAACATTACTCTTTTTTCCCTTACAAATTAGAAATAAGAAAAAAGTTTAATTTTATGAAAAGAATTTTCATGAAATGGAAGAAAAAATGTCAAATAAGTAGGAGACAGATCAAGTATGTCTCTGTTCTCATAACTAATATGAGTCACAAAGGAGACCAATGATATTTAAAATCTGATTTTCTGAAATACTGCCATTTAGAAAGGGTATGTTTAAGACTGGGATTTTATACTTACTGAGGGTAGGACAGCTTATGTGATGGTATACTTTCACATCTTATAGCATCAAGGAATGATAGTTTTAAGATTGCATTTGCTTTTTATTTCTTTGTGGGTTCCTAAACACTTTGTAGAGGTTACAAAAATGAAAATCAACAAGAGGGTTGAAGAGGAATATGGAAGATCTAAAGATCGAACAGCACAATTAGAAAGTATCAATCATGTTAAAAGAACATTTTGTATTATCGACATTTTCATATCTATTCATCATGACAGCTTGACAGGTATTGTGTGCCTCAGCATCAATTAAGAAAGGATAATGCACATTTGTTACAAATAAAATTATAGCTGAGGTGATATTTTGCATTGGATCTTAATGTATCCCACAGGCATAAAAGGGATTCAGACTTGAAAATAGGAAGGCGTTAATACAACATTTAACCAAAACAGTCAGGAATCATTTTGGTGTTTCAGGAGCTATTAGACCTCAGCAAGTAGAAAGTTAGCTATGGAAGTACTTAAAAACCATCACTAAAATTTGAAATGACAAGACACTAGGAGGAACAAAATGAAGGTAAGAAAAACAAGAAATTTAACATAGTTCTGAACTATGCTTTAAAGGGCATTCCTTTGGATACACAAAAAGCTGAGAAAAAAGGGTTAAGTCCTTTGAAGCATCTATTTGTTAAATAAGTATTATTTATTAAGTAAGCTGTTAAGGGAGATAAATGGAATCTTCTCTTCTTTCCTGTGGATAGTTACTTTTCTCTTTATAACCACATTCCCTTTTCATTATTTAACAACTTCTGTTTTTCCTCAATTCCATTTTGCTCTCTCTCTCTCTCTCTCTCTCTGTGTGTGTGTGTGTGTGTGTGTGTCTGTGTGTGTCTGTGTGTGTATGTGTATGTATGTGTGTGTGTGTATGAAATGTCTTATGTGTACGTGAGTAACTTTGTGTGGTACTCTGTGGTAGTGTATTCTTGATGGTGCAGGTGAGTGGTGCTTTATCTGTATGTGGTGCTGCGTGTGTGTGTTTTATATGCTCAGGGTACTTGTTTTAAGTCTGTTTTCCTCTGTTATTCTCCACCTTACTTTCTTGAGACTGTGTGTCTCACTGAACTATAAACTCACGAGATAAGCAAGGCTGGCTGACAAGTTCTCAGCATCTGCTTGTCCCTCCCTCCCGTGCTGGGGATTACTGGCAAGCTCATCCACGTCTGTCCTCTTATGTTGGAACAGCTGATTTGAACTCAGATCCTCAAGTTGAAGACAGCACTCTTACCTACAGAACCATCTCAGAATTTCTTTTTCCCCCAGCTTGTGATTATCCTTTAGTGTTTTCGATTTATTTCATCTTTCTGAACTTTAAAAACAGTGAAGCAAAATATAAATCTCTTCATTGACCATGTGTTTTGTGAAGTATATACATGTATTATATTCATATATGAGCTAACAGAAAAAAGAACATCTCTTAGTTTTCAGTTAAAATGGAAATAAAATGATATGTTTTAAAAATATGAATTAATAAGATTTAGTCTGTATTCTTTTCAAAAGATAATTACAATGAATTAAAATTGACATTTCTTTTATGAGTAATTATGCAGTCTGAGCTGTTAGCCTCTGGAATCTTACTGATAAACTCAATTATGTTTCAGAACTACATGGCAGTACATTCACCCATACATTAATACACACTTTGAGTCACTTAATATTTACTGTGTACATGTTCCCGATTGGCACTGTGCTACACAAGTTAATATTAATCCATGCTCACCTAGAAGTAAATCTTATTGGGAGAAGACATACAGATAGACAAATTGTTGCAATGAGATTAACTTAGCACTAAGTAGTAAATATATAGGAAAATGTGTTCAACCATTTCTACATACTCCCCTCTCATCCTCTTGTATCTCATATGCATATTAGCTAGTAGAAACCTCAAAGAGTAATGCAATTCCCTAGTATAGTGTCCCTCGAAGAGCATATTATAGAGTGTTCATATAGCAAGGTTCCCAGAAGATCTGTATTAGCTCTTTCTCAGCTAAATTTTCTTTCTAATATAGAGGAGGCGTTTAAAGTCCCCTTTGCATCTGATGTAAAAATTCCTTTTCTCCTTGTGTAATCAAGACCCTTCCCACAAAGTCCCCTCATTCTCTATACTTACTTATTCTCTGCTCATGTCTCCCAGCATGTATATAGCCTTCACTGAGAAGTATAATGGCTTGCAGTTTGCTGCCTCCCCTTTTGATATCTCACTTTGTGCTGAAATTCATTACTGCCGTTACCAGTGACATGAAATATAGCAAAGGAATTTGCTATTAGGAAATGAATCTTTACCTGGAAACTGAAGGATGAAGTGAATAAATGGTGCTTCTCATGAGCACTAGAGACTGGAGAGAGTTGAAGATTCCCCAGAATTCTCTATTACAGAAGAGTAAGAGACCATGTCTCTCTAGGGACCTGACACTCTGTCACACTCTGTCGCAGACCACATACTGATCAGGTTACCCTTGTCCTTTCTAGGGAGTTTGGAATAAATTTTACTTATAAATAGGTGCAACTTTCTCAATTTTACTATTTGATTTACATGTTTTGGACATTTTTAATTTTATATTCATTATCTTTGATCGACGTATTGGATAGTATTAGAAATAAGATATGTACCGATTAAGGTATAGATGCACATAACCATTCTCTTTGATATAGTGTCTGATACAGGATATATAGAGATTAAGGTGTAGTTATGCATATACGGCTATGTGGGAGATTTTTTATGAGAACTGGAACATATAATTACAGAGACGATGCTACCAATGAGCTGAAGAAACAAGGAAGCTGTGTCTAGCTTAGTTCAGGTGGAAAGACTTCAGAACAACAAGCCAGTAGAGTTAACCCTGCTCCATGCAAAGGGTCTTAGTGCTATGGGCACTTAGGTAAGAAGATAAGAAGCCTCAGAAGTGAAAGACAGAACTGACCAGCTCTGTTCATGAGCAGAGGAAGATAAATGTCCTAGCCAAGGAGAAAGACATTTCCTTTTCATTCCACGTTCTCAGCAGCCTGGATGGTGCCTATTCATTCTGGGAGAGGACAGGCTGACCATATTTCACTAATTCAAATGTCAATCTTTTCTGAAAAATACCCTCACAGGCCATCCTTCTGGATGTAATGCTTCAATATCTATCTGGATTCTTCCAAGTCAGTCATTGTGACACCAACAATGAACTATCATGTCTTGGGGTTTTTCTAGCTGTGATAAGATACCACGACCAAAAGTAATTTGGTGGAAAAAAAAAGAGGTTATTTCATCTTACAGTGCCAGGTAATGGTCCATCACTGAGGGAAGTCAGGGTAGCCACTCAAACAGGGCAGGAAGCTCGAGCAAGAAACTGAAGCAGAAGCCATAGAGGAGTGTAGTTTACTGGTTCTTTCTCAAGCCTTGTTCAACCCTATCTTCTTATACAGTCCAGGACCACCTGAGCAGGGGTGGCACCACCCATATTTGGAAGGACCTTCCCACGTAAATCACTAATTAAGGAAATGACCGGCAGACTTGCCCACAGGCCAATCTTATGAAAGCATTTTCTTAAGTGGAGTTCCCTTTTCTCCGGTAATTTAGCTTGTGTCATGCTGACCGCTAACCAGGACACATTGCAGAGTCTATGGAGTTCTCTACACTTCCCTGAATACCTGTAAGCTGGTAGCGGTTGTTTGGAAACAAGCTTTCTAAACTGTTTATCTGAAGAGAAAGGCATCTTGGTTAAACGACATCTCGCAGAGGCTTGCCCTATTGTTACACAGCTCAAGAGCGGCCACCTCCTTTTGATTTGCACACTGCTGAATGTTACTGCGATAAATAAAGTGTGCGTGTTTTATCCTAAAGCAGTGCCAGAGCCAGAGTGATCTCTGTGAGAACGCCTCCCAGAGAGTGGTGAGTTACAGGTCCCACTTAGTGATGTCTTTGTCGTGTGCTGTCAATTTGCTGCAATCCGATTGCTTGAAATTGTGCCAGGAAAATTAGCTAGATCATTGATATATTAAGAGTGTAAAAAAGCTGATAGAGGTTATTATCATAGTGCCCAGGTGTAGTACATTCAGAAAGTGGCAAAAAAGAGACTCCGGGATCAAACTTTATCTAGTATTATTTTCAAAAGCTATTTACTCAACACTGTCTTAAAAATTGTTTTTCTGTTTTTTGTTTCTTAAATCTAGGAACTTCATGGTTAATCATGTGTCTTGCAAATCAATGAAAGCGATGAAGCATTTCAAGTTTTAAGTATGACTTTTATTGAGTCCGTAAACATAAGGCACAGTGTGAAATAATTCAATAATTACCTGTGATTTTCTCCTTTTTGAATACTAATATTGCTACTGTTTATAGTTAGTATAAGGTTTCCAGAGTATATCTTCTTACACTGATGTTTATCTTGGAAGTCTAAGCAAGTCAATATATGTTTAAGATATGACACAGTTTGATTGTGAACTCTCACCAACAGACTCAAGAGTTTGAATACTTGCCCTAGCTGGGGACTAGCGAACCCAGGCTGCTCACTAGGGATGAGTCTTTGAAGGTTATAACTCTTGGTTCCCAGCTACTCCATGCTTCCTTATATGCCAAGATATGAGCAAACCATGCTGCAAGCATACACACACACACACACACACACGCGCGCGCGCGCGCGCACACACACACACACCCGCCTTGCACCAATCAACTCTAATCACCATGGTTTCTCCATGAGGCTGCCTTGAATCCACCCTTAAACTGGGATTGCAAATAAACCTCTCTTGCTCTTATTCTTCTGGTTTGTCACAGACATAAGGGAAGTAATGCATATGAGACCCCAGACCTAGGGGCTAGTATTCTTCTATAAGTTATAAGTCTCTAAACCTTTGATATCCATCTTTAAGATCATCCTACTATTTCTGTTTCAATGGGGATATACCATGCCACGGAACCAAGTGACGCTAAATCTGATATTCAGTAAAAATGCCTGCGGAGGGCAGGAGAGAGCATGGGAGTCCTGAATGACTCAAGTCTGTGAAACATGGGAGCTAAACCTAGATCCTCGGCAATAGCAGTTAGTGCACTTAAGCAACCTCCCCATTTCCCCCTGCATTCTATTTATTATAACTTACAGTAACATCAGTTTGCCAGTTTTTTTGTAGGCATTCTAAAGGCAAGTACTGCATATTGATTAATAAATATCAGGCACTGTTTTAAAGCTGTAGGTATGTTAGTTAATTATTCTTCATAACAGCTTTGAGGGAGATCCTACTCAATACACCATTTATAACTGAGGGAGGAGCTGAGGTCAGAAAGCTTGGGAAAATCACATAGTTAGAGTCTAGACTTGATTCTAAACAGTGGTCTCTGGGCCGAGGGCTTGATCACTGCTCTGTACTACCAGTGTGTGTGTGATTTATAGATGCCTAGAGAGGAGGGGTCTGACTTTCCGGTTTTTCAGCAACTTCATGTCTTTGGAATATTAACAGTTTTCCATTGACAAAGTATTTCACAGGCCAGAGTTTAATAAACACAGTTGAACAATCCACTTGTGGATAAATTAGAGTTTTTCAGTTTTCTTTCCCCTATTAATATCTTACAAAATTATGGTATGTGTTTTTTCATGTCTTTGATATGACCCAATGCCTTGATTTTTAATATACAGCCCATGTATTAACAACATCAGTAGTGAATAAACAATAAACAAGCTACTCTTCCTGAGTTGCGATGGAAACGGTATATTTATACATATTCTTCTTGTTAAATTAGTGATAAAAAAAGTAGCAATGTGTGTTTGTTCTCTGACTCCTTGCTCAGAGCAATTATCTCTAGATGCTTTCTGTCAAATCAAACTCACTGTTAAATGGCTCTCCCTTTCAGAGGAGTGGGTGCCTGAACTGAACTTGCCCCATAGTTACTTTGTTGAATATCTTATTCGTCACCATAGAAATTTCGCATGATGGATGGAGACAGAGCCAGAGACCCACATTCACATCAGAACAAGGGACTGAGCTACCAAGGT
>JAQHUG010000155.1:1468233-1488131 GCA_028555095.1 Dicrostonyx torquatus | reverse complement strand
AGGTCTTTGATAAAGTGGATCTTTGTCTCCCATTTGTTTCAATTGAACTTATTAACTTGTATCTGTACCAGGATATGAATAAAGGACTTTGGGTCTACAAACTCAGAACTGAGATAGGGAACTCATAATTGAGTCATTCCTGCCTGTTACAATTCACACCGACGGATAAGTTAGCAGCTAATTTGATGGACTAACTTGTCATTTCCTCTTTAGCCCCCATTACAATGTCTATAAGGGAGACAGGTTGAATAACCATGCCTTTCTTCTTTTTTAAGTTCTTTCACAAATCTACATTCGTTATTAGATTAGATATATGAAATAAATCCCTAGTTG
This sequence comes from Dicrostonyx torquatus, assembly GCA_028555095.1. Lineage (NCBI taxonomy): Eukaryota > Metazoa > Chordata > Mammalia > Rodentia > Cricetidae > Dicrostonyx > Dicrostonyx torquatus. The sequence continues at coordinate 1,487,798 of JAQHUG010000155.1, read as the reverse complement.
CTTCCACTAAACTTGATTTGCTTTCTTAAAACTTTAAAAACATACACAGCTAGCAAAAGAATATTGGTAGTGAAAGACTGTAATCAGAATTACAGCTCCATGTAAATATATGTTAACTGTTGAAACAATGGTGCTAGATTGAAATAAAGCATCTAAGGATATCAGTGAGGGGTTTATTGTAAAGTTTACCACTTATCATTAACATAAATTTGTACATTAAGGGATTCATGTCTATGAGTTAGGGTAAGCACAGTAAAAATTCACACTCCCCCCCAATTCAATTTCTAAACATCTGACATTTACAACATTGCCATACCATGACCTTCAAATGTTCAAATGTCTAAAGCATAACATTAAAATTATCTGTATTTTATTTATTTGGAATATGTAGTCTCCAGAAAGCCATTCTTTGTCCAACTTTATTTCTCTATGTCTCATTCACTTAGTTATGATTTAACTTGTTCTCATTTGCCAATTTTTTTTAAGAAGAAGGTCAATTATGAATAAAACTTGATTGGGGCCCTCAAAAAACACATCGTAGAGTATAAAATCATTAGAGTCTTGTACTAGATGGATCTGTATAAAGATCTTTTAATCACACCATTTATATATTTATTTGTTTTTACCTTGAAAAATGACATTTTCTATAATTTAAATGCTGACTACCGTATTGGCTAGCAATCACAACAGAAGCACAAATAACCTCAAAGGGAAAACCAAAAAACAAACAAACAGCAACAACAAAAATCCTGGATGTACCAACTCATGATAAAGAACATGGAATTTGAGCAATTACTTTAAAAATGTAAAGAATTAAATATCAAATGCCCATGCCGGGATGCTTTGCTGTTTTAGGCTTTTGTTTGGTTGTTTACACCTATGCCATGGAAGCCTGTGTTTTGGCATCTCAAGGCTGAATCAGTTCCATGACCCATCTACAATGGAAGCAGCAATGCTGCCAACAGCAGGCAGCTTTGGGCTGAAAATGAAAGTGAACATTGGCCACTGACCCAGCCTTATCACCTCATCAACAGCCTTCATGCAGGTGCTAATTACTTACTGAGACAGCGTTCAGACAGATGATAAAACGCAAGAAGCAGGATAGTGATCATGGGTTGTTTGAAAATGTTTAATATCTAGCTTTCTGACAATGGGAATGGGGACAAAATCCTTGAATGTAGCTTTTGACAATGTCCATATGAGACTGGTTTCAAGCTGCTAAGGTGCTGGCACAGGCAGCAACCTGAAAGGAGACAAACACATTCTGCTAGTGAGTGGATCCAGTGGAGGAGAGCCCAGTCAATTTGGAGCAGAGATTATATTTCCTAAAATAATGAGATAATGACCATTATGAACCCTGCTTAAGAGTTGTACATTGAGGGCCAGTATATCATGAAACCTGTCTTCCATGATTTGTGGGGAGTATGACATTTACAAGATCGTGCAATCTGAAATGTCTACAAATCCCCACTGTCCACTAGTGTGGGAATAATGTGGTGGTTAATATTGATTGCTACCTTTATAAGATTTAGACTACTTAATAGACAAGCCTCGGGGTGTGTCTGGGAAGTGTTTCTAGACAGACTTAGCTGAGATAGATTGAGCCACCCTAAATGTGAGCAGAACCATGCTATAGGCTATGATCACAGACTGAACCAAAAAGGGAAGCAAGCTAAAAGTTCAGCATTAATTTCTCTTTAGCTCCTACAGGTGGATACAGTGTGACAAGCTGCCCCAAACTCCTCCATGACTCTCTCATCATAGTGGTTTCTACCCTAGAACTTTGGTCCCAGATAAAACTCTCCTCCTAAAGTTGATTTTTAAAAGATATTTTGTTGCAGCAATGAAAAAGATAATTAACATAATTCCCCTAAATTGTTTGTAACAACCAGAAAACCATTTCTTTTCCTTTTCATCTGACGTGAATTTTGCATACCCCGCATTTTAGTTACCATCCTTTTTAAAGAAATTGTACATATCATGTACTTATCATAAATGGAAGATATATTTCACCTTTTATGACAGTTTTGGTGTTCAGTGTTTGTTGGTCTAGAAAGTCAGTTTTAATTCTTCAGAAATGTATATAGTTTTTAGATGTCTGAAATTAAAAAAAAAGTGATTCCTAGGAGCATCTTTCTGGCTTTTTACTTTGCTGAAATTTAAATAGAAATATACTGATAACTAAAATCTGATAGACATTTATTTCCTAGCCTGTCACTTTGAGCTAGGGTGACGAGAAATATAAGGGCTTTAAATGTTCTGGTTCTCAACCACCAGCCTAATCTTAGTGACCTTGTTCAGATTGTAAACAATCCTGCAGTAGCCATGGAACCTTTAAAGTCTAGCTTCAGTTCTGGCTTCTTGTGTACCTAGATCTCACCGAGTAAAGAGGATTGTCATGAAGCTTGTTTCTAGAAGAGAAAAGGGTGCTATTCCTTCATTTTCTGACAGTGTCTTCACTTCTGGGAAGGGACTATGCCACACGCATCAGCCTTCTCTGGTTCTCACATCAAGACATTGTTCTCATTCATTTGGACTTGGTGCTCTCCGGATTCTTCTTGGCTCCCATTATGTCGCTTTGTGTATCTGTACAAACTATCACCAGCTGATATTAAATCTACCCTGAGTCAGTGCCTTTGTTTTAGATCCTGCTCTGATTTCTAAAGGGTGTAATCTGAATAATGTAGTTTTCTTTTGTGTCCCATCTGCCACATCTGTAAATGTTTAAATGCCCTTTTAGGTTTCTTTTAAAGGCGCATAGTCATTGACACAATACCCAGTGTTTTACAACCCTGAAGCATTGGTGCCTTTTACAGACCATACTTTGCAAGCTGGTGTTGATCACCCACTAAAGCCTCGGCTCATTTTCTGTCCCTTTGTAGCTCACACTGACATTCCTCTCTCGTATTCCTGCCTCTGTTCCCGCTCAACTTGTTTTGTAGCATTTTACACTCAAGGATGTGCCGAGTTCTGCTGTGGATTTGCTTGTAATCCTAGGAATGTTGCCGCTCAAATGATTCTGCCTGTGATCACAGCCCCTTGCCTTATGTATCTGCCAGGTAAACCTTTTTTGGGAAACATGGAGTCCCAACAATGAAAAGGCCCTAAACCATGCATGCTTCCATTTCTAGACATTCTTGAGAAACAGGAGACGATCCTGAGCAATCGCTGCTCTGTTGTGTCAAGTTTCCCTGCCAAGTCCTCTTCATGTTTTACTTTTGTCTTCTAAATATGCTTCCTTTGCTATCTGTAGCATTGTTTTCTTGCTGTTAACTCTTTTACCTTGTAAACTTTCTTTTTTTAAAATTCTTTGTGTCTTTCACATCATGCAGCTCCCCATCCCATTCATTTCCCATCCCTTACTTTCCATCCTCTACCCTTGCAACTTCCTTCCAAAAATAAAACAAAATGAAATTTAACAAGTTAAAAAAAAAAGAAAGGAAAAAGTAGGAAAAAAATCTCGGTACAGAAACTGTAGTATAACATACTAAGTCATGCAGAAAACACTTTTATTAATATATCCTTATGTGCAAGGGTTCATTGGTCATTGGTCTAATTTGAGACCCGTGGTTTCTGGTTTCTGTTTCTGCTACACTATCAATGTTGGGCTCTTACTGGGATTCCTTTTGGATATCTTGTTGTTGCCCTGTGTCATGGAGAGGTCCTGCAGCTTTGGATCTGCAGGACCAGTCCCTTCATATGCACCAGCAGATCATAGACGGGGTGGATATTGCATTGAGCCAACTCTTTAACCTGGTTCTGTGCCTGGGTAGTTGCAGGGTTGGTCAATCCACCAGCTCTTCCTTGACTTCACCACCAGGGTGAGCGCTACTGCCAACATTGCCCTGGCTAGTTCACACCTTGCACAGTGATGTGAAAGGGGTGAGGCCAATTCTCCTGCTTCACATCCTCAACGTTGGCTCTCCCATACCTAGACCTTCAGGGCTGGCTCTACTATGTTGCCCAGGCAAGGTATAGGAGCCACTCTGCAAAGGGCTGCAGTTGGTGATGGGCAGGGTCAGCTTTCCTTCTCTCTTGACCTCAGGGCCAGCTCTTTTACCTACTACAAACAGCAAGGGGCAGGGCCCAGGAAAGGCATCTTTTCCCTGCCCAAGTAGCCTTATTTATGGCAGATGAGGGGCGGAGCAAGTTCTAGCTTTCTCAGGGATGGCTCACCTGTGGCCTCCTCAACAGGGTCGTTTCTGTTGTGCTGCCCCAAAGAGGTGCAGGACCTGCTTTCCTGAGTGTTGAAGCTGGTTAATGGGGCGGTCGTCTCCCACACCAGCTGGAGGCAGTAGAAGCAAGGGAGCAAGGGCATTTTTCTCTCACCGCCACCACATCTCAGAAAGAGGGAGGCAGCCTACTTCTTGTTATTATTTTATCTATGGCTCTCTTTGCCAATGTTCCTAATGTTACGTACTTAATGCTACATTGTACAAAGGCCTTCTCAAAGCTCACTTCTCCATCTCATTCACTTGCATGCTTGAACTACAAAGATCCCTTCTGACTTATCTTTAAGTAGGTCTCAGGTGCAAAACTATCTAGAGATCTGGGAAAATATAAGTGGGGAAAAGAAAAGTAATTGTGTTTCTAGGTCTTTTTACTCCTGACTCTGATAACAAGCAAATATCAACAATCTTTAATGAGCTTATTTTCACAATGTTGGATTGTAAAATGGGTCATACACTTACATGGTTAATCTCTTATCTAGTATTTATGCTGGAAGTAGCTTCTTAGTAGCTTCTTTTCTTTTTTTCTTACCTCCTTCCTTCCATATATATATATATATATATATATATATATATACACACCATATATATTCATATATCATATATATTCATATATCATACACACATATATCCTTTTATGGTTTCTCTAATGAATTGTTTCTGCATAATGCAATTATTTGGCCTATGCTTTTTTAATGTTCCAGTGCTGGTTAGCCAAGTTTTCATTCCTGAGCAGTGATGAGGTACCATGTAAATGTGTAAGAATATGTAGAAAAGCAAACTCTTTACATATGGAATCCAGAGGCAGAGAGGAAAAGAAAGATGGAAAGGTAACAAGACAATATTCCTGTCAAAGCCATGTTCTGAGTAAACTAAAGGCTAAATCTATCTTTTTATTTTAATATTTTACTTATTTTTATGTGGATTGGTATTCTTGAATGTATGTCAGTGTAGGGTTACCATATTCCTTGGAAACTGGAGTTACAGACAGTTTTGAGCTGACATGTGGGTGCTGGGAATTGAACCCACGTCTTTTGGAAGAGCAAGCATGGCTCCTAACCACTGACCAGCTCTCCAGCCCTAGCCCAAATCTCTAAATGGCTTTACCAAGTAACAAAATGAGTATCACTAGAGGGGGTATAAAACTTCTAAGTAAGAATCTGCCAGGGACATTCAGATTCAAAGTGTAACATTAACGTACTATAAAGCCCACGTAAGTTCATAGCTCCTATATAATTCAAAGGAAAAACATGTGTTAAAGAGGACTTTAGAAATATCTTTCTTTGTACTTAAGGGCCAATATCGCCTTAACCAAGTCAATCTCATAATTTTACCCATATTGCTATATTTTCACACTTTATAGCGTGTGCTGGTAATATAATTTGAAAAAATATTGCGTTATAATTCCTCTCAATTTGTTGTACACGGGAAATGAATATGCAATACTGTAAAGACTATGTTTTAAATTGCTAATGTAACACGAAAGAAAGACACCCAAAAGCCAGGTGGCAGAGCACATGATCTCATTGAATGGATGATGTATTTATGTCTTGCATAGCATCAAACAGTGAAAAATGCCTGCTTTTTGCAAAAGGCATACCATTGAAGGAGACACACCATATTAATATGCTGATAACATTCTTTACATCTAAGGTATTTGTTGAATAGATGAATAAAACCTATTATTTTAATTGTTCTATTTAGTTTAAGAGCATAATCAAAAGTAATTTTGTCCTCTGCCTCATCCTGAGAATGCAATAAGCATTTAACTCCCCTGTATATTTCTATGTGAGTAGCTTTTCAAAGTTTAGTATATAAAAACTGCTACAGTCAGATGTGTATTTTGACTCTGGATAAAAGGAGTCAAAAGCAATCTAATTTGATTATTAGCATCATGCTTTAGGTGATTGGATGCCTCTCGATCAGAAGAGAGGAATTGAGTTGATTTGACAGCCCTCCAATTTTGCTTTTACTTTTATTGATTCATTGAATTCAAGTTCCTCTGTTCAAGGCTTGCTCTTGAAAACGGCAATGATGGGCACATGTAGCCTAATCACATTTCATTGTCTGTCTTCTGTGTGTAATGATAAATTTCACTACTCAGATCAATTCTGTCCCAATTTCCTCTAATAGAATGTGACCCAAAGAAGACTGTTAGATTAAAAGCAGTTTCTTTTATGGAATGCTTTAAGAGGAGAAAACGAGGGAGAGGCATATTGCCTTATCATTTTAGTTTAGATTTTATACGAAGAATACTATCAACATAATCAGTACTTAGAGTAGTGCGTGGGGAGCTAAGGCGAGAGGAAGAAGTGGTTCAGAGAATTCTATATACTTAGCAAATGAACTTACTGTCAAAGCCAGTGTCTTCATTTTCACACATTCAGAGTAACATGATCTAAGATAGTGAATGCATCTATTTCTAGGTGGATTCCAGTTATCTTTTACTACTTTTTCATAGAAGGAGTCCTTTCTTTAAAATCCCAGTTGCAAATAAATTGTGTATTTTCCTAGAATACATAGCTATATATTTTTCCACATGCAAATCTTTCAGAATTATCTTTTCAGGACTTCTATTTTGTATTCCTTAAGCCTTTAAATCTGCATATTAAAAGGACAATTTAATGCCATAGTATTGGGTAGATTGTTTGAATTAATATTGTGTGTGTTCCCAGAAGTCAATTATATTTGTGTGATTTAGAGACTGTGGTAAACTGGACCTAGACTGCGATATGCAATTAAACTCATTCTAACCTGAGTATCAAGAGAATTATTTAAGTATCAAGGAATTAATGCTGGGAAATGACTTTCATTTACTGTACATAATTTTATGGATGTGGAAACATGGGATGAGATCAAATGAAGGTCATGTACAAAGAACGACATTTATTTACATTCTTTAGCTAACATGTTATTTAGTGAGTGTTGGATGTATACATTGAAAGAGAGAGAGCGTATGAGAAATAACAAATTCAGACTGATTTTAGAAATCTTGATGTAGAATTTCAAATATGCTGATATTATTAAATTAACATTTTCTCAAAAATACAATTTCAGTTAAAACCATAAAGAGACTCTTCTACTCTAAGAAAAGCTGTATAAAAGAGTGAACAGAATTAAAAAAAGAAAGAATGAAGTGATGAATTTAAAAGAAGAAAATCAGGCTTCAATAAATTCTAGGGAAGACACTTAATGAAAAGAGAATACACATACCTGGACTCTAGTGTTTTCTAACTTAGAATTTAACTAAAAATGATACTCAAAGTACTTCAATAATACATGCCACAGATAGTTTTAATACATATTTAGCAAAAGTGTTTAGACCAATGTATCTCCTCAACCATCGATAATTTTTTCATAGAAAGACTATTTAAAAATATTTCTTTATAACTCTCCAATAAACACATTACATTTTTCTTGTCCAGGATCCCCTACCCTATAAGTAGCACACCGCGACTCCTAATTTTCAACTCTTTATACTTACTGTATTATCCATTGATCAAACTTTCCTTATCCTTCTCTATCCTTAGGCTGAAAACTACTTTTTAAACTCACTGTTTCTAGGAAATAAATTTTTAATAGTCATATTAATGAAACATCATATTTCACATACTATTGAGCTCATGCTGTACTTGTCTTTTTATGTCTGGTTTGTACTGATTATCTTGATGTCCATTTCCATTCACACTACAGCAAATAAAGGACCTCAGTATTCTTTGTTCAGCTAATACGGCATTCATCAGTTAAGGGATATGCCAACTTGTATTTTGTTAGCTATTGTTTGTTACACTATTTCTGGAGACATGTCATCAAACATCTACTTGTCCCGAACACGAAATCAACAATAGACCAATGAAATCATTCCACCAAAGTATAAGATGGTAATCTAGTTAGTCTAATAGGCTTATAGAAAGGAGAATGGATGAGATTATTTGTAGGAATGGAATTGACTCAAATGCAGTTGCATCAGTCTCGCATTCATGTGGCATCTCATGAAGGCGGAAAATCTGAAGCACATTGTCTAATGGGAAGCTGTTCACCAGGTTAGAGAGTGTGCATTCTGGATAGTTGGTCTCTACCCTTCTTGCCAGCTTGGCAGGTTTGAGTCTCAGCAGTACTTATTGCTTTTTTTATATGCCTTGTAAGTTAAAAGCCTAGGGAACCTGGTCTGTTTCAGAATGCCCCAATTGGTTTCATTGTTTATTGCTGAGCTAAAGAGTTTTCCTGACAGATGGAGTGTTTCACCTTTCCCTGATGGGACATCTTGTACGTTATGGGACTTCTGTTTGAGAGAATGTTATATCTCAGAGGAAAGTGCTACAGAGCAGCTATTTTAAAGAGTGCAGTAGTAAACATGAAGGATTCCACATGTTCTTGGGTGGAAAAAAATGTCAATATAGTTAAATTCCATACTGGGGGGATTAGTCACTCCTCACGTGGCTGTGGTTAAGTGTCCTGACAAAAACAACTTAGGAGAAAAAGATTTCTTTTGGCACACAGTTCCTGAGTTTAGTTTATCATAAGCAGAGAACGTCAGGGCTCTAGGTATTTGATACAACTATTTAGATTGTTTCTTTTGTCAGGAAGAAGAAAGCAATGAGCCCCTGTCCTTAGCTCCCCCTTTCCTTATTCAGTCCAGGACCAAGGTCATGGAATTTTGCTGTCTACTTTTAAAGTGGGTTTCCACCCCAATTAACCTAATCCTGCCCATGAGGAAAGCCATACCCAGAAGGCCTTTTCTTAAGTAGTGCTTGGTCCTGTCGCACTGATAATCACTAGAAATAAACCATTACACTACCCAAAATAATCAGCAAATTCTGTGTGATCTCAATCAAAACACCAATCAGCAATTTTAACAGAAGTAGAAAAACATATTTGCTCAATATGAGTATGAATCCATAAACCTAAATATATAAACAATCAACAAAATTTGTAATCAAAACACTTTTTTAAAAAGTATCAAAAGAAAAAAATAGGTAATTCCAAATAAGAATTATTTAATTTCAAAACATAGTAAAAGACAATGCAATGTTGTCATATAAATACACAGAGGTCAATGAAGCACAACAAAGATCTATAGGGGAACCCAAGTGAATTCCAAGAAAAATGCCTTATAATCATAGACATTAAGTAAGGGGACATTTTTTCCCACAAATCTTGCTAGAAAATGGAACAGTCACATTTATAAAAAAAAATCACTTATCAGTCACATAAAAATCAAACGCCCAAAAGGATTAGGTAGGTCTCTGATGGGTTAAGGATGTAGTTCAATTGGTAGGGTGCTTGTCTAGCAGGCAGAAACTATTGATAGCAAGCAACACATAAACTGAGTCTGGTGCTAAAAGCCTGTTATTTGTTTCAGTTTACCTAGAACAGAGGAAGTAACCTCAAGGTTCTAGGTCATCACTGGCTACGTAGCAAGTTTAAGGCGAGCCTGGAATAAATAGGGGTCTCTAGGAAAGAACTTTTAAAAATGTGTCTAAGTACATGGCTCACTAGCAGAAAGCAAGCCTGGGGATGAAGCAGAGCAACAATCACTCTAAAATTGTAAACAGAAAATAAATGAATGAAATGCTTCGAAACATCGATATGGATATGAAATTATGGTTGGACCACAAAACATGAAAATCAAAATTATGTTACACTAAAAAGTCTACAAAACTCAATCGGAACACTGGCCAAACCACTAGGTGAATAAGGAGTGTGCTATACAATCATGAGGCTGTGAGTCCAGAACTCACACAAAAGCTGGGCCCAGCTGCCCATATCTGTACCTGGAGGTATGTCAGAACAGAGATAGGCAAAACATTCGGGCAGACAGGACACACAGTATGCCAGAAAGAGTGAGTTTTAGTTCAGTGAGAGAAGTTGTCTGAAAAAATAAGATAGACAAAACCAGACCATGCAACAGATGTTCACATCTGGACTCCACACATGCTCTGCTGTGCAAACATGCTCACACATATGTATACACCAGATTCACTTACGTACCTCTATTAAATATATTCAATACGTCATATATTAGGCAAACAATCTAAACATATACAAATTGATGATAAAATGATAAAGCTCTGGATCACGAATAACCAGGAAAATCCAAACCTCAATAAGATCTGCCTCATGCCAATTGGCATAGGTAGTCATGAAACACTGAAGATGAAAAAAAAAAGTGTTGGTGTAAAAAAAGAAGTAGTCAACACTCTTACTAGGAATACAAATCAGGACAGGCACTATGAGTAACACTATGGAGGTCCCTAATAAAATAAATAAAACTATCATTATTTGGTAATTATTGAAAGGTAGTGCTGTCAATAAGTCATGTCCGTTACACTTCTGTCTTTATTGTTGGTTTCCGGTTTTCAAACCCTGAGCCTGACAATGCAACTGCTATTTAATTGATGACAGTTTAAAACTATCACAATTTTATTCTATCTTTTGATTATGGCTCAAGATAAAAGACTCTGCCTCTTAGAGAGGTAACATAGTCCAGAAAATTGAAGGTTTTTGTGAAAATTAGTAAAGCTCAGATTTAGCCAGAAGCTCTCAATGCATCCCACCTTTCCAGTAATTTACTGCAATTGAAGAGTGTTTGTGTTGGGCTTTTCTGATCTCTCCCAGTCCAATTCGAACAGAGGCTACTCGAGCCCTCTGCACTGGAGTGTAACTTTAAAACTGATGGTGAGAAGAAATCTGTGAAGAAATTTAAGAGTTAATGAAGGAATTTTTATCATCTTTGCAGACTTTGGTATTAACATTAAAAGTTCTCGTAATGTTTCTTAAAAATAATTAGGGATATTTAAAAATAATACAATAATATTGATTTGATAATGTAAATTTAGAACATCAGTGATATCAAGAATGAAATATTAATGCCTTTATTGAAAAATACTGGGTGACAGTGATTGAAAATCCTTGCGTTTTCTTCTAATTGTGCATCGTGATATGCATGCTGAAAGCACACTGCTCTGCCATTGCAAATAATTTTTCAAGTCTGTATTCATCTTCAGCATGTATTCTTTGTGATTTCAATGCAACAAAGTGTCTCAGAGTTCAGAAATTCTTCACCTGGGGCACTTTTGTAAGTCATCCTGTATGTCAACAAGTTTTTCTGATTTAGCTGCCCTCTGTATGCATTCAGAATCCTTCAGAACACAGCAGTGTCCACACACACACACACACACACACACACACACACCTCATGCTTCTTAAACTCTGTGTACAATTTGAATTTCAGTGTCAATCTCATTATTTTGTTTTGTTTTCAATGCTTTCACCTTTGGTGACCAATTTTCTACCAATCATGCACTTTTGTTAAATTGTATGCATAATTATTGGGGAAGAAAAGGTCTCAACACAAATATCAGGCGCTCTCTTTGTGTGACGTAGCAGATGTGGAGTGAATAATCACAGACTTTGAAAAAATAGGCAGGGATGTCATTGATATGGTACTTCTGTACTGACCAGGAGGATAAGAGGTAGCAAGGAGGTTTTCACTTCATGGATTTATTTCAAGTAAATATACAGCAACAGCAAAATTTGAATTATATTGCTATAGTCTTGGGTCATTTTCAGTAAGAAGTCTTCAGGGAAACAGCATAAGAGTGAGATGGTAAGGTTGTCAACCATAGACTTGGGATGTGTGACTGTGTATATAGAGAAGTCCCTGGTGCTACTGAAAGACAAAAGAGCCAACGGAGTCATGATGCCCTTTCTGCCCAAAGGTCTAAAGAGTAGATGCATCCATGTTTCATGAGAGAAGACAAATATCCCAGCTCAAATGAGGAATTTGAGAATTTGCCTTTCATGTGTTTGGTTACTCCTTGAACTTTGGTGGATTGTTGGGGGTACACATGCACCCATGGTAGACTGCAAACTTGTTGCTCAGTATATTGATGCAAATCCTATTTTTTTCCACAAACATCCTCACAGACACACACAAAAGTGGTGTTAAATCAGTTATTTGGGATCCCTTAGTGCAATCAAATAGACAGGTAAAATTAACTCATTGTAACTTAAATTTGTCTATTTGGAATAATGCAAAATAGGCACATTTATGTACACACCATCACTTTGAACTGTGCAATGCAGAGTTATAGTAGAGCATTTTACCTAGTTCCTAAATTAGAGACATCATGTTCCTACAGCAGTTCTGTAGCTGAATTGTTCTGTAGAGAGACTGAAGGTTCAGTTTCTATGTAACAAGCTTCAATCAATAGAAAATATGTAGGTCATATCATTAAAGAATGGCCTCTATCAATCCTGGAATTTTTTGCTTGGAAGGACTTTTGAAGTAGCATGTATTTCATATGTAACTAAGTTTCTTTCTGATTGTGTGAAAAAATCTGTAAATGACACGGTATTTCTTGCTTTTAATATTTATGCATCTCCATGTCAATTGTTGGACAAAATCCTTAAATGGCTTTACATAAATAAAAATAATTTAACCTTAAATTGATTGTAGAGTTAAAATATTTCAAAAATGAGTTCACTGATTCCTAACATATATGGAGGGTTATTTTATAATGCTAAGGATTGTAATTTTTCAAATAACTACTTAGACCTTAGTTTTAAGATAAATATATAATTATGTATAGCATAAGCAATACTTGGCAGTTGGTTTAACATCAAGAGCTCTATAAATGTGTAATAGTACTTCTTGTATAATATACAAGTATAAATGTACTTGTATAACAAGTATAAACGGACTTCTTGACCAGATAAATTCAACTCTAGAAGTCTCGTCAAGAACTATGCCATTGGATGACATGGAATGTCTAATTTATAATAATCTCAAAAATCTAATCCCAGCTACTAAATGAAAATGGCTGCTTCAATCTGAACATGGCTATTCAAACTTTGAAGGGGCACTTAATTTTTGCATGTGTCATTATACATAACTTGAACTATTTAAGACTGTGTTGTAATTCTTAAATTTTTAGTCTGAGCTTAAATTAAATACCTTCCATTATAAGGAAGCCAAACCTACATAGACAAGTAAAAAAGTTTTATGGTGGTTTTCTTTTTATATTGCATGAGTGATATAAAATAAAGCAACAGAAATTGTTACTTCAGCATCTCCCTCCTTACTCTCTTTCCTTCCTTCTTTCCTCCCACTTCTTTTCTACCATCTTTCCTTTCTATTATTACTAGCATTTTTATTAGTATTATCATTGAGAGAGGAGCCTCACTATATCTTGTCTAGATGGCCCATAATACCTGAGTTCATTCCATCTTCATGCTTCACCCTCCCCATAAATGGGAGTATAGATACACAGTATTGTTCATAGCTTAGCTATTAATACACATGCTATTAAATAGAACCAGCCTTTCTGGGACACACTGCAATGTTGTAATGTGGAATGCAATCTTTCCTTTACTCTCTATGCTTAGACCCTATCTTAACAAAACAGCCAAACAAACAAAATAATACAAAACAAAACAACAGCAACAACAACAAATCTTATTTTAGCTTTGGAACCTATGAGTTCTTTTGAGGTTTGAGCTGTGCGGGGAATAGTGTGAAGACTTAAAGACTCTTTCAGTGTTAACACTTTCGCTGGTTCAACACAATTTTTCTTGAAGCAATATGTCAACCCTGAAGGTCATGTCTAAATAAGCATTTCTAGAAGATTCTAGTTCAGCACATTAGCATACAACTTTATCATAGTGTTGCCTTTTCTTTTATCAAGGGAGAGAAATGATCTCTCTCTTTTTTTGGTCAGTTAATTAATCTTCTCACCTTGGGATCTGTGGAAATTTTCTGCACATAGCTAGATAGCAAATATTTTAGATCTTGCAGAATATATAATCTCTGTGGCAACTGCTCAGCTCTGCCCTTACCATGCAAAAACAGCCAAAGACATTATGTAAATAATAATTTTTAAAAAATCACTTTTGCTGCAAAAATAGGCAACAGATTAAAAGTAACCTGTAGATATAATGTGCCAAACCTTGGTGTGATTCATTAATTCTGTGCATGCTTCATTTTTATTTACCTGAAATTCTTTGATTCTCAATAGTTGAAAAGGAGTCATGGTGGACGAACATAGCAAGTGCAAAATGTTTTTTTTGACTTTATGCTTTTTTCTTTATTACAGAATAGATTCCAATATGACAAAAGCTGTCTATATTCTTGGTGAATCCTAAGTACAGGAACACATGTCTGTAAATCACTTTAGTCTTTGACAGAAAATGTAAGCCCAAGAAAGAAGACAGCAGGAAAAATAGCAAATAATGCAAGAGTGTGTAAGAAAACAGAAATATGAAAATCCACAGGATTTGGCCTTTTGGGAGTTTGGAGTGACCTTCTAGGAAGAGGTCTATGTAAAACCATTGAAGCAGAAACTAAATTGACAATAATGGACTATACAAAGTCTTATGTGAAACACAGACTGTTTTAACATGGATACAACCCAAATGGTGTGTCTGTTGAAGACCATTTAGGAATAATTCAAGCTACAACATATCAGCAAATTACGAAAATTCCATAGGTTTTTCTTGCTTCAGGATATTCCTCCTTTAGTGAACACGCAGATATTGATTTAACTCCCTAGGCAACATTTAAATTTAAAGCTGTGACCTGTGATCTCAAATTGACTTCCTGACAATAATGATGAGCATGGCAGAGTGAGCAGCACACATTTATTTATAATCTATACATAGCAAAATCAATGACTATTTTCCCCAAAGAACAAATTCAGTTGTTTGAAAGCAGGATTTAATTAATATATTTCTTTTTATCCACTTAATGCTTCTATTGTAGATATAAATATACATTAAACTTTGTAATAATTCGTAGATTTAGTGATAATATTCAGGACTCATTACCCTGTCATAATAATGTGTATTCTAAAAGGAATTCTATACAGACTAGCTTGACAGGTGGGAAATTTTTTCCCGAACTGAATATCTAATCTTCTTAAGACAAGCTGGTCTCTTTAATTTTAATATTATGAATACAGCCACATTACAATAGTCTTATTTTCATCATTTCAATTACTATATTACATTGGCATATTTATTTGTAAAATACTCTGTTTTCTAGGGTAAATTTGTTTATCTTCTCTAACTTTCACATTTTGGCCACTCAAAATACAAATGTAAAAATGTCATCTTATTTGAATTTTAAATTTTGTACAGTAATTATTATTTTCTGTATCGTTCCATTCACGCTGATAGATATAACCTACAATTTTATCTGAATCCTATTGAATATCACATGGTTGAAGAATTCCAGGGTTTATTTAGTTTTATAAAGAAATTTATTATAAATAAAACATGTTATAGGTATAACTTGTATGTTTATAATATGTAAATATACTAATATAAAAATAAGTTATAAACAAATTTAGTATGAACATATTTTATGGTAAAAAGAAATGCCAGGTTGTAAAGCTATATGATGACAATTTTATTCTTATTTAAAAACATTTTAGAATATTTCCAAGAAATTGAAATATACTTGGGTATAAGTTCTGTGTATCATATTATTCAATATTTTACTAAATATTTCCAATATAGGAATAATACAAATAAATTATGACTCAAAAAATGTACCCACTTTTGTAATTTTCTAACTCATTTCTTTAGAGAAATAATTTAAGGGATAGAAAAATATGTGATAATTTCTTTTTGTTATGGATAACAACATATAAATATAGAATGATGGGAGCAAACACAATTTTCTCAGACAACAAGTTGTTAATACAAATATTTGTTTGTATCATCTGAAAGGAAAATTTGAGGTTCTGTGTCAACTACAAATCTTTTTCATTCATTGTCTTGGTTATTATTGTCTATGTTTTATTGCATTGAAGTGACACCATTACCAGAGAGACTCTTACAAAAGAAAGCATTTAATTAGTGACTTCCATATAGTTTCCAAGGGTGACTCCATCATCTTCATGGTGGGAAGCAGACAGCTATGGCACTGGAGCAGTAGCTGAGAGCTTTACATTCTGATCCTCTGATAGCTGACAGAGAGAGACATCAGCCATGATGGTATTTTGAAATCTCAAAACCCACCCCAGTGACACAGATCCTCCACAAGGCCACACCTATTCTAACAAGGCCACACCTACTAATCCTTCCCAAACAAATCCACTCATGGACGATTCCATAGGTGACTCACCATTTAGATATATGAACCTCTGGGTGTATTCTCCTTCAAATCATGGCACAGTTCTTTTTGTATCATCTGAGACAAAGTCATAATAACCCATTACTTTTTTTTGTTTTGTTTTGTTTTATTATGTTCACAAAGGAATTTATTATATAGATAAAAGATCCCAAAATGGAGATTTTTGAACTTCTTAAAAATCTGCTACATGCTGTCTTTGCCCTTCCTTCTTGTGAAAGGTAGGGAGATATATTTTATTCTTGGGAATGTGATATAGAACATTATGAGTGTACAGATCTCAAGTGAAAGTAGGCAATCCATTGAGAAAATATATCTGTGTTTTTTTTATGTCTGAAGGTTGTAATCTAGCCTACTACCTTCTGCCAAGCTCTCTGGCAGATAGGGCTGAGACAGAGCTGATCCTGCTGGTCTCACCCTGGGGCTGAGCAGGATGGTGAGTGCACTTGAACCAGATCTCCCGGGGCCACCAGAGAGAAACCCACTGGGAGTGTTGTTGAAGCAGGATCAATGGACAAACTTTTTTTTTTATGTTGATAGTATTTGAGCCTATTTAGTTAGGTGTGAGTAAATATATCGTAAAAAGCAAAAAGCATTTTTCTTGAGGAAGCAGACACATGACTGAGAGGAAGATAAGAAGGAAGGTGATGGAATTCAGTATAATAAGTAGTTTCTAATTGCTACTTTTCTCTGAATTCCCAGATGTTTTCTACTTTATATATTGGTTCATGATATTTCACCTACCAACACTTACCATTGAAACAGCTAGAAAATCACACATTTATCTGCATAGATGATTGTCCTAGTGTGAGGATTATGCGTTTACAAACAGGGAAGAATCAATGCTTAATGTAAGTTTTCATGATTGTTACAGGATTTTGACAGGGAGGAGAATTCTGTCATATTGGTCAAAAAGCTTAGCCAGATTAGAAATGATCACTTCTTTTAGCACTCTTCTGGAGAAACTTGAGCAAAGGTGAAAGGTAGCGTTTTCTACAAACTACTACATCATTTGATTGACAAGATATTGAAGGAAACAAGCAAACAAACCAAAAACAAAAACAAAGGAAGTAGAAGAAAGACACACATACTCAGGCCAAGTTGAAGGATGAAGGTAATTACAGAAAAAAAAAAAAAACCCTGACATTTAATTTTCTTCTCAATTCCTGTACTGTTGACAGATAGGTAAAAAAAAAAAGGAGTAACTCATTTGAGAAAGAAGTAAAAGACATGATTTAAAGCAGTAGGAATTTGGGCTCGTTCAGTTTGCAATTAATAAACTCTTGAATCTAATTGATGCTCCATTTTGGATATAGTAATGAATGGCAGGTGACAAGGAGCACAATTTAGAGAGACAGATATCAGATCACAGTGGGCTAAGTAGTAAGTACCTGGTCACAGTAGGGAATTGAGAGTGCAGAAAGAAAGCGGGCTTGGGTTGGAATGATGAAAGATTTAGGATTGAGTCTTTCACCGGTAGGGAACAACATAAACGATATTCATCGGCATTCAAGAGCTCAGAGAAGCAGACTGAAGATGGTCTACAGAAGCCACAGTAGAGAAAAACGGAGTGCTGAGACAAGACCTAAACAAGTTGATGGTTTAAAGATGTGAGAGAAATGAGGCCAACCAGAGCATGTTCTCAAGCGCTAGAACATGTCCTCTGTCAGTGATCCTATCCTTGCTATGGGATGCTAGGAATTCAACATCATGCCTAGTTCAAATAAATTGTAGGTTTCTGTTCTAAAATGGTAGAAGGGCACATGGGCACCCTTATATCTGTGTTGCTGTTGACTCCAAATTTGACCTTTCCACTTTATTTCAGAATAATCTGTAGCTTCATAGTTTATGCCCACAAAACAGGGAAAGACTGTTAGCTTCATGAGTTGAAATTAGAAGTTAAAAATACTGAGATATCACTATTTAACCGTCATTGTGCAGCTCCTCAGACAGGGCATCTTCTACAGAAAGAAGTCCATATACAAGGGCTGTGAGAACTGGCACGTAACCTTCCAGAACAAAGCAACCTTAGGGAGCCACAGGCCATGGGCAAAGAAGGCTCACTTCTACTTTTCTGGCTCTGCCTCAATGCTTATCTTTGGACTACTTGTCTGGAATATTTTTTTATTCATTCTTTTGACACCTAAGGCATTCCCATCATAATTATCAAATTCAGCTTATACGTCACTTCTTTAAAGGAACAACATTTTACATCATCAAAGAGCACTGGAAATTTTCTCTTCTTTCTGCATGCATTCTTATACATAGTGATCACTGTAGCACTTTGACTGGTGGTCACTGGAAACTTTTGAAGAACAGATACTTTTATCAATTATCTTAAAGCTTTCAGGACTCACTACACATTATATTATAAAGTAGATTACTGGGTGACTATATAAGTAAACAATAAAAACTGTTTTTGTTTATATACTATGTTATACAGGTAGATGGGTGGATTATTTTCTGCTACACAGTACTATAGAGAATTAGAAACCATTGAATATTAAGCTCAAGTTTAATGCTGATTATATTAAGCATATAGTAAATATGATATGTAGTGTCACTAAAATTTTACAATGTCTGCTGCATATGTTTTATTTAGTAGAAAAGACTGATATATTAAAATAAACCATAAGTGATACATTACATTGTTATTTTCAAATATCTAGTGACTCCTAGGGAGACATGGACTGTGGTGTGAACTACAGAAAGAGTCAAAACAGAAGAGGAGGGAAAAGCAACTCACAGAAATGAGTGACAGAGAAAAGACTGCTGTGGGATTCACTCTGGGGGATGTTGGCTCCAATTTGACACTGGGTTTAAGGTCTAAGCAGAACTGTCTGTATCCTTTCAAAACTCAAATCAATGGACAATAGATGCCTGTAAAGCAGCTGTGAGTTCTTTATAGCTTTGACAGACCCACCCTTAAAAACACATCTATACAACTTTTATCCTTTTTTTGTGATCTAGAACACTGATATGGGATTCTCCTCTGTATGCTGTGAAAACCACTGGTTACTAACAAAGCTACTTTGGGCCTATTGCAGCACAGAGTAGGGCAATGTGGAAGTTCCAAGCAGATAGAGGAGGAGAGAGTAGGCTGAGTCAGTGAGAGGATGTGTAGCCACAGCCAGAGGAGACAGACACTGTAACTTTGCCCAGTAAGCTACAGCCATGTGGCAATACACAGATAAAAAGAA
>JAQHUG010000155.1:1443745-1456130 GCA_028555095.1 Dicrostonyx torquatus | reverse complement strand
CCCTAGTGACATACTTCACCTAACAATGCACACCTACACCCACAATGCCTCACCTCCTAGTCATTCTCATTTAATGCCATTCCTTGATGATTAAGCATTCAAACATAAGATCCTATAGAAGCCATTATTGTTTAGACCACCATATCTGAGATTAGTGTCTCTCTGTACAGTCATACGAGGTTCTATGAGAATAGGTGGGCTAGATACAAAGGGTAAATTGATCATGAAGTCAGAGGCTAGAGTAACTTGACTGAAAATCAAAGGCTGACAAAGACACTAGAATTAGAAAGAAGGAAGAATGGGTTTCTTTGGAGCCTCTTTAAAAAAAAAAGCATGGTGACAACACTATCGATTTTGGCTAGTGATGTTTCCTGCACACTTCTCACTGACTGATCTGTGAGAGAATAACTTATGCCACTTTAAACTGCCAGGCTTGTTATCATTTATTATGGCAGCCAAAGGAAAGTCATGCAGCATCCAAGAACTCTTCTTTACAGATTTCTACTGTTGTTGGATTGACTGACACAAACTTTTACAGGCTTCTCTTTATTTTGATCCCTAAAATTTAATGTGAAATCAATAGTCACCAACATTGTTCGTTCTGAGACATAAATGATGTTTGATGTGCTCTGTGAAAATTGCCTCTGTTCCACATATAACTGAATTCTTGTAATGTCTTCCAGGATTTCTGTTTCTTTTAGAAAATTGTGAGGACTTTGAGATAACAGGTAGTAGTGGCTCTAAGACTCACCTCTAAATATTTTCTCTTGCTTCTGAAAGAAAAGAAGGTACAAAGTCCAAATCAATCATAGGCATGACTGCTTAATAGAAGGCCCTGTTGCACTTCATGAATATTTTGAAAATCCACTCTCTTTTTTTAAAAACGTTTTTTGAGATGATAATATAATTGCAACATTTCTCTTTTCCCTTTCTTCCCGAACTCTTCCATATACCCCTTCTTGCTCTTTTTCACACCCATAGCCTTCACATAATTTATTAAATTCATATATGTATATACATAAATGCACACATATGTATATACATGCAAATACAGATAAACACAACCTGCTTAGTCTGTATAATTGTATGGTGTTACATGTATGTCTTGGGGGCTGATCATTTGCTACTGGGTAACCAATTCATGTGATCTTCCCTGAAAAAGATTAGATGCCTGTAGTTCTTTGTGTGGGCCTGAGGTCTTGTGGTCTTTTCTCACTCTACTTTAGCATTTCCATTGTTGTTGCTATGTAATGTGAATTCTAATTGGTCTTAATAATAAAAACTCTGAGTCAGATACAGGGGTAAATGTTGAAAGATCAGAGAAGCAGAACAGCCAGACACTAGTCCTTACCCCTACCAAATCCTCCTGCCAAATAGGGTATCCTGTCTCTAGGAATCCTCAAACTGAAAGATCCTCTTTCCTCCTACTTAATATTCCTCTCTCTGTCCAGCCGTATCAGTCCTGTCTCCACTTCCCTAGTCCTGGGATTAAAAGCCTGTGATCCTAAGTGCTAGGATCGAAGGTGTGAGCTCTGTTTCTCTTTTAGACTGACACAATCTCACCTTGCCCAGGGTGGCCTTGAACTCACAGAGATCCATCTGCATCTGTCACCTGAGTACTCTGATCTTCAGGCAAGCTTTATTTGTTACAGCACAAACCAAATATCACCACATTATTCTTGTTCATCTCATACTGGGATAGTCATGATGGTAAAGCTTCATAGGTTTAGCTTCTGATATTGCAAGGAGACAAGCTCACAGCGAACTCTTGATGCTCTAGCTTTTATAGTCTTCCCATGTCTCAAAGGCAGTGATACCTGATTTTCAGATGCAGGAGTGTTTTGCATCCTAGGTGCATCCCAAGGTACAGCCATGATATTTTTGTTTTATGAGGAGCTACAGGTTTTATTGGATTAAGAGACTGTATTCTAGCAAAGTCGGAGTCTCATCACAATTTCTAGACCCTGAACACCAGTTTGATAGTGCTCTTCAAATAATGAGTTCTCAGGCTTTTCAGATTGCATCAGTTTTCATATAAGATAAATAAGCCTTGTGGAATCTTTCTAGCTAACTCTGTGTATTAATTATGTTTCACTCAAGATGAAGAGAACTGTTCAACATCCTATAACTAATGCTAATTAATGAAAATTGGTATTGATTAGGGGAAACATGAATTACTTGTAAAGCCACTCCTGGAATATTTTTCTGGAATCATTCTTCTAAACCAGAGCAAACCATCCATATATGGTCAAGGAAATAAACATCATTAAAAAAAACATCAATCTGTTCTTCCTGAATTAATTAATGTAAATTACCTCACAAGATATTAAAAAACACTCACATTTCTGGCTTTCTTTTCTCTACTCCTTTACGTACTTCCTGCCAAGTTTTAGACTGTCAGTCAAACAGAGTGCCTGTTGCTCAGTGTTAGCTGCCACTCGTGGCTTTCATGATGCATGATTTTTCTCAGTCAACCTGTCCATTTTAATTTGCTTATGAGACCCTTTCATTTTCAAAAATATGTACTCTCAGTAAAACCCTTAAAGAAAAAATCCAGCCATATATGGCTATATTATTGCGTTTATATTTCCTCAATTTATATATTTTCATTCTTAAATTTGTCTACACATGAATATTTCTCATGGAGATTCCATATTCTTCTTTCTACTTTAGGTATAGCTTTTCCTTTCACATTATGTCTTTATAACATTGTATGTTTTCTGATACTCTTATGCATTTTCTTAAAGGCTCACACAAGTTCCTTTAAGGAACAACTTGGCTAAAATGCCGAACGATTTCTATATCTTTCCAGACACATAAGATTCATCCTTACAACAGTAAGTGACTAGTTGTTTAGATATTGACAGTGAAATAAAATCCTGGGTGACTGAATGAAAGGAAGAACTTCAGAACTAAGTAAAAATTTGTGTTAGTTCACAGAAATAAAAAAGGAATATATATATATATGTATGTGTGTATATATATATATATATATATAAAACCAAAAAAGTACTTTGTTTTGGATAGTGAAATAGGCTTTCATATATTTTATGATAAATATTATTGTAATATTTAATGTTTAAGACTGGAACAGTTGTCATTATACCCTTTGAGTGTAAATTTTGCAAATTTTAAAATTTAAAGAATATCAAAACTGAATGTTATTTTCTTGAACATTATATATGTGATCTACTGTTGTTGTTTCAAATAGTCCAATATGCCAGTTTTTTGGTGTAGAAGAATCTGATGAGGATTATTTCTGTATTTATGGTTCTGTAGTTGCTAAACTCAAAGGATAATGGCCAAGCACTACTCAGTTCTAAAGTGATTTTTTGTCAGAAAGTCAAACATTCCAACCAGTTGAGGAAAAACACAGAGAGGACATCTAATTCTAAATATTTTGACAGCACAAATTTCTTTTCCTCTTTAAGTACCTCTATCATCTTTATAAGTTAGTTTTAAGGTTGTTTTCTTGTGCTTCCGCTGTGTTGGGATGAATATTCAGGGTTTGCTGTAGTAGAATGACTGAACTCTAATGGTGACATGGTGCCCGGGCTGAAGTTAACTGTGTCCTTCCTTACACCGCATGTAAGCATTTGGGTTTGGGATAATTGTAGGTCTAGGTGCCGAATTCTGAGTTTGTCTTTGTTGAATAGATGTTGTTCTTTGTTTTCTGTTTTCTCTCTGGTTTTCTGGCTGAGGTAAATTGTGCTTGAGTACAGGGTTTGTTCCTGAGTTAATGTTTGGACTCCTGGAGGCAGGGTGGTCTTTAGTAAAGAATGGTGCTTTCCAACGATTTGGATGCTGGATTTCTGGGAACCGACTTGGTGTCTGGTCTAGTCAAGGGTCCTCTGGGGATCTGGGTGTCTGTGTCACCTCTGATGGAGCAGGGAGCTAGGGTTTTGGGTGTCTGTGTGGCCTCTGGTGGATCAGGATGCTTCCACTGAAAGTGGGGCTGGAATAGGGTAACAAGGAGAGGAAGAACTGTTGGGGTTCGGCAGGGCATGTTGTGGAGTGTTAGTGGTCCATGAGAATGGCGCTTAGCTGGGGATCTAGGTGCTTGCATGGCCTCTGGTGGAGCAGAGATCTTCCTCTGGAGAACCAGCAGTAGTTTCTGATAAATGGTTCTACCTGATACATTTATTTCTTTCATGCATCTTTATTTGGCTGATTTTATTTCTTCCCTGTGCTTCCATTTATGTTTTACTCACTGGCAACACTACTATGTCTTGGACTGAGAATAAAGACTGAAAGACACATAAGTCAATGGTGTTGACAAACATTTTTTGTCTTTCTTTTTTATTAATTTTATTGAGCTATACACAAACATTTTAAAAAGGCTACTTGTGGACCTGTGTTGTTATTTCCCTAAGTTATAAAATATAAACACACAGGTCTGCATTACAAAACTTAAATATTAAGGACCTTATTCACTCTGTGTATATATTATATACTTTTTGATCCTTTCCCAGCAAAGTATTTATTTATTTCTTTTTGCTGTATAGCCTTAAAATTCTTGTTCCCAAGAATGGAATAATTTTATATTTTGGAATATATTTTTGGTTTATGAAAAATTAGGATATATGAAATAGATATATTGAATTTTCAGTGTATTACCCTGCTGCTTTTCAGAATAACCTTTCCTAAAGTTTCTGGTCAATAATTGTTGTAATCTTGGATGTGACTGCCAACCTGATCTTGTCAAGCCTTGTTGATTTATTTGTTTTAAAACATTAGCAAATCATTGCATCGAGGACTATCTGGAGCATAAGAATGTGATTTTATTCACCTTATCAATTCTATAAAACAGTTTCCACTGTGAACCACGATGCTAGAAATATATATATTTCAATTATGTTCCCCCAGAGGCCAGTAATTATTGGAAAAACAGTTAACTGATTTTATAGTCGACCTTTGTCTAGAAGTTCGTTTCTGCAAGCCACAGTCCAATCACCCTGGATTACAGGCCACATAGTGAATACAAAATTGATGCAGAAACTGTGGGAAAATATGCTCCAAATCCCTTGATTTGCTTGTATAAATTGCAGTTTGTTAAACACAGTACAAATCAAAACATTCTTCCTTTCATTTTTATACCATTTTGACTTATTTAATAATATTTCTGTTTTTGCCTGCTGTTGTTTCCTTATTTCCCTCTCCACCTCCTTTCTTCGTTTCTTCTGTGGTAGTTTTAAGCTTCAATCAGTTTTGGTTGATGTTGGCCTCACCAGTGAGTCATTGATTATGTTGCTGAGTTCGTCCATCTATGCTGTGCATTAAGTCATAACATCCGAATGACCATGACAGAGATTTTCATAGTATGTTTTCCATTGTCCAGAGCATTCTCAGCTCCAATTTAGTAGAATAAGCTTTACCAATTATCCTGATTAGAATAGTCTTAGAACTCTTTCTCTCTCTCTCAAGTATATATACTTGTGACGTGTGTGTGTACACATGTATGTGTGTGTATTGTTTTAAAATTGAGACAGATTCTAATATATACTAATAAAATTTATTCTAGAAATTGGCTCTCTAGGAATTGGGTGTACACTTATATACTAATAAGGCTTATTCTAGAAATTGACTCTCTAGAAATGGGAGTACACTTCCTGTTCATTATCATTTACCACTCTAATCACTGTGATTTACTAAAATCATCCTGTAAGCATAAACAACAATCGGATTTCTGGGTTTTAATATATTCATATTTAATGGCTATCATATTTATAAGTCACAAAACAATAAAAAATCATAGTGGTGTGGGAGAATTGTCTGTATTCTGTCAATCATGTTTTAAATAAATACTGGTTGGCCAGGCAGGGAGTATAGGTGGGAAAACCAGACAGGAAGTAAGAGGGGAGAACAGGAGAATTTGGGAAGCAGGAAGCTCCCTTGGCATTCCTGCGCAGACCATCAAGGAAGCAACATGTAAGCTGTCAGGCTGAGAAAAGGTACTGGCCATGTGGCTGACATAGATAAAAACAATGGGATAATATAAGTTATAAGAGCTAGTAAGAAGCCCAAGCTAATGGGCCAATCAGTTTATAACCTAATGTAGACTCTCTGTGTGATTTTCTTTGGGGCTTGCTGGCTGTGGGGTACCGGGCAGGACAGTAACCCCAACAAGCAGGCCCCTCATGTTACAACATAGAAGTTAAAATGTTTGGTCTTGTTTCAGATTTATTTTCAATAATCAGATTTTGACTTTAACATTTGAAATATCCATTATTTTCTA
Source organism: Dicrostonyx torquatus (assembly GCA_028555095.1). Classification (NCBI taxonomy): domain Eukaryota; kingdom Metazoa; phylum Chordata; class Mammalia; order Rodentia; family Cricetidae; genus Dicrostonyx; species Dicrostonyx torquatus. Next base: position 1,449,895 of record JAQHUG010000155.1, on the reverse strand, counting down.
TGTTAGTATGTACATATTTCTAAACACAGGCTTAAGAGGCATATAACCTGGTAATTCATTTATTTTCTTACCTTAGGTTTGCAAAACAATTATTTTCAAGTGTTAAACTTTGTCTCCATTGTCTATTTCTATTACCTCCTTTGAACCTTCTGGAAGTTTTTCCTATTTCTTGATTCACCTTTGTTCTAAACTTTCGTACATCTCGTCTTCTGTACCCATCATTTGTACTTAGAGATGTACACTACTTCTTATCAATAATAGCTGCCTTAATGGCATTAAAATGGCAAAGGTATTTCAAATTATTTCATTGAATTATATTTTTAACACTTTAACCATACCAATGACTTTTCAATGTACACTTAACTCTCTCTATATTTTATTTCTATGTGTACTGATCTCATACAATTTGAATTCTCAGTAGTTTGAGGAACCCCTTTTCCTTATTTAAGTGGGAAACCCTGATAGTTAACTAGTTTTTCTCCTGATAATTATACTATCTCTATCCTTATGACCTTGCTTTTTTATTTTACTATAAACCCTGAGTTCTAGTCAGCAATGACATTTTTTGACCCATTTCCTATGCCCGCTTTAGAGGAGTTCAGTGTTAGTTAGTTTTTATGACTTTGTTGCCAGAGGCAGAATGATCAGGTTGGGGAAATTTTTCTATTGCCTGGAATGGTCTTTTCGTTGAACTCTTTCATTCCCGCTTCTTATGTATCTGTAGCTTAAGTTTGTCTGTGAAAAACTTTGAATTTTAGTCTTCTTTACTATTGACTAATGTGTGAACCTTGAACACAGCACATCTCAGTAACTGCCTATACATCCAGAGGTTTGTCAAGAAAGGAGAGATGATGTCCCTTGAGTTCATGAGGATTCTTTATTGAGTAGAGAAGATGAGGAAAGACATCAAAGAAGATACAATATTTTATATTTATTAATTTGTTCAGTAAGTTAATAATTATCAGTTACCTGCAAACTTTAAAACAAGATGAGGAAATAAAAGTAAATACTTTGTAGTACTTACAAAAATATTCATTGGGAGGCAATGTTGTGGTTAAAACAAGAAAGTTCAAGGGATAGGGACAACATTCATTTCTAGATAATAGTACTTCATTTTAAAAATAAAAGAAGGAGTTTGGCAGGCTATAGAAAGAGTTGAACAAATGTTTAAAAACTGTATAGGCCTGGGGCCAACATGATGTGGCCAAAGGAACGTAGGCAGAGGTGAAACTAGAAGTAGGCTTTGAAGTCTTCATACACTGTGGTAAGGATGGTGGACTCTATTGTGAAGCCTCTAAGTGAATTGCTGCAGGTTAAAACAAGAGTAAAAATCTTCTAAATTTTTTTTTTAAATAATAGATGATGATGAACATCAGGCCCGAATGCTTTGATGGGAATGAGAGCTGGCCAATTCGTTGACAAATGACTCTGATGTTTACTGACCTCCAGTGTTTAATATTTATTAAAGAATCAACTCATGTTATTTATTTTAATGAATATATCATTATTTCTTATATAAAGGTACTAATATAGGACAGCTGATATAGCAAAGAGAGGAGTGAAAGACAAAGGGAAGAGAGTCATTGGTAAATGGTGAAGGGTCTGTCATGTAAGGATGCAGTGCTATGGTGAAGGGTCTGTCATGCAAGGCTGCAGTATCACGGTGAAGGGTCCATCATGTAAGGGTTCAGTATCATGGTGAAGTGTCCTTCAAGAAAGGATATAGTGCCATGGTGAAGCATCCGTCAGGTAAGGATGTAGTGCCATGGTGAAGGGTCCATCACGTAAGGATGCAGCACCATAGACCCGTTCATTGGATGTCTGGAGAATAGAGCCTGGGTATAAACTGACAACATGATTTTATCCAACAAATTTATTCCTGTACATATTTCCAAAGAATATCTTTTACTTCTTTTCTAATTTGATAAGGAAATGTGAGGATTATGAGGACAATGGTTTTGTCACAGCAGATCATAATTACTGTATGGTCTGCCTCATGCCACTGAATTGCTTACATCCTAGTATATACACAACATTGCAGTTAACTGAAGGGACAAATTTTCCAGGAAACAGGAATAATAAGTTTGGTCTTAGTTTCATTTCTCTTTCTACCTGTGGATACATGCTGACTCAGAGAGAAAATACAGAAAGCTGAATGCTGCTTGCCAGAGTCTCAAGACCGGTGTGAATAATATAAGTGAACAATACTTACAGGAACCTGTCACATATTTCCCTGACCTGAAGACATAAAAATGTTTTTATAATCTAGATCAGATGTTAATAAATAAATTTACAAAAGGTAATTCTTAAGGTTAGTTGTCTAAATGTTTGAGTTTTTAATTTTGTATGAATTTGTGTAATGTATCAACATTTTAGTAACAGTTACTGTGCATAGCAGGTGCCAGATATCGTAAAAGCAGTTTCATGACTAACTCATTTTATTCTCACATTTCTGTCACCATTATACACGTGAACAAAGAGACGGAGAACTCAATATGCCTGAACCATTTAACTCTAATGTAGCCAGTTCTAAACTCAACAAAACTGCGTGGTAATTGCTAATATTGTGAATAAAAAATCTGCTTCATATGGCTATATATAAGTTCATTCTCATGTTCGCTTCTGTATCATTGATTTCTGTTTGTTGACAAAGGTCTGATTATTTGACTATTTGGTTATGTGATAAGTGATCACTAATCACAATTATAAATCCAATACCATTGGGCCAATGAAATTGGTGTTTGGTCAGGACATCATTTGGTTTTGCAACGTTTTGCCTTCTCTTGGAAGAAACCATAGAGCACCCCTCTCTGTATCCTTGAATGGAGTAGAATAGAAGAGACTTCTTGTATTGTCTGTTGCAAGAATGCATCACTCACAATTGTGAGGTTGTCAGTCTTATGACAATAATGATGAGCTAAAGTCCTCACCTCCTGATATAATCAAACAGAGTTAGAATTTTAACACAGGAACTTTGGACAACAAACTCATCATTCCATAAAGAGCCCACATTTACAATTGTTAGGTTATTTTGATAATTATACAACTAACATATTTGCATTTTAGCACATTAAGGCTTATTTTCCTTAAAGAAAAAGGTTTCTAATAAATAAAATATTTGTCTAAATCATTTTGCACACTGACAGGTAATTAAGAGTGATGAGATAACATTAGTGATTACAAATGCGTAAGTGTGGATGCTGCCAGGCAACTTGATGTGTTTCCCGCATTTGTACAAACATTGAAAGGTTTTCGTTAAAGTTCTCACATATCACCATTACAGCTGGTTAGTTTAGTGACTCTCTGGAAAACTGTGCCTTTTTCGATGCAACTTCCTAGAAAATGTATTTGCGTGTCACCTGTGGCTCTATCTAGTTCACAGAACCCAGCCTTACACGTTTCTCACAGAGACAAGGCATTTTGGCAGCACAAACCACCTCTGTGGATTTGCAGTTGTCTCTCTTTTTTTCTACTTCCTTATTTTATTGAATGAATTTGACAAGTAGTAGGAAATGACATTGCTTTATAGACTACAATTGACGCCAAGTACAATAATTGATAGAATAATTTTTCATATAAAAATAAATTGAATGTATCTTCTTCATTCTTGTCTCGTAAGAAGAATTTTCAATAGCCAGAGCTACAAGACATGAGCAGCGTTTCAAATAATCCTCTAAATATTTTAGGAGGAAAGTTGGTAGGTGTTTACAATGTAGAATCATCCTTGTTTGTGAGGAATTTTGGCACAATGATGTTACAAATTTGTTCAGAATTGAGGGAGGATGATACATAAAGTGAACTGGTGTACATTGAACCACCAGTTAATCAGCTAACCAATACATATAATACTAATAGTAATAATAACAGTGAAAAGCCTCTCTTCAAATAACTGCTTTATTTGGAGCATCTGTTCCAATAATACAGGTAGACTTTGATAATTACTGAAAATGACAGGTAACAAATACCTAAATAAGCATAAATGTGTATTTTTGAACACCTGCCTGTCGTTTAATAAAAGCTGAACTTTGGGATTATATCGGAATATTGTCATGGGCCTTCATTATTTAAAGGTTTAATTTAATATATTTTATTTTGAACCTAAAGAATCAGCATGTGCGCTGAGTCTAGGCAATGTGGGGGATGAGCGTAAAGCAAAACCATTACTATTTATTGCTGCTCAGTAGGAATTTAGAACATACTGCTTAGCCAAAGTACCTTTCTAAGTTGTTGACATTAAATGGTATTTAAAATATTTGAGGAGGAAAGGAGTGGTGATATTTCATTGTTACAGCACACTCCATCCTCTTTTTATGTTCACTCCCAAGACATGTGTGAGGGCACTATCTCAGAAGCGGCCTCTGCATACTCAGCAAGACCGGTCTAGAACTGATTTTAACATGGGTTTAGAAACTAGGTATAATTGTTGGATGTTTTACATGCAACAATTATAATCATGCTTTGTGCATTCTAAACCACCTAAATAAAGTTTATAGTGTACTGATTCTTAAAGTTTTTTGTTCATAATGGTATTCTTTTTTAGTAAGAAAGAAATTCACCTTAATGCTCTGAAACAAGATTTATCACAGTGACCTTTCCATCAGCCACAGATTTCTTTCTCCAGTTACTCTTTTTGTGATGTTTTTACTAGAGACATTTATTTCTTCATTTTCAAAAGAATAGTGCCACTATTTCATTTGAGAGTTATTGTTGACACTTGGGGACCATTTCTTGAAAAGAATCAAACAGTGAACAAACAGTGCAAATTTATAAATGATGAATGTTATTCTTGAACAGCATTTGAAGTCATATAGAACTTAAGTATTATCATTCAGAATTTTTATAAATATCAATACTGATATTATCTCATGCTTCTTGAGTTCCATTTTCCCTCAGTCACTGGCTGTTCCATAGTGGAATAAAGTTTTACATGTATAAATTTTCAAATCCCCAGTGTGAAAATAGAAACAAGGAAGAGATGTGATTATTCAAGTTTTACTATTCTAGACACAGTGTGCATTAAATGTGTGGAAATTATAGATAAGGGAATTCATCTATTTGATATTTTGCCAAACACTTAAATAGAGGTATAACTAACAGAACAATTATATGAAAATAACATTGCTTGGAAACACAGAAATGCCTTTAATAAGACCAACCTAATATATTACTGTTCCTTCTTTCATTTTTCTTTTGGTTGATTTTGAGACAGCATTTCACTCTGTAGTCTAAGTCAGCCTGGTAATTACTCTGTTTCCCATGTGGCAAAACTTCTTCCTCAGTGTCCCAAATGCTGGGATTATAAGAATCAGTCACCATGGATGTCACTTTCTGACACAAAGAAAATAGTGGAAAACAATTCAGGAGAGGCCTGCTCATTGTTTTGTCCTCTTGATCAAAGACAGTTCATGCAGGGCTTGTGTAAAGTGCAAGGGCATCCAGACTTCCCAGGCACAGTGGCAAAGAACCTTTGGACGAGGTAGGTTGTGAGATGAACTTCATCCCGATCTATGCTGGATCCTTGCTAGATTTCTGGGTTCAGCTTTCTAGGTACAAGTTTTATTACACATCTAAGATACGGCCACCCAAGTGTCACAGCAAACGGACAATTGTTTCTGAGGAAGATGGAAAGAGGGACAGGATTGTTCCCGTTGAAAAGGTCAGGAGAGGAATAAAACTGAAACTTGGAAGCAGTCAGGTAGACAGTACTGCTGACTTGAACCGTTTGATGTAGGGTGGTATGAAAAGCATTAAGAGATGTGACAGAAGATTGGAGAGAGCAAAATGGGCAATATGCTCCAGACACGACTTTCTAAAAAGAACAAGAAAAAAAAATGGTGCAAAAAGAAACAGATATGGGTTCTTTTTGTCATATTTTTCCGTTTACCTTTCCTTTCTTTTAAATTTTTAATAGCATTTATTTATTTGAGTATATATAATCTATATAATGTATATATGTGCATATATAATTACATATAATATATAACTAATAATTATTATTGTTAGTGTAACAGAAGAAGACAAGAGTTTGAGGGGGCACATTGGTGTGGACAAGAATGAAGTTATAGGGCATAAGAACAGGTGAGTAGGTTCAATATGCATTACACTCATGTGTAAGAAAATTCTCAGGACTTCAGTTTTTTTAATAGAACA
>JAQHUG010000155.1:1387268-1411242 GCA_028555095.1 Dicrostonyx torquatus | reverse complement strand
CACACACACACACACACACACACACACACACACACACACACACACACTGTATAACAGCAACATTATTTGGCTAATGCCTCAGACGTATTTCTAGCTATCTTTTACACCTTCAGTTAACCCATTTCTATTAATTTGTGTATCGCCACAATGTTGTGGCTTATCAGTAAAGTTTTGGCATCTTTCTCCTTTGGCAGCTACGTGACATCTAACTACTTCTCTATCTCTGCTTGAATTTCCTGTCTCTCTAATTCTACCCTGCCATAGGTCAAAGCAGCTTTATTATTAACAAATAGCAATAAAACATATTCTCAGCATATGGATGGGAATCCCACACCAGGTGGTAGCCAGGTTAGTCAGTTCACAAGCTCTCCCTCATGCTTAGCGCCTGGGTGAGATCTCCAGCACTACCTCAGTTAGTTCACGGTAGACAGTTAAGAGAGGGACCAGTACTCCTGTTCTCATACCCTCAGGTCCAGCTCACAGCATCCATACCACTAGCTCCAGCTCTGCTGTGTTGCTTAGGAGAGGTACAGTGCTCATTCCCCCAAGTGCTGCAGCCAGTGAGGGGTAGGACACGTTCGGAGGCTAGCTCTTCTATTTCATGCAGGTGGCAAGGGGCAAGAAGGATAGAGGGCACCTTTCTCTCATCCATGCAGATAAGTGATGATGGGGTCAGCTCTCCTGCTCTAACTCCATTAGGGTCTGCTTGCCTACATCCCTGCCAAAAGGGTCAACTGTACTGTTGTGTCCAGGTAAGGTCCAGGGCCTGCTCTCCTGAGCCTTGCAGCCAGTGAGGGGCAGGAAAAACTCTCCTGCTCTCATGACTTCAGGGCCAGCTTTTCTTGCCTGCCACAGGTAGCAGGGGGTGGGGATGGGGTGTGATCATCTCTCCCTCACCAATGCCACTGACTGACAGATGCATGGAGTCATGTGACCCCTTTGTAATGACTGAGGGGATCTGAGAATGGGCATTCCTTACAAATTCGTAGCTGATTCAGCATGGCAGTTTTGCAGGCAACACTCACTAGCAAGGATCTTTTGAATTGAGTGTGCTCTGAATCTGAGCTCTGCTTGTGCTTGTTAAGCCATTTCTACAAACTATTTCTTAGTAGGTGAAATTATTTTTTTCTTTTTTTTAGTAATTAACTTGAGCTATTTAAAAGAAACCTGAGCCCCACCCCCCCTCCATCTCTAACATATTACATGTTCAGGTAATTTCAACAACAAAGAATCTTTGTTTTGCATTTTATCTGGCCAACACTTACTCATTTTAATTAGCTTACATAAAGGGAAGGAAATTACAATATCCAACTGAGAGGATCTCCATGTGTTTTTTTTCCCTTGAAAATTAGAATGTAATGCCTGTTCTCTCTGTTGCGTACTGTGTCTTGATTACTGTATGTAAATGCATATGTTCAGCGATTGGAACATAACCCAGCACATGCATGGCGAAATGAAATTAAGTCAACACCTGATTTCAATCTAGCTTCATGTGTGCTTTGTAGTAAGAACCCATGGATTGTTTAAGTATGCTTTTTTCTCTTCTCCAAACTCTATTGAAACTTCATACAATTTTGGCTACTTTAAAATATTCCCTCCAGAAATTTTTATGTTCTTAATGCTTACATTCTTAGTGCTTTATATGAGATACATCATTAACATTTAATGATTCTATTTGTGTTCCACACATTGTTTTCATTCAGATTTCAATTTCCTGATCTTAATATTCCAGATCATATTTTGAACACATATGCTAAGCATGCAATATTCTTACCAAATTTAACTCAATCCTTTTTTTTTCATATTTCTTACCTTCTTTGTAGTAAATGCATTTGGAAAATTGATGAGGTTTTTATGTTGTTGTTTGCTTGTTGGTTTGTTGCTTTGTTGTTGCTGTTGTCATTTAAATTGGAAACAGACAAGGCCACCACTCTCTCATGTGTGTTTCCTGATGTTCTTCTCATTTCATAACTCTGGGACCCGTGATAGGGATTTTGTACCAGGAAAGTGGGTGTCTCTGCTGCCTTAAGTCAGATCAGTGGAATTAAAAAGACCAGGTTTAATGAGCCAACCTCTTTCAGGTGACTCTCCAATCCAGCTCACCCAGAGGTGAATGGAAGGGGAAGGAGGAAGAGAAATCACATGGCAGGTCTAGGGACAGGGACTTAAATACCCTGTAGGCACGGTCTTTAGGTTTGGGGTAGGAGCCTGAACTTTTCGTGGTCTTTCTGAGAGGGATGGGGTTTAGAATGTAGAGGAGTGGGAGCTGAGATGGAGCGTCCAACTGAACAACCCTCTCTTGGTTTCTTGGGCAATAAGGTATTTCTATAGCTTACCCTGTGTCTTCCTTAATTGCAAATAACATGTAACAATGATATTCCCAACCACAGACTTTTTTTTTTTCTGTTCTTGTACCTAAATTTGCAGACAAGCTTTGCTTTTGCTATTGCTTTGTTTTTACAGCTGGATTCACAATACTGATATTTCAACTTTCCCATAGAAATATTAAGCAATAATGAATTTTTAAATATTTGGTGTGCAGCTAAGGCTCAAAAATTAATTATATAAAGTTGTGAGTATGTCCAAATGCACATAGTTTCATTACAAGAGCTGAATATATGTCTGTCAAGAAAGACATAGGAAAAGAATGATTTTGCATAAAGTTTCTCAGAATTGTTACAGTTTAATGGGGTAGATCAAACTAAATTCTGCCTGCTGGGTTTTCTCTTTGTTGTATAGTTTTGATAGTTGTAAATTTTTAAATTTCATAATTAAATGGGGGTTTTATACATTCTTTTTAGGATTCATAAAAAGATTATGAATGCTTACAAATGCTATAACTAATATATTGTGATGAAAATTGTGATAGATAATTCCAAAGGCCATTCTTAAAAACTTCATAGTCTGCCACTGGCTCTTTTGGAATATTCACTGTGGGAAAAGTTATCCATTAGAAGATGCCCAATCCTTTAGACCCCTTCATATTGGATGTGTCATGTGTAAGGGCCACACTGAGGGCACAGCCAGGGATGACATCTTTTCCTACCATGCAGGTGAGTGAATCACAAAGGTTATACAATTCTTGTAAATCTTCAGGTGATGACCTTTAGTCAGTATTAGTTGGTATTTGCTTTCTGCTGGGAGAGAGACACAACGTACAAAGCCAATCTCTTCCCAAATTTCTGTCCTACAAAATGGGAGCAAATACAAAACAGTTGTTTGAAGTTACTCTGTTTAAATGAAACTTATTACACAGCAGCTGGTAGGGGAAAGTCCCAAGCCAGGATCAAAACCTTAGCTCCAATTCAGTTTTCATGTGTCCAAGAAAGTTGCTTTCCCTTTTCATGCCTTAATATTTTGGTTGCAGTTAGTAGCAACACATTATCTTTCCAAAATCAAAATTATTACAATTATAATTTTATACTTTTACTTTCCAATATCAATAATTATTATTTTGCAACTGTAGATTGAGGGTTCAAGGGAGAGTTTTCTGATGTAAGAATTTGGACGCAAAATATCTTCTACATTCTCTATGTCATAAAAATTGAGATAAAGAAATCTTTACTTAACCTTCCATCTCACCTATTCCAACAACAATGAGAAATATACACTAGATTGATGAAATCAAACGTTTGATCTAGCTCTAGGATCCCACATATTTACACTCTTATAACACTAGCTATTGATACAAAGGAGGAAGTAGTGGTGTTAGGCCACTGAACAACTGTAGAAAGCAGAACACTGCTACAACATGTAGCAGAAAATAAAAAAGGATAGTCTCCTTAGAAATGAATAGACAAATCATGATTCAGATAGGCAAGCCCATTAAAAATGGGTGACCAAGAGACAGCATTCTAATTTTTCTTGTGGTTTCTATAAGGTGAATGGCGATACTGAATGCATATTGTCCAACTGTTAACAGTATGTCTGATGCAATTCCGGAATTGGGACAATTATGCTGACATTCACAATGGATCTCTTCTTAGCAACAAGGTTGGGGTGGGGGTAGTTACTTCTAAATAGGCAAGCTCTCATTGGGATAAATGTATAATGAGACAATTGCTAATGATTTACCATAAATCACTGCTAATATTTGTCATTGCTCTCTGGTGGGTAACTGAACACTCTGAAAACAGATATAGAATTAGAGAACTGTAGATTATGTATCTTGAGTCTAGTATTGACTTGCTGAGTGACAACAGAAAAGTAACTCAGATCATGTTGTTTGAGAAATGGAAGAACTTTGACAAGGTAAAACAAACACTTCATATTATTGATGAAATTTATAAGAAGATTGATTCATTAATGCATAGAAAAACACAGGGAAGACATGTATGATAAATATAGTGATGAATTATGTTAGATTCATGTCAGAATAGTGATGTTTAAAGATACAAAGATACCCAAAAAGAGTTTAATTAGACATCTTTTGGCTCGTCTTTTTCTTTCTTTCTTTCTCTCTCTCTCCCTACCTCTCTTTCTTTTTTTTTCTTTCCTTTTTGTTTTGTTTGCTTCTCTGTTTTGTTTTGTGACAGTCCCACTACGTAGCCATAACATACCTGGTACTCACTATGTAGACCAAGCTGTCCTTGAATACAAAGATCTACCTATTTGTGCCTCTTCATTGTTGGAATTCAAGTGTGATTATAGGCATTGCCATCACACTGGCTGCATCATCTTTTCATTAAAATCTCTGCATCAACAGTTATGGCACAACCTTATAGAAAAGGATTCACATTCAGGATATCTGTTCAGTTAGCATTTTATATATATATATATAATATATATATATTTGAGACAGGATTTCTCTGTAGCTTTGGAGCCTGTCCTGGACTCTTGTAGACCAGGCTGGACTCAAACTCACTGAGATCTGCCTGGCACTGCCTCCCGAGTGCTGGGATTAAAAGCATGCACCACTACCACCTGACTATTTTCAATTATTTTATGGGGACAGAAGACTTTTGATATGTTTCTACCCAGGCAAAAAGCCAAATCAAACCAAATTAAAAACTGATAAATTCAGGTTTACTGGGCATGACAACCAGGAGGGTCCCCATGTCCTAAAGAATAGGGCCAGAGAAATTGCCTACTCAGGCTAAGACAGGTTGGTGTTACAGACCTTGGGTGAGGGGTGATAGCGTGCCAGCCCGGAGCTAAGAATGTGCACAAGTTTGGCCAAAAGCTAGGTCCCTGGGAAGGCACTTCCATTCCATTCCTTTATTTAGAGTTTTCTTAGCTTAGGTCGGGTGAAGGGGAATGCAGAAGTCTGAATTTCCCAGCTTGTGCAAGGAGGAGCAGAGTTTCCAAGTAAACACTTTTATTCCAATATTTTAAAACATAAAATACCTAATACTTTAAGTGTTTTAAAATTTTCTAAAGTGGTGGGACTTGCTTTTCAGTATACCCATAAAATTATAAACAAATAATGGTTTATAAATTATCACATCACACTTTTCAAATATAATCCAATAAATATCATGAACATTGTAATATAAATATAGAAGTGACATATGTTGGCAAAATATAAAACAGCAATTAGAAAATAAAAATTGAAATCAAATTTACTCTAAGATAGGCAAAGAAGAAATATACTTTGTGTTTCTTTTTCTTCCAATTTCTCCTTTGGCCCCCTTTAGCATAGAAATTAGCACAGAATTTAGCAGAGAATTTCTATAGATTTCATGATTTATAGGTCCTTATCAGAGAAGGCTCTTTCTCTACCAGATGGCAAATAAAACACAAAGACCTCTTAACTGTTCAACATACAGCAAATAAAATGCTGGAATGCTTATCACTAAGTGTGACATTCCTTTTAAACCCCTCCCTCAAGGCTCAGGGATAATGGATGAAGAGGAGGCAGAAAGAGTCTAAGAGTCAGATACCCTAGGTTATTAACCCCAAAATGATAGTACTGTTGTTAACAAGGAATAAAAAACTATGAGCTTTGAGATGTTCATTAAAATTTATTTTAATTCCATATAACCTAAAAAATAGAAATTGACACTCTTATCTCAAGCCAACTGGAGATTTGTATCACAAAAGAACATGCTTAAAACAAAAAGATACTCATCAAAGGAAATGTCATTTTAAATAGTGTTTTGATTTGTTTTTACTTCTCAGTAATTTAATGTCTGGGACTGCATTGCAGTCTTATAGCCATGTTCCAAGTAATTGCCAAAGTTCATTCTCTCTCTCTCTCTCTCTCTCTCTCTCTCTCTCTCTCTCTCTCTCTCTAAATGAAACTTTGTGAGTCCAGTGTTCTGTAGAATGCTGTTTGGACAAAGTTTGGGAGCATCTGGTCTACACAGCATTTTCATATGATAATGATCTATCTTATCCTCCTATCCTGCCACTGATAAACGAATCCCATTGCTTCTTCTCAGTAATTCCAGAATTTCACCATCTTGTTTTCATGTTGTGAAGCAAATTTCTCTTCTAAAATTGCATACCTTATAACACTTTGGCATGGTGTATTGTTAAACGGCAAAAAATAAATCATCAATATTGGACAACTACGAATGATCTGGCCAACTGTAAAAATCAGTTCTCCTTTGTTGTGAAAAAAGATCCACAGAATGAGTGACTTTCTAAAATTTTACATAAATAAAGTTTGATAGAAACCCAGCAACATACGCTAACATATGAGTTACTTAAAATAGCAGAATTCCACACCTTATAACCCAGGCAATTATTATAATTATTAAATATTAATATACCAGTTTATAATGGCATTACTATAAACAATTTGATTGCTTAGTAAACATAAACAGAGACAACAAGACTAAATTTTAGCACTTTGTATATTTGGACCAAATAAAGAAAGTTATCTATGTAATATTCCTTTATTCTTGATGGTTATTCAATAGAAATAACCCTGATAATTTCTGCTTTCAGTGCATTGAGTTTCCTAAATTTACTGTATAAGGAACACAGTATCCCCCCAAAAAACCTCAGTATGATGAGAGGCACATCAGAAACATTTTCTTCTTTAAGTATGGCATCCCCACTGGCTGTATGTAATTTTCTCCATAGCAACTCTCAAGCACAGTCATCTTTTGTTGGCAATCAAATTATTTGTTTATGTTTGCTAATTAGAAACCATGATGCTCAGAAATATGTTAGAAACAGACTGTGAGAGACTGTGTTGATGATTCCTGCCTGATGATAATGATGTTGATGATGACCATGATCATGAATATGATGATGATGATCATGATTATGATTCTATTCCAGGACCACGATTTAGTTAGTAAAAACTTTGAAGTATGTCAACTTATCTCATTGGTCATCTGTAAAATTTAGGACTCTATACTTGATTTATATTGGCTTGTTCTATAAGTATTATGCAAACTCTAAATGATTCAGAATGCTGACAAAAGGAAGTATGATATTAAACAAAAGACAAAAGACACTGTAAAACAAATATTTATTATTGTGCTTATCATCTCCATTCAATAGTTTCTTTATGTGTTTTTTTTTGCAACAAGGTTTCTCTATAGTTTTTGGGGCCTTCCCTAGAACCAGATCTTGTAGACAGGGCTGGTCTTGACCTCACAGATATCCATCTGCCTCTGCCTTCTGAGTACTGGGATTAAAGGCTTGTGCCACCACCACCCGGCTTCTTTACATTCTTTAAGGTGTCATTTGTACAATGAGCTCTCCATCTATTACCGACTTGTCAATGCCCTTGTAGAAGAAACCCCTCTAAAACTCATCAGGATCCTCCATTGTGTGTTGATGGTTGAATGAGATCCTCTACACTGCACAGAAGGGGCAGGTTGTTTTTCCTGAAGTCATCTTGCGTTACAAAATATCAGCTAGATACATCATTATTCATCTCTTCCACAGTCTGGTGTCTCTATACCGTTACTCTCTTCTTCATTTTTGGCATGGTCATCTTCCATTTTCTAATAAGTACTAGAAGCTTCCAAGCAAGGATATGGTCATTTATTAACATGGACTTCACTCCACTTAGTATTGTCCATATTTACATTTCGTTCACAGCTATCTATAATAAATATTATAATATGAAATTGTTGCTAAGGCACAGCTATCTTTTCATGTATCAGCAACAAAATATTTTGCTTCATTACTTTTGATCACTAATATACTGAAATAATAAATCAGACAATTCCACAATAAAATATTTTTGTATTTTCTCTATTTGGAATGTTTATTAAGCTGGTGTGAAGCTGCGTTGGTTGAACATTGCATATTAACACTGTATTAGAACTCTGTAGATCTAACTTTGAGCCACTGTCATTCTCTCCCCCTTTCGCCATGCCTTACTCAGAGAATCTACTAATTTACAGTGCCAATGGAAAATGCTGCCTCTCATCTTGGCATTGACCTTATTTTCAAGATAATGGTGATGATGATGATTAATCCATTATGAATTTTTGAGAAAGAAACACCTGGCACACTTCCATAAAGAAATGGGTTTCCTGCAGGTTTGAGAATAGCTGGGGGAATTTCAAAGTGTCAGGGCAGTCCATGAGTAAAGCTGTCTTCACAGTTTGACTTCCCCCACTTGCCTGTCTTTCATAAAAATGCACCAGCAATACCCATTTATTTATAGATGTTTTATTTGCTTATTTATTTGTTTATTTAGCAGGCAATGTGGCAAATGTTGTAATGAGACAAAGACTGTAAAGAAAAATAAAAATTTTTAAAAAATAACACCATAAGCATATTGAAAAAGATACTTTAAAAATGTACCTCTTAATCATAATTGTTAGCCCCACAATGAACACACCATTCAGCTGGAAATTTTATGAAGAAGAAATGTTGCAACTGAGGTTGTTTTAAGCCTTTGAGTCAATAGCAAGAGTTGGTGTGAGCTCAGAGCCCCTTACAAAGATGCTCCCAAGCATCTTTACTTGGTCTTCCTGACCTCCTTTCCTGCTCTTGAATGCACTTTTAAAGGAAATTTTATTGGTATGCCTCCACATTTGAAGGTGGTTCAATTCTAAACTAATATGGCGATGCTTTTGTGGCCACTTATTATAGCCTGTATCTTCCTGCCTTGTTTTCTTTAATTACAGATGTCTTTTATATAGTAGGATTCACAGCATATGCTACCAAATACTTGGAGGCAGCATTTTTTTTTTTTTTTTTTTTACAAATTACCTACATGTACAAAGTAAAACACTATACACTGAAAAATTTAACTAGATAGTAACAGGTGAGATACAAAAGCAGAGTGAAAATACTCTATTGTGTTTTTATAGATTGATTATATGCTTAGCTGGTAATAAGAGGTAAAAAAACATTCTGATTAAATAGCTTGTTAAAATTAATGTTACTTGCTTTTTTGTTCTTTTCAATGTAACCACTAAAGCACTTAAATCTTCTATGTAATGAACATCATATTTCCTTTAGATAGCTTCTACAATTTCAGATCTTTTGAAGGTTCATTTCTTTTTTAAAAAATTTTGTCTTACACAGTATAGTTTCTTACAATTTCAGGCCTTCATTCCAAAATAATCTGCATCCCAGCAGAGTTCTTCTTCAATAATGAAACTAAGCAAATCTCAAAGTAATCCTTATTAGTCACAATCATGTAAGTTCAAGTTAAAGTCTCCCTTTACTTTACAAGTGTTTAAGTAGCAGCATTAATCAAATGTAAAGGAGCTGCTTTCCTCCCAGGCCTGGCATGAATCAAAGCCATTGTCTAAAATCATTATGTGCTTTCTGTAAATCTTCCCGTTTCCTTAAACAACAGTTACAAAATGACAGAAAGATGCACAATAGAAATGAAGATAAACAGACAAAATGAGTGCATGTATCCAAAGCACACGTTTCTCTTAAAAGGCTTATTGTGGCAATACTGGTTATTAACTCCTTGGACAACATCATAATCCTTACTCTATAAGTATAGTAGGCAAATATTCATCATATCCACACATATTATAGATGGTCCTCAACATATTCTCCTCATCAGAGAGTTAAAACTGCTCTCCTAAAGCACATGGCTTTCTTTCAAAAGAAAAAGAAAGCAGAATAGAGCATGTTTATTCTTACTGCCATCAAGGTCTCGGGTCCTGTGGGCTTGCTTCCTACCTTGTTTTCTTTAATTTCAGATGTCTTTTATATGGTAGAATTCACAGCATATGCTACCAAATACTTGTATGCTTTAGAGGGCAGAACTATAACACGATATTCATATCACCACTTGAACTACCCTTTTTTTAAATTAGAAGTGGTTCTTACAGTCTATACTAAAATATTCATTAGTTGGACAGAAAGACAATGTTTCTTCAAGATTATATTTATTAATCATTAAGCAGCAATGTATAATAAGAGTATATATATGTCTGTGTATGTATATATGCATATATATATGCATAGAAATATATGTATATAGATGTACTTGAGGGAATATTTTTTAGAACACCTAGCACCATTTCAATGGTTAATGTATTTTTTCTTGTATTTTCTCAACATTTCACTTTTATTTATTTATTTATTTATATATTTTGGTTGCTGTTGCTATTTGGGGAAATGCTTGTTAATGAAACTGAATTTTCTATCTGACCCCTAAGATCTCTTCTAACTTTACTCTGTTCTTTCTTTTCTCTAGCTCTGTTCTGATATCAGGTAGTGCACTGATCACAGTGGTCAAGGCACTGAGATTTACTAGGCTCTAATAGATGTCATAATCATCATGACATGGTCATCTTCCAAAGTGGGCATTACTAGCTCCTGTGAAAAATCTGCACTAATTCTGCAGGATCCAGTCATTTCCCATTTTCACTAGTAAAACGTCCATGTCCCTCACAGTCAATCACTTATATTTAAGTCAACCAGTGAAACACAAAAAAACTTGAATTCAATCAGTAGTTAGATAAGCCTGAAATGTTTCTGTATGCACACGGTTTTCCTCTAAATTTCCTAACATTTTCATGCTCTTGAATATTCAGGAGCACACAAAATTCTGTGTCTCTACTCTGCTAGAGATCATATCAGACCATATGACCAACATAACGGCAAATGTAAAAAGATTTTAGAGAAAAGATAACTTTTTGAAATCACATGTCCACTTGATAAAAACACATGGCTTCTGTGTAATGAGAAATGAAAGGTGATGGATGAAATGCCATGGTCAAACCTTTCAATCAATAAGACCACACAGTACTATTAGCACCCCCATTACATCTGCCTCGAAGGTTTCTGTATCGTAAGGCACGCTCTGTTCTTTTCTTACATTTTCTCGTCTGTATTTTCTTGAGAAATGGATCTGTGACTTCATGAATTCTCCCAAGACTGATCCATCAACTTTATTAGATAGGTTTTATTCTTTCTTTATGTATATTACTTTTTTTAAATCTGGGCTTAATGATACGATTTCCATATGTAGATGTCTTACCTTTATGCTTGGTCTTCAGTGCTCCTTCATTAACATACGCCATTCTCGAATCATTATTTGGATCTCATTATCTATAAAGGGCCTAAATATGAAGGATTTTTTTCAAGACTGATGGTGTTTTAAAATCTTCTGGCACGCTGAATTTTCATCTGCGACAGAAAATTCTATCTCTGAGTCTTATATTCTCATATAAATACCATATATCATTTGGATATTTGTAGGGGAAAGGTGTTATATTTTGACAGTGATTAAACAGATATAGCAAAGGAGTAGTCAAAAGGAAACAAACACTGTAACTGAGGGAAGGATACAAAGAAACTGAATTTATTCTGTCTCTGAGAAACTCAGAGTTGGGGAAAAAATAACATGACTTATGTGCTCCCAGTGAAGCACCACGGCTGTGAATTTTCCATGAAAGATATTGTTAATGGAAAGTATGAAGAAATATTGATTTCTTTTCCTTGGCTTGGTCCAAATATACTCCTTTTTAATAGTAATCAAATGATTTAGTTATTTCAGTATGTCTTGGAGTCATTGAATAATTGAGCAAGTTGTAGGTATGTTTGCATTCTAAAACACAAAACAGTTCACATCATTATCTCTTCATTGAAATGAGACAACATGATCCAGGAGTTATGGCATACAGCTTTCGCAGTAACTCTAGAATCTGTGAATCAGTTTTGGGTTTCTAATGCATTTGTAAATTGTTTTATAGATATTGGACTAGTGTTGAATCTCTTACTAATAGAACAACTAATGCCTTATATTTTCTGATTTTCCATTACTAACATTGTTTAGAATACCAAAACATCAAAGTTGTTTGAAAGATTCTATTTTAATTCTTAGAAATATTAAATATATTTCAGTTATGCCATAGTGAAAGTCAGTTTAAATCTATTTTTTTAAATAAGTTTTTAGAATAGATATACATAATTATTTTGAAACAGTTATTTTAAATTCATTTGTGTAGCCCATCAAAAATCAATTAAATAGAGACTTGAACCATAATAATGATAAGGGACAGGAAAGAAGTTCCGTCTAATAGCAGCAAAGAAGGAGGGTTTATATAGTTATGAAAAAAGATTAATTATCTTGATTTGATATCCACTTACAATTTCAAAAAAACACTGTTTTTATGGCAGGCAATGTATTTCTTGCATATTTTGCATTTCTAATATAAAAAGGAAGGCATTACATTACAATATCTTATTTTTTTATAAGAATGAGTAATTATAAACAAAAACTTCTACATATGGCTGAAGATTTGATGAACAGTGTCAGTGAGAAGGCTCATATGGTAAAGCACATACAACTCAAGCCTATGCTAAATTCTGAGAAGCCACAGTGGAAGGGAGAACAGAATTAGCATGGTTTCTCTAACCTCCATATGCACAGTGTGGCACCTGCATGCCCATCTTCACACATACACCCCCCCCCTCTCTCTCTCTCTCTCTCTCACACACACACACACACACACACACACACACACGGATTAAACAAAATTTTAAACTTTAACAAGTATCCTATGACTAAACAGCGTTTAGTATGAAGACCCATTTTCTATGAGAAGATATGATGTCTTTAATCCAACGGATCATTGGAATAAATCAGGTTTATTTTGGTCCAGTTTTATTGTTGAGAACAAATTATGGCAAAAACAGCAAAAGAACCCCAAATTCATCAAAACATTATTTCTTTAAAATGAAGAAAATCTCTAAATTGTATTATGGCTACTAGATTAGGAAACAAATTTTCTCATGTCTACATGTAGCTATGTATATAATTTCTGTGAACACCAAGTACTTAAAAAAATACACATGACAATAGAGACAGCTTTATTGCTTTGGACATGCTTATTAACATGCTGCATCTGGAATTTATATATAATTACTTGCTGCTAAAGATGGCAAGAAAGAAACATTTATTATTTTAAACTTTAAAATATTTCCTGCTTATCTCCTCCATACATTTAAAAAGTTACCCACAAATATCAAAATATTACTGGGCAGAAAATTTATGATTAAAATCTAAAGTTATGATTTTCATATACTCACTTTTTTTCCTATTTTTCTTGAAAGTTTGTTGTCTACAGTGATAGATAATACAGTTTTACCATAATGGTACATAAAACACTAAATATAAAACTTATTTATATCACAGGTTTCATTCTTTAGAATCAATGAAACTTAGTTGCAACTGTGGCAATAACATCGTTTCAGAGGGAAATATTGATGGAAATTATTGATGCTTTGATAAAGTCCATTTTGTGAAGTATATTGACTCTATTTAATTATCTAGACATTATGTCTTTAAATTACTTTTTGACGCTTAAGAATCTAAATTAAAAGAAATCTAAAATTTGGATAGAACAGTTTTTATTGTAGAAATAAAAAGAAGAAGAAATTATGTGCTGTGTTATGGTTTATAGTTGCTACTCTTACCTGCAAAAGGGGTGTTGCTCAGATTATTTGATCAAAAAAAAAAAGATGATCTAAACAATCACAGCCATATAAGCTACGTAGAGCATCCTTGCTACCCACTAGAAGCATTCTGAGTACTTTATATCCTTTAGGGAAAGATGGAAATATGCACTTGCAGCTTTTTCTTATGATCTGTGTAAATAACTGATGCATTTGGCATTGTGTTGGAAGGGTGATGTTTTACTCGCAGTGAATGCAAAGTGCATTGTCTTCTAAGCCAAAGAAGGGCTGTTAAGGTGTACATCTAATTTTTAATACATAGCATCTATAAAGGAGTGACACACACATAATGTAATTCTCTGGGAGGATCATGAGATTAGATTTGACTATACTGATGTTTCTAACATTTCCAATAACCTTAGGGAAACTTTCATCTCCAATAACAAATTATAATATTAACATAAAATTATAATATTCAGGAAAGATTCCTGATGGTCACTTACCAGCTGTCTTTTCCCTGTGGATTTACATATCCTGTTGATGTACTGTGAGATAACCACTTTACAGCTAACTAGTTCAGGGTATCCAGTTAAACATGAATAACATTCATTTCTAAAGAGCCACACTAACATTCCTTTAGTTCTGCAATATAACCCTTAATTAGAAATGAAGTTTGATTGTTTTAACTACAAAACATAAAAGAGCCCTGCACTACATCAACCTTTAATGGAAACTAATGGAATTTTTGGCATAAAATGGTAGCATTAATTAGATCCAGCAATGCACACTGTTTAACTGCTAGCCTGCCATTTTATACTGAGTTGAAGTTATACATACTTAACAAAAGACATCGAGTTGATTGCACAAAGGGGCTGAACACTCTTTTCACATTCATTGTGTAAGTTATTATCCTCTGTGAAAAGATTATTGACTTTTTGTAAGGAGATATTATGGAGAGAAATGATTGCTACCAGGATGACTTAGAATTATGTATGAGATAAGTAATAACTCTAATTTCTCATCTACTGAATAAATGGCTTTAATTTTAAAATGCTAGGTACTGCATATGAGATTTCTGCTGAATTGAGCAGAATTTCAAAACCTGGCTTTGAAATGTTATGAACACTGGAAATAAAATGAAACAAATACACAGTCATATGTATACATTAACTGAATATTCTGCATTGTTAATACTGTTTCTTAAATCTATTTATTTCATAAGAATAATCAGAAAAATATACACTAATGCTTCTATTTCTATGGTAAGGAATTTATTATATTTATGAGGAAATGATAATAGTTTAATTAGTATGGAGAAAGATACCTGGTACAGCTAAGCTTCTAAAATTTTTTTGTTTGCTCTCCCATAAGAATTTCTTTTCATTATTGTGATTTTCTGTAACCAAGTGACTCAAATTTGCCTTATTACAAAGTTTATAATAAAACATAGATTTGAGGGTGCCCCAGGTGTACTTTAGGTCAAATTTGATAATTCCCATTGTAAAATGTGAGCATCACCCTACATATGATTTCATCCCTTGTATTAGACAAGATTATGCCTTGTCTAATGTGAGAATAGGGAGTTCTCACAAAAAGATCATAAGAGGGTTGATGTGTGCAATAATACAAAACAAACAATGAGGATAGTTTCTTCTATCAGTCATATTCCCTAGGATAGAAAACATGAGCCCATGTACCCTTAAATATATGTTCATATACATGCATGAACATATATGTATATACATATTGGTAATATATACATCTTTATCTGTATAAATAGAAAGAAGAGACCCACATAAGTATAGCAGTTATTACTAATATCTGCTAATTTTCTTGGGGCATATTTTTTACATCAATAAGCTGGCTTTTATTTCTTAAAACCAGTCTAAACTAGAGTATTCTTTAGGACAGGAGAGGAAGCATGGGGTTAAGAACACTTGTTGCCCTTCTAGAGGACCCACATTTGATTGCTATACCAATCTTGTGGTTTACAACCATCTGCATCTGCAATTCTAAGGGACTCAGTGCACTCTTCTGGCCTCCATTGGCACTAAGCAAGTATATGTGCACAGACATACATGAAAGCAAATTACTTATATACATAAAAGAAAGTATGCTTTACATGTAATTCGAATTAACATGTGAAAACACAAGTGTGTATATATTTATACATGTATATACCATGAAGTACCTTAATACATGTACTTATTGCTTAGTCAGGTAAAACATTCTCATCTTCTCAAACAGTTATCACATCTTCAGTGGAAGACACAATTCAAAGGAATTTCTTCTCACTTTTTGAGAAATAATCCCTATCTACCATTATTCTATTGTGCAATATCTAATTCTATTCCTGCATATCACTTAGTACCAACTGGGCAAACATTCTACATACTGGCTCTCCCTGGCCTCTGGTAGCTACTGCTTTCTTTTCCATTCGCATGAGAAATATTTTGTATATTTCACATAATTGAATTGTGGTGTTTGACTGAGAAGTGCTCTCATAACCTCAAACATTTGAATACTTCATGCTTGGTAATGCTTCCCATCGTGGTTTAGGAGTCATGGCCTTGTTGGATGGCATATGATATTAGGGGCAGGACTTTACTGTTTAAAAATTATTATAATTCTCGTGGTTCTCTCTGCTTCCTACCTGTGGTTTGCCATATACAAGCACAGATCTCCCTTCTGCCATGTCTGCTACCTGCTACCAAGATGAAGTTGAATCCCTATGGGGCCCAAGGCCCAGGGAAAGTGTGTCTTCCGTAATTCACCTTGCTCATGGTGTTTTTCACAACAATAGAAAAATAACTAATATACATGTCAATCAATACTTGCCTTTTTGTGCTTGACCTACTCTGTTTACCATACTCGTTTGGTGTGATTCTGATACATGGGAGCCAGTAACCATATTTTAATTGAACAAATAATACTAACCTTGTAACTACATACCAAGTTTATAACTTCAACAGGTGGGAGTAATTCAAACTATGTGAGAGCCCTTCACAACACAAATTCCTACTTGAATAATGGGAGAGTCTCATGGCCAGTTTGAAAAAAAGACAGAGTTGAAATAGAAGTACCGAAAAGGAAGGAAATAAACTTAGAAACTCTTTGAACTAAGTCTAACAGCCTCTTTATCTCCTCCCAGTCTCCCAAATCTATTGTATCCCAAGCTTTTTCTGGCATTTCTATTTCCCTTCCCTCTTTGGCTTGTTTTACTTCATTTCCATTGCAAATATCAGAAGGTTCTGTTTTCCATTGAACCTTCTTCTTTACATACAGAATTTCAAAGTCTATGTCTTTGCTTGTCAGTTGTTCCTACACTTATAATTTTATGTTTAGTAAGGTATGATTTAATAATTTCTGTCAATCATTTCTAGCATTTCTTCTAAGAAGTTTTGTAAATTATGTGCAAAGAAGATACTTGTCATTATAATAATAATTATTATTATCATATGATTATTTATTTTGGTTTATTGGAGACATGGTTTCTCTTTGTAATAATCCAGGTTGTCCTCGATCTCACTTTGTAGACCAGGCTGGTCTCGAACGCTCAGAAGTCTGGCCATCTCTGACTCCGAAATGCTGGTATTAAAGGCATGTATCACAACCATCTGGCTGCCATTAGTTTTTAAATGTCTGATTTTTGTAAAGATTTCTACTTAATAACTAATAATCCTTTATTAGGGTTGAGGAATGCTTCTTACTAACTGAAACTATTCTTAGTTCACATAATAGCCATGCTCGGGTGATTGACTATTAATTGTTGTAGGGCCATTTTGAGGTATAAGAAAATGCCCAGTGGGTGGCACTATTGTGAGAAGATTGGAATCTTTGGGACATGCGTCAATAGCTGGCAGAAGTAGACTACTGGAGGTCGGGTGTTGTCGTGTGTGTGTGTGTGTGTGTGTGTGTGTGTGTGTGTGTGTGTGTTCACTTGCCAAGTCTGCTAAGTGCTGTCCATAGGTGCATGGGTGTTGAACTACCCACTGGAGCTAAGGAAACTTTCCAGTAACCATAACTTCACCATACCTCATCATACCTTCACCAAACCCCCACCATACTCTTAGAGAACAATGGATGACTCTCCTTTCCTAAAGGTAGATTTCTCTGACTATACCTTCCCCCACTTCTGGATCTCTGTGCCTTCTTGTCTGCCAAGATGGAACATGTGACAGTTTTCAGCTCCTTCTGCCCGAGATCAAGCCATCCTATCATGTCTTCCTTCTCAGTAAGAGATGAGTCCACAAAACCAGTCCTGAGTATAAATCCTTCGCTCGAGTCATTTGCCTCAGAAGCTTTTGGTGTTACAGTAGGAAAATAATACAGAAGGTTTATAAGAAGGAATTCAATTGAGTTCACTAGCAGTGATTTAGGAATTGGGTCCTTTCCTATTTGTCTTCAAAGATACATTGGTGACTTTGTGTGTATGCTCCATGTCTATCAACAGAGGTAGAGAAGTCAGAGAGGTAGGCCCAACTCCATTATTTATTTAAACAAAATCAAACAGCAAAAGTTTCACCATTGTATTCTTTTATATCACATATATTTTTTCCAATTTGTATCTTTTCCATGTATTCATAGTAATGTCTACCTCCATTATTCTACCTTTATTTGACATAGGAAATGTTAACTTTTTCTTAATGATGCAGTAGGCAAGGCATTAAACTTTTTAGAAAAGGTAGAATTATAAAGATCTGGGCATTGTTGACAAGATGGCATGCCACAATGACTCAATTCTGCAGTTGCATGAAAACAGTTATGTTTAATAGATCAGAGATCTCAGGCAGCAATGTTGCCTCCAAACGTACTTCTGGAAATTGTATGTAGTGATTTAAGAGTTATTTTAAATTAGCACACAAAGTAATGTGTTTCATTGTGGTGTTTTCATAAATAGTATGTCTGTGTATCCTTTTCTATACTCCCCAACATGTCCTCCTAGCCACCCCTCTGCCTAAGGTCACTTGTGTTTTCATATCTCATCTACTTTTATCCTCTTTTTTTTTATAAAAATCACTTAAGATCTCCCTTTTTCCATCCTTCAGTCTCCTTTTATATAATTTTATGTGTCACAAGTGATACTCCCTACTATTAATCTATCTCTTTTCAGTAATAATAGTATTTTTACTACAGATCAAAAGCAGGGCCTTGCTTATGTATTCCAGGCAGGCATATTATGACTGGGTTCCATTCTCAGTCCTCAGCCATCTTAAAAACAAAGCAATAAGAATAAAACAAGAATGAGCAGTAATCTTTAATTTGTGGGCCATATGAGAAGGGGCTGGTTGCCTTCATTTCACAGCCATGGTGGAATACTTGTTAAATTTTTTTCTTATTCTTTCCGAGAAGTAAGGTTTTAATACCTTCCAGAGGCTGTACAAATTCCATATAGAATGATACAATGCACAACCCCAGAATGCCAGACAATTGTTAACTTCTTGTGACATAAGAATAAAAGTTTCTTTTATTAATATAAGCATGCTCAATTTTACTCAATACTCATTAAAAATGGCAAATCAGATGCAGATTTCTTTCTGTCTCAGAAGTCATAAAGCTGTGACTTGCCGGCCAGCAAAAAGTAATTAGAGATTTGGATAGCATATGCAGTGACTTCGTTCTAAAAGATCAAAATGTCAGAAAAAATCCAAGGCATTTGGATTGTGATTAAAGCTTCATTTCAAAAACAATTTGAAGATATTTTTTATTTGTCAATAAGAGTTTTAACACACCGTATTTTATTTGTCCTGTACAACAACCCTGCGCAACAAATCAACATGGTTTCTATGCTGTAGAGACATAACTAACTACCCAGAAAATGGACCTAAATGTCAGTCAAAAATAATCTGATGTTGACAACTAGATTTTAAGAAATGGATCGCTGAGCTTCTTGTTCAAATCTGTCCAGAAACAGCCTAAAGAACATACTTTGCTTTTATCTCATCAACCACCTCCCTTTCCCCCCTAGAAAGTTCTAATTCTAGTATTAACAAAGCAGAAGCAGAACTGAACATGGCAGGGCTCAGGAACTGTAACTCGCATAACTGAGTGCTTTGAGCACAGCAGACAGATTATATTAATAATGAAAATGGACTGAGAGGGAGAATATTTGGAAGACAAGAGAATGGCATGCCTTAGTGGTGTGTCTCCACTTGACTTAGCGTATGCTCTGGGAACTGCTTTGACCTAAAAGTCATGAAGCAGCAGCTAACGTACTTTCTCTGCTCACTTTACCAGAAATGGTGCTCATAGCACTTTTCATTCCCTTTGGATATACAGAATGTAATTTTATTGCTTTCTGTTGTCATACAAAAGCATGGTTTTCATTGCTATACATGTATATGTGTACATTCAATGCACACATATGTAATATAAAGTATATATATATATAATATATATATATTTCAGGTGGGGAAATCTGAGGTTCAGAAAAGCTATCATGTATAAATTTATATATATATAACTAATAAAGATTCAAATACAAATATGGACTGATGTAGACATTGCCTAATTGATATTAATTTCATGATGAGAAATTAGAACACAAAATTATTTTAAGCCTGCTGCTATGTTATTTCCCTATTTGCATCTTATGCAGGATAGTATAATAGTAGTGGAAAATATATATAATATCTATTCACTGGGAAAAATTGTGAAAATTTGATCTTTTATGTAGGAAAAGTATGTGTTATTGTGCACTCAGAAATGCCCAGCAATATTTCAATGGGATGATCTTTGATAGTGCATGGTTCAGTAAGTCCTTTTCTCTAGCAAGCTGGGGGACCTAAGAGAAGGTTGCACAATGTTAATCAAAAAAACCTTAGGTCTAGATGCTGATCCTATTAGAGCAGGTGATTAGTACGGGAGGACCTTTCTCCAAGTTCAATGACTGTTGGTAATCTTTAAATAATCAGGCAGCCCTTAGATACCAAGAAAATGTCAAGTAGAACACCTGGGTGTTGAACATTTATACATGCTGTAGGCCACTTTTGATCTGTCTGTCTAACATGCCACATGTCAGTGGTATCACATAGGTTAGGAGAAAAGTGTCTCATTAGAGCATGGCTAGTTTGCTTGGTGTCAAGAGGCACAAAGGAGCCCGTGTCTTTAGATGCAGGGTAGTTATTTTCCTGTGCACTGAGCCTGCCAGTAGTTTTCAGTAGCCTGTGCCCGCTATTCTCTACACATCTATAAACTCTTCTTTTCTTCCCTTTGTTTAAAAGGAGCATCTCAAGGGCTTAGTTTTCCCAACCAGAACAATACAAATTACTGTCTAATGGCCGAGCATGCCATTATACGACAGGGCAGCCTACACTGGCAACTCCAAATTACGTGCGGGGTTCCTTGAGAAGTTAATGACTACTTGTTATTTGCTGCACACAGTAGAGATAAGGCAGCATCCTTATTCCCAGGATGTGGTGCAGACAGAAGCATGCGGCCTGATTGCTTCCTCTAACCTTCTGTTCCGCTGTCTCCCTTGCTATTGTAATGCAGCTGCTGTAATTGGTTTGTGAAGGGCTTAGGGGAAAGCCCTCATGAGAAAGCTTATTTTCTTTCTTTCTGCTTTTCAAAGAAGCCACCCAAGTTCTTAAGCTCTAGTGCCTTCCTAAACCCGGCATAGAGTTTATAAGTGAAAAAGGAAACAGAGTGTAACAGAAAACGATACTTGATTTGTCTACCCAGGTTAGACGGCAGCAAAATTGATTAAAAACAATATAAAATGAAGAATACGAAACATCGCATATCAAATCAGGGCAGACACACCCACAACCACCCCCCAACACACACATAAAGGGAGACTCAGAGGAACCATTCGGTTCTAACTCAGAGCCTTTAAGTACACGACACATGCATGTTTACACATTTAAATGTATCGAGAACTCTGTAGATTACTGTTTCCTCATGTGGTCACACAGCATGTATGCTACACCAGAATTTACATGTTGCAGCATTGTTCAAGCAAATATTAATTTTTATGTTGACCAACAAGTCACAAACTTGTTTGAACAGATTTTTGTCATTTATTAAGTATAAATCATTATTGCCTCATACTTTTGAATAAAAATTTCCACACAGTCTGTGGATTAATATAACTATTCAACCAAATTAGAACATGACTTCAAAGAAATGCTACCTTCTGGTCCTCCTTAGCCTCAGGGAACTGTTTATTGAAACTAAAAAGAATGGGTATTATGGTCAGTTGGGTTTTTATGCCTTATGACTATTTACAGCAGTCCAGTTGCATTCATGGGGAAGTTACTGATTATATTTTAAGTTTGGGAGAATGGAGGTTTCATTTCAACAGCAAACTGATTTCCAGTAGTGATGATTTTAACTTTTGTCCATGTTTTTGTAGGTGATATCTCAAAAAGTCATCTAAAATCCAACTCCCGTGTCTTTCCACATTTCTTCCTGCCTTAGTGTAAGTGGAAAACAAACATTGAATTTCACCATTTTGGTCGAGAACATGAGTAAAGAGAGATGAAGCCTTAACTAGAGAAAGGGACCTTTGAATTAGCACTTCTCCAGCCAACCACCCTATCACATTTTATGCTAGTCAGAATCAAGTCACTTACGGTAGCTTTATGAAGGTATTTTGAACACAAAAAGCAAACTGTGTAAAAACAGTGATGGCCTCTTACTGGTTCACCAAAGAAATAAGTAAACCATGTTTATGCAGAAGTCCTAAACCACTTAGTGTTTGCATGGTGAGATATCATTTATTGCAAATTAAACCTTATATATTTTGCACTTGAATTGTTGAACAAAACAAAGGATTAGTATAGACACTTCATGATAAAAAGATCTTTCTGTGTGACTATTCTGGTAAAAGTGAGGCACATATGATACCTAATGCAGCATTCATGATGAAGGTTATAAATAAGAATGAGGGGCTCAATACTATCATTTTATATACTTATCAAATTATTTTTAATGTTTTAGAATTTTATTTTGTATGCATGAGTGTTTTTCCCAGCTGTCTATTTGTGTACCATATGCATGCATATTGCCTTTGGAGACAAGAAGAGGGATTGGGTCCTCAGGAACTTGATTTACTGATGCTGTAAGCTGATAAGTAGGTTCCAGGAATAGAGCCCAGGTCCTTTAGAAGAGCAGTCAGTGCTCTTAACTACTGAGCCATCTCTCCACTCTAATAGATTCCATATTTAATTTAATCAAATCTTCCTATATTGAAGCCTTTTCAATATGAACTTGTTTGGATTTTGTTTTAAACTAGAACTTTCATATAAACATTTCTCACAATAAATGTAGCCACTGCTTTAAAAGAAAACAATAAGATAGGGTTGAAGGGGAGGGGAGCAGAGAAAACTGTAGAGCTCAACAAAATCAATTAAAAAAAAAAACAGTGGACATGGTTTCTCAGTTAATAAACAGAAAGCCAAAAAAGTTCTCATCAAGTTGCTGTTCACAATTTTACAATTCTGCCTTTAAGAACTAAAGGAAAATGGGTCAGGGACATGACTCCGAAGTTGAAGTTCTGGCCAGCAAGGATGAGGACCTGAGCTGTCTCTGGGATTCACATAATAAGAGAGAGCTGAATGCTGCAAATTGTCCTCTGATTGCTGTGGCCTGTGACCCTCGGTGCTTTTCCCCTAGTGCTTACCATGTGAGTGACATTAGACAAGCAATGTAAATGGTTTCTATTCTTCTGAGGGTCATTGGGAATAATGATTTCTATCTAACAGGGTTTTGTATGTGTACTTGAAGTGAAACATACCAAAAGTATGTTATCATTCTCTTCAATAGTTTATGATCACTTGGCACATAAAACGTAATAAGCTGCATTCTCCTTGATGTTATTGAAGAAAATTGTCCCCAAAATGTTACTTGCAGAGTAACATGAATGAAGTGTGTGTGAAAAAACAAGCAGGAGTAAGTTCTCATGACCTGAAGACTACAGTCAGTTTATGAGATACAAAGTCACAGAACAGGGAGACAGATCTGCATCCATGAGGCAGGGCCATCACCATCAGACCAAAGGACCCCACATCCTCTTTTTTTTTTTTCTCTTTTTAAGGTTGGATGGTTATCTCTGGCATTTAACCAGGGTTGGTCTGTAAGACCCATGGAATGACAGGAGGGATTGGCTCTTGCTTCTGAAACAGAATTTTCCAGGATCTTATATCTCTCTCCTCTCCATCCTGCTCTGCTCATCTCTTTTTTT
>JAQHUG010000155.1:1373119-1386538 GCA_028555095.1 Dicrostonyx torquatus | reverse complement strand
CATCCCAACTCCCACCCCCATCCCCACACCCATGCTTCCAACTTTTGTCTGAAGGTTTTGTTTGCTTCCGACTTCCAGGAAAATCTTTATATGCTCATCTCTTTTTTATCTCTCTTCTCACCATCTTTCTTTGAACCACAACTTCCATTAAAGGAGAAAATTAAGGGACCCATGTCCCTCCACTTGATGAATAACTAACTTGACTCTTGCTGAAAAACACTTGAGTAAGCCAATTGGGTTTCAAATGTCGTAAAATCTTGATCTACAACTTTATATCAGGGAAGGCTTTAATCTAGATAAAGTCAATTAATATATATGAGGTCATACTAATTTGGGAATCATATGATTCAAAGATTAAATGATAATAATACTAGCTTTGTGGATTTTTTAAGAATGCATCTGGTATGTAATAGCTTCATCATGTCTAATATTTAATTCAAGTATTTGGAACCAGGAGCCTGTGTTGTCTGTTTAAAGGGAAAAAAACATTCTTTTAGTGGGTTTTTCAACCCAAATTGAAAGAAAAATGTTGTGGGTGACAAATGGGTACATTAGAGTGGAGTTCATTATGAAATAAAAACAAAATTAACTTAAATGACTATGGGTTAGATGGATTATAAAGTTTTTGTAAGTTATAATAAGAAACAGTATACAAACCTAATTAAATATTTCCATTTTCACAGCCAAATTGAAACTTTCAACATCATAGAATAGCTTGATAAGCACAAAAAATAGAAAAAAAAATATTCTTATCTTCTCAGGTCTCATAATTCTTAAGTGGAGTATTTCTAAATTAATTTCTATCTTATGTAACAATTTACAAACCTTTAGATACATATTTGTGAAGAATAGCAATTATACTCTTTTTGGGTGTTTTTTGTGACAGAATTTCTCTGTGTTAAATTCTTAAGTGTCCTGGAACTACCTCTTATAGACCAGGTTAGCCTCAAACTCACAGAGATCTGCCTGCCTCTGCCTCCTGAGTGCTGGGATTAAAAGCTTCCATTACTATCCAGACAATTCTACATTTTTAATACGTTAAATAAAGTAACAATTAGAAGAAATATATATATTTTCACAGCTGTCTGTGGAGCTTCTAGCCAGCAATCATATAGACCTAGCAGCTAGTGCCTCTTCACACTAAACCATATTACAGCAGATAACTGGCCCTTGTCTACTTTTGGGTTTTGCTTTTGTTGTTATTGTTTTGTTTTTAGACAGGGTTTCTATGTAGCTCTATGTGTCCTGGAACTCATGAAGTAGACCAGGCTGACCTGTAAATCACAGACCCAACTGACTCTGCCTCCTGAGTGTTGGAATTGAGGGTGTGCGCCACTATGTATGACTTCCTTGTCATTTTCTTTCTATAGAATATATTTTTTATGAGCTCCATGTGGCTCCTTTTCCTGATTCTTTTTTCTGTGGTACATATGTGTTGAATGACCTTCCTAAAATGTAGAAATGATGCCTTAAAAGTCAGGGAGTCTTATAAATAACTACTATTCAAGTTCTCTACATGTACATCTATCATAATCCAATTTAATGTTTATAAAACGAACACATCTTATAATTAATGCATACGAAAATTAAGTATTGATGTTACTTAGTCATTGAAGTGCCTCTTTGTTCCCAGTCAGTCACTTTACCTATTCAACAGTCATCATTATGTTCACTTCTAAGGCAGCAGGTCAAAATTACATCTTTGAGTCAATGACAAATGTTTAATTTTTAACATATTTTATTCTGTGTGCTATGATTCATTCATCTTTTAATGCACCACAGCTAATCTAAACTCTCTGTTTTCTAGGTTTCTACCAGGCATACTGGATTTTACTTAGGCCATTTTTTTCTTCTTGATTGATATTTGTAATGTTTCCTCATTTGCACTATTGTTACTCATAGTTCTAGAGATTTCAGCTAAACTTTTGTGTAAAATTATTAATTTAAATTTTAGCAGCTAACTTGACAAAGTGAATTTTTTTATGTTTTAGAAAAAATATGTTGAAAATGAATCTAGAATCCTGGCAGAAACAATGTCACCCCATATATATCCTGGGAAATTTCACTTTCAAATTTAATATAAGTCATTTCCATTATAAACAAGCTACTTGGGCAGACTTATAGTTGTATAATTTAAAAGTAAACTTCATTCTAAATTTGGAGACATTCACATTTCACACTTTGCTAATAATAACCTCCAGTTGACTTTACTATTTGGGATAATAAAGACTTTTTTAACACTCAACAGACTCCTAAATGCAGAAATCTTTTATAAATTTATCATATATGAAAGAATAGATCAAGTGCTTTGAAATTTCATAGAAAGGGGTGGATTGGTTCTTTTTATTAAAATAGTTTTCTGCATATGAAAAGCCTTTTTCATTTCTACAATGCATTTTCTGATCAAGTTTTAAGTCAGTTTTGACCCTATAGCAAATAAGTTTCATTAAAATTTATTATAGCTTCATTAAATATAAGTAGTTATATAAAGTATATCCCGACTAAATTATGTGTGGCAATTCCTGTGCCAATATATTTTTCAAAAAATGTATAATACTCTTATACTAATTTACTAGACTTCCATGAAAGTATTTTTCACATAGTTTCTATTCTAATCAGGTAATCATTCTTGCTAAAACTAATTATTCATTCTAAGACCCAATCTTAAAGGATTATTTATAAGTTTTTTCCCAATATTCTTGAGCAAATCTAATGAGGGTAACTATTATTCTGAGCAAGGGGCACATTCCTCGTATGACCAATCTCCTCTTGAAGTCGGGCCATTCTTGGCCTTTGTCTCTAAGTACTGAAGACAGTGAGAATTTTATCAGTGCAGTTACGTGCTACCTGGAGATAATGTCTTTGAAATGAATGCTGATAGCAAAGCAAATACCCTTGGCTGCAATGCATTCCTGTTTGCTGTCCCTCTACCTAGTAAATCTTTAGCCATAAGACACACGGGTGAAGGACGAGGTTCCAAGGTATCTGAAGCCAGTGGGAAGTGCAGCTCTGAGTCTGTGGTTTATGGAAGTCTTTCTGCAGAACTGTCTTTTTTTATTGTCTGCAGCAAATAAAGTTCCAGAACAAGGACAAACACTGCAATGCAGAGACACACTTTGATCTTTTTACACATGTGGAAAAGAGACAAGAGAATGAAACCCTTTACTAAAGGCAACTTTGATAAGCCCTTGAAAGATACAACTAATTAAATTATGAATAGAAATATTTTTTTAATTATTTATGTTCTTGATAAGAGACAGACTATAATTTTAGATACTTCAATTTTCCACTTATTTTTGAAGAGTAAAAGAATTCATTAGCTTCTATTTCATTTATTTGAGTCTACAAGCAAAGAAATTTCTCCAAATGGAAGCCCCCCTCCACTTTTCAGCTTAAATTGAAGCAGGAAGATGGTAAGGGGGGGGGGCTGAAAAAAGAAAATAAATTAAATGCAAAACTACATGCATATAAAAATAATTCTCCATTTTTCTTAAACACTTATGTATGCTTTACTTAAGTTTACTATAATATAATTTATATATTCTGGAATACATTAAATATGGGTAGATTCTCATATCTTGTTTTTATACTGAACTCCAGTCATAGTACCTAAAACAAAATTTGCAAATGCAGTTTAACATGCTTGACAAGATTTGGATGGCCCAAATAAATACAATAATCAAAGAAAACACAGTTGCTGTTAAGTAAACGGCAGAAGAAATGAGTTGTTAGTCAAAAATGATAAGTTAAAGGGAACAAAGATAGGGAGCTATAAGAGGCCCACTGTCAAAACTGAGACTTTCCTGATCAAACTTTCGTGGGTGGGCAATTAAAAGAGTAACACTTATGGGGCACATGATGGACATAAAGAGACTTCCTAGTTAACTTTCCTCTTTTCAGCAAATATTTACTGGACTCCTATCTTGTGTGGATACAGAGGAGCGCCAGAATGTGGTCACATCCTCTAAGGGAGGCAGTAAATGTAAACAAGTGAGGAAGTGGTGGATACTAAGGACTGTGCTGGCAAAGAAGGAGGATGCTCCTGGAGGTGGATGCGTGTCACATTAAGAAAAAGGCTCATGTAAAGCTTTACAGAAACGATTGAACTGAGACATAATGCAATATGTGAAGCTATGAAAGGGCATACTATTTAAGGTGTTGCAACCTACAAACAAGTATAGTGTACTTTAGTCTCAGATGAACATGGGACAATGTCAGTTACACAGAATGCTACTGCTTAACAGTGATGTTTAGCCAGAGATGAGCCTGGAATGAATGAATGGATGGATGGGGATGGATGGGGAGATATTCATGTTAAAAATAGTAACAGCTAATATTTAATGAAGATTTGGCTTGTGTCTCAATGCCCAATTTCATGGACTTTAAAAGGCAACTATAATGCAATATAAAGTTTCGGGTTTTGATGATGTCTTTGAAAGATTAATCTCAAACCAGCTAACATTATTAGTAATTCTGATGGTTTCTACATCCATTATTTTCATCATATAGATAGCGATAGCAGCAGGATTTTCCTCTTATGTTTCTGAGAAACAAATAATGCAGCAGCAATTTACTCTTTCTGAATATGTATATGCTTTAATGGGGCTTCATTTAACCCTGATGTGACTGACACTTTTTGTCTGGGATAGCATTACATGCTTGTGAAATGAGAAGTTAAGAAGATTGCATTTCCTGAAATATCACACATTTTATTAAGCAAAGCACTTGGGGGAGGCACTGAGACATTCCAAAAACCCTTAGCTCCATGAGCAACAATGATGATAAATACTGAACTTCGTAGATACTGGCTTTTTGTCATAATTGCAAAACGTATAGACAATTTTCTGAGTTAGAACCAAGGTCTGTTCATTTTCAAAATGTCATAAAACAGTAGGTTCAAAATGACTGTCTGCTGAATGAATAAATAAACTTCAGAATTTCTGCAGGCCCAATCTTTATTTTTAGCTGACTTCTTTCTCTTTTTCTCCTCTTGCTCTGTCAATATAAGTGTCTTGCCTTTGCACTTTCGTTTTTGCAGTTTCTGCTCCACTTCACCTTTGATTATTTTTTCCCAACTACATGTTCCACTGAACAGCATTACAGATGGGGACATATCCTTTTCTCTTTAAAGGTTTTGCTTTTACTTCTTCCCTTGAGTGCTTTCTTTATATCATTTTAAGTATATCCTGCCACCAAGACACCTTTATGGGAGAAGATAAGCATCTTTGCTTTTGATTACTTTCTTACTCTCATTTCTTATCATCCTTAAAAAAATAATACCTTGAATTTGTATATAGATTTCACAGCTTTTAAGAAATTGATTGTAACCAACTTTAGTTATAGCATGGATCAAAAAGCAGTATTTGGAAAAGTATTTTATAAAGTTTTATTATTTGTCCATGAATCCCTTGATTTTTCTGCAGTACTTCCACTTTAGTGTGTGTAAAATGAATTGAAAGCTATTGGAATTTGCATATAAACAAGCATCTGTCAAGTTTTACTGTCAGAATCTAAATATTAACCCTCATAGATCATTTTCTGTTCAACGTGATACTCTCTTAGTTTTTACAGTTGTCCTCAAAGATACATCTTTTGGCATGCTACAATGCTATACAGGAGTAAAATAACTTTCTTCTTTCATATTTCTTTAAGGGTTGGTGTTACAGAGCCAAAAATCTAAACTCTTTTCAATTCACTCATTTTGCCCACCATTTGCATATACATGAGTCTTGAACATGTCCAAACAAAGCCATCAATTCCCTAAACCGAATGCCTGCTTTATGTTTCTCCTCTCTTTCCAGGTCAGAGAAAAAGCCCTAGTACCTCCCTTGATGGGAAATCAATTGCCTTCTTTGTACTGAACCTTGTTTCCCTTGTTCTAAGATTACATCTAGTCTTCTTCCTCTTGCCGTCTGTGTTCCTAATGCATTACACGGTTCTGCTTGAAAGGATACTTTCCTATATATGGATGATTTTAATTAGTCTTTTGAAGTTTCTTTTGAAATCATTCTCTTTCTCCTTTCATTAATTACAGTCTACAATTCTCTTTATCTTGGCCTTAACATTAAATGCTTTTCTACATTATTATTCCCTCTGGAATTCAGTTCCTACCATCATGGTTTTGGCCTACTTTCTGTCTTTTGTGGGCATGTCATATATGTCTGTATTTGCATGTATAAGTATACGGTGTGTAGGGTCACAAATATACAACTGTGCTTTCTTCTTTTCAAGTTACCCCCTTTTCATCTTAATCATCAAGGGGAGAAGTCTAAGTCACAATTCTTACTGAGGGGTCCAATGCAAGATATCTAGATTAATAAACAAGTGGCCTCCAGGGAAAGAGGATAAGTCTGCTTTGTAAGATGTAAAAGAATCACCCTTTTAGCACACGGAGTCTAAGCAAGTTTCACAGAGAAAGCACTTCATCTTTAAAGGGAAAAAAAGCTTTCCCAACTATAAATGAACAAATACACACAAAGCATCTTGAAAACCAATGGCAGCTACATGTTAGGAAAGAAAGTGCCACGGGACATTAGAGCAGTTTTCATCCTAGTGAAACACATGGTGCAATTTCAACAACGTTAGTGAGAAGGAGCCTAGACTCCGATGTAGACATCATGAAGACACTCAAATGATAAAGTTGGTCATCAGTTTTCTACATTGCAAGATAAGTGTTTCATAGATGATAGAAAGATAGAGAGATGATAGATGATGGATGGACAGAGAATGAATAGATGATAGATATACACACATTTAAGAGATGTTTCTGTGCCTATTCTGCCTGATTAATCTCCATACCGGATGAAAGTATGTAAGATAGACTCCGTCTCACATTTCACAATCACGATTAAAAAGATGATCAGTTATTTGGGGACATTTTTACCCAATGAAAGATATCTCAGTCAGTTTAATGGAAGTGCATGTTGTGCCTCAAACACTGGGACATGAGATTTCTATGAATGTGCATTTGTTCATTTGTTGTATGTGTTGAGGGTGACACATGGAGTGACATGCACATGGAGACGTGGGGGTACTTATGAAAGTACCTTATGAGTCTCTGGGTGGAGAGCTCATCCAGTTTGGCAGCAGGCAGCTTTATTTGCTAAGCCATTTCACTGGCCCATAAACAGGTGTAAGTACTTAAAATTTTGACTCGATTAGATTATAATAACTTATTGAATAATGCTCTTTCATAATGGGAGTTATGTATATGATATATGGATAGTAGGCATATGTGTGGTGATTCAGAAATGCAGTACAGAAATACATCTGAGTTCTAAGCTTCTGGGAAATTAGTTATTTGTGCTTGTTTGTCCGGGTGTGTGGATTTCTGTACTCTGTTCTGTGTAAGAAGGCACATTGATCCATACACTAAAGAAACAATAGAACAATAGACTCCTTTAGAACAAACTCAGCTTGTCAGATATATTTTGTTATTATTGAAGATGTAGTTCAGAATCCCACAACAAATTAGGTTTCAGTTACTGCTATGTTCATGCCTAAAATTAACTCATTTGAATATCCATTTTTTAAATGTCTATTTTCTTCTTGTGGGAAATTTTCACCATTCTTCACTTACTGACAATCTAATATAGAAGAACCCCTGTAGAGTTTTTCATTGATAAGCACACCTACTAGTGTGTTTTATTAGTCTCCTGTTTTGTAATTTATTAAGTAATTAAAATTAGAAAATTCCCTCATCATCTTTTGAATTCTAATTATTTCCTTGACCTAGAGAGCTAATTTATTAATGATTAAGATTGAATTTTGAGCATGCTTGTGGTTTTTATTTTAATTATAATAAAGAAGGGTAATAAAAGATTTTTAACTTCAGTTCTATTTAAAGACATACATAGTGATTTTAAATATTTCTTATGAAATTCAGAAAAATAAAGTTTAATAATATGGACTGTACATATTTTAAGCAAATTCTTCTGACTTTAAAATAAATTATGATACAAAAAGCATCTACTTCACAAGGGAGATAAATTATAATCAGTATTTTAAAAAATATATCTCTTTATTACAAAATAATTTACTCAACAGTTTGAGACAATTCATCTCTAATCAATTTGATTTTTATACTATAAGTCATTAATATTTGACAAAAGTATTGTGCAACTAAATTACCAAAGTAAAAATGTTGAAAACCACTGCCCATGGGTAATCAATAAATGTGAAATAAACATATTTGAAAGTATACTACAGGTCATTGGCGTACAATTAATTTCAATGTAACTCCAGGGTATGCTGGGTGTGTGTGTGTGTGTTTACAGTCAGAAAATAATAGTGAATTATCTAGATATTTCCTTTTATTCATTGAAAACATGCATTGCATTTCCTAAGTTACATTGGCTTTGTCTGGGGAGTACTTGCTGTGGTTCCTCTTCTTTGTTCTATGGAAGAAGGCACTCAAGAACCATAACCGAAATAATAACCTAAGGTATGAAACTGGATAAGATTTATGTGTTTAATACTGAAGATAAGATGGTTAAAATGATAGTTTTGACTTTAGCCAAAGTACTCCTGAGCACACCTGTTGTAACAAATACAATTCTTGGATATTAATACACCTAAACGTGAATATACTTGTGAAGCAAGCATAAATATTGTTGCATTTGTGGAAATTAAAAGAAGACACATGATAATTAGACTAAATATAAAATAGTAGTATCATGCATTGTTATCAGACCAGGTAATTCATCTTCATGGTATTGCTGAAATATAAATTTAAATAGTGAGATGACTTTTACAGAGTAACCAATTCCTTTCTGGTTGAATTGAGTTCAACTTCACTGGAAGAAACTCATGCCTGTTTCTCTAAACACTGCCATGAGGACGTGGCTAGGCAGGTAATCAGTCTTAGGTTAGAAACTTTTATTGCAGTTTTGCTGAATTGTCATGTTGTGTTCTAATTATTCATGTTTATATTCATAGCGTTTTTGTTATACCCAAAGTGCCCACTACAGTAAATCACCTTTCCTTCCATGTTCTAGCAAGATGCTCCAATCCAACTCAATCGACAAGCAAAAAAACAACAAACAAAACCCATAAATATAGAAGGAATACTTGTTGAGCAGAAGTGCCCATGTGGGTGAAAGAAGAGGTAAATGAGAACAAGAATGATGGGGGTGAGAGTGGTCACTAAATTCCTTAAGTAAATGCATGAAGCTGTCAACGATATTTTTAAGAGAACAAAGAATTTATAGGGAAAAGTAAATGACCACTCTCATAAGAATTAATGATTTTATAAAAGGAAGACAGTGAAGTATGTATTAAATGTAGTCACCAAACTTATGAAATAATGTTAAATAGTGACTATGACCAGAGAAATTTATACAGAAAGTTGTGAGTGATGAATTTGGAGGTAGGAATCACACCCAAAGCAGTACAGTTACTGTCTTACTTGGTGTTCTATAGCTGTGAAGAGACACCATGACAAGGCAACTCATAAACATTTAATTGGGGCTTGCTTATAGTTTCAGAGATTTTGTTCATTATCATCATTGCATGAAACATGATGGCACAGGCAGACATAGTGTAGAAAGAGTTCTGCATTTGGATCCACAAACAGCAGAAAGGAGAAAGGGACACTGACCTAGCTTGGACTTCTGAATCCCCAAATCCCAACCCCAGTGTCACTTCCTCCAACCATGCCACATCTTCTAATCCCTCTGAAGTATTGGCACTTCCTGGTGACCAAGCATTCAAATATATAGGGAGTATTCTTATTCAACCACCACAGTTACTATTTTATCAGAGGTTGGAGAATGAATACATTTAATAAGAAAATATACAGAAGGAGGTGAAATGTAGAGATGATGTTAGAGGAAGCAGTTCAGAATGGATGCAGAGAATGGCTCCGTCACTTATCCCAGACAAGACTCTTGCTCTCAGAGTCATGATAATAGCCGCTACCTCATACAAAAACAATTTGATCACAGATAGCAACTTGCTCAATGAAATAACAAAGAGAAGAATTTGCTAGTTTCCCTTGGTGTTTAGTAATTTATAAGATACATAGTACTTAAAGCCAACATCCCATCACTATCTCTTAATGTCTCGGGTACCAAAATCTGATAAAGATGTAGCTGGTTCTTTTCTCAGGTCTTTATTGTGCTCTGATTTTGTCAAAGATATATTGAATGAAAAGACAGCTTCAGATTCCCATGAGAGTGGTTGAAAAATTGATATCTTGGAGGATTTGCATCAAGATATTATTTTTTGCTAGATGTCAGAATAGAATTTGCTCTCAGTTACTACATAAGGCAGCTAGCCATCCTTCTCCAAACCCATGTTTGTTTCCAAAGGCCCTCACTACAATCTAAGATTTTTTAAGCAACCAGAGATTAATTTCTTCTGTC
The DNA here is from genome assembly GCA_028555095.1 of Dicrostonyx torquatus. Lineage (NCBI taxonomy): Eukaryota > Metazoa > Chordata > Mammalia > Rodentia > Cricetidae > Dicrostonyx > Dicrostonyx torquatus. Next base: position 1,376,174 of record JAQHUG010000155.1, on the reverse strand, counting down.
TTTTCAGACAGAAGTTTATAACAGAGAAAAATGCAGACAAGGCTTTCAACTGCACATACTTTTCAAGTTGTTTACAATATAGCTTACACCTACGTACAATAATGGGAGATGATATAAACTTCCAACTGAGGAGTCAAGGAGCATCATCTTAGCATCAGTCCATCACTATTGGAACCTAACTGATAACAACATTATGGCTGCAGTCAGAATAATAATTCCAAGGATAATATCTAAGCTCCTTTGTCACTAATTTTGCTATTATTTTAGTCTTAATTTTACAAAACATTGCCTTCAAGTAATTTATATAAATTCAGAAAGAAGAAAAGGAAGAGTTGGAAAGTTTTAAAAATACAAACCAACTATTGAATTAAGGAAAGGAGAAGAAAGAAAGAAATAGAAAATGGAGACAAGTAACAAGGATACTTTTTCTTATATTAGAGAGTGGACAATAACGTAGATCATCATAGGTCCAAAAAGTTTTACAATGTAGAAATCAAACTACAGTACAGTGGCTGATATATTTTGCAGCCAGAATTTGAAATTCAGAGTATTGGGAACATTTTTAGACAGATGAAGAACCCAGGACACTGAAGGAATGATACCAGAAAGAGAAACTGGAAAGAGACAGAAATATGCAGAAAAATAGGGGGGGGTGTGTGATTAGTTTAGTTTGATCTGAAAGCAACAGTATTCTTTTGAGGAATTTAAAAGTTCGATCCTATAATTCAAGATTATAAATGAAACAAATTCCAAAGGTATTCAAGGACTGATGAAGATCACAGATAACTCAAGGTCACATTTCGGATACCAAGTAAATTATTTTGATTTGTAGCATAAGGAGATCTGCCACGAATCTGAGTAAAAAAAGAAATTGTAACAGGGATAAAAAAAAAATCAGTGTTACAGAGGAGACACACATGCCTTTGCAGAGGGAGCTGCAATGGAAAAAAAAAAGTTTGGGTAAAGAAAAAGTTTGGGTGCATAGAGACAGTGTGTTATCAGATTGAAACTCCATTTGAAAAGTAAAAAAAAAGAAGGCAACACGATATGTGGACAGATTGGGAGAAAATTATAATTTAGAATTAAAAGAGGTTCAGAAGAAATATTTGTCAGAAACACAACTCCAAACATTTAGAAATTACTGCATTTTACCATTTACTTAAAATTTAGCCATTTAAGGGGTGAACACATTAGGTAAGTTTACTCAGGTAAGAAAGAAAACAAATTCACCTAGGGATAAAATATTATATAATTCAGTTTTTAAGATTCCAATTTTAAATGTAGCAGTATCCAACATTCTGGAATTAAGAGATATATAAAAATATTAAAAAACGTGATTTGGTGATGATAGAGAAATTCCTTCTAATGCTAAACTGTTAAATAAGTTTGTGAGAGGAAGACAATTTGTTTATTAATAAGATGCAAACTACTTCCATAATGAATCATTTTAATCAGTGATCTATCAGTTAATCATTGTTAATCAACGTTTCATTACTAAATAAAGTCTTCATGATGAGATGGACAAACTCGCAGAGTTGCATGACTAATAAACATACATCAGTTTTTCTTCTTATATAAGCATTTCATGAATAAGGTCTATGGTAGTCATAGATTTGCATAAGAGTATGTTTACATTTTTAGAGTCCAGCATCTTGAGCAATGTCTGGCACTCCTCAAAACAGTATGACCATTGTTGTGTCTGTAATTCCTCCAGGAACTAAAGACTGTGTCAAATACTCATCCTTCATTTTGGGTAAGAAGGGCAGAATAATCTCTTGGAAATGTCTCCCATGTATTTGTTCTCCACATTTTTATCAATAAAATTATATTGTTTGAATCAGATCTTTAAATATGATGCAACTAAGGAATACTGGTATAAAATCAAGGTCGTTTGGGCATTCTCTTTGGTTGGCAACTGTTAGGAACTTCATATTTGAAATTGAGTGTCGTGTTATTAGTGCTCAGTGGATAATACCACATCCATGTTTCTGATGACAAACATGCCCATAAGAAATCCAACCATTATTTATCTTCACCTGTATGAATTCCTTCAAGAACAACCTTGGATCTACAAAAGAAGTATGGTATCTTGCCACATTTGAAGTGGTTTAAAAGGCTTGAACCAGGGTGTTCCAGGTTCAAGTCCTTGTGCATGTGTCCCTTTTAGAGCCTGAATTTTGACTTAGTTTTCTGAGCTTAATCCTAGGACCAAGAAACGTGACACAGTTGCAGTTAATATTGAAAGCTTTGTAAGTGATTTCTAATATTTTTGTCTTGATTGAAACAAAAAATACATTATAGACTAAAATGTAAAGGTTGATAAGACTTTCAAAAATAGATATTTCAAAGGGACTGTATCTTTGCACTTTGCCATATAGGCCCAAAGATCATGAGTATTTGAACATTTCGGCCACTAGTTATCAGATCAATTTTTAGAACTGCAAAGGATTTGTGAGGATTTGAGTCAAACAAAGGCTTTGTCCTGAATTTCAAAATCAGGAAAACTTGAAAGAAAAAATAAATAAATAGAAGAGAACTGACCTGGTGTTTTCTACCTTTTGTGTATGAGAGAATTAATTATTCATGAGACCTGTTTCCCTCTGTCTCTGAAAATATTCAATGCTATATAAAAGCACAAGTTTTCAGCTGACGATGATTATAATTAAAATAAGACAGTAGAGTGCTGTAAAATATACTCATAAAATATTCATATATTACCAGTCAACACTTTAAAGAGAAGGAATGCAACTATGGAGCTTCTAGAATAAAATTAACACAGGAGGGAATTTTAAAACAATTTTTGTTAATGTCACAGTCAGATGTCTTGTTAAGTATAATGTGTTTTCCATAATAAAAACATCCTACTCTAGGCATATTTCTCAAAGCTGTATTTTATATGAATCAACAGGATACTTATTTAGGGGCTGTTCAAAGAGCTGCCTAAATCAACGTGCCTCATTGTTAGTGCTGGAACTCTTACTGGCCCAAGTTTAGGACTTAGAGCAGCTTTAAAACTGTTCCTAACAGGAAATTTGAATTAGCTGAGTGCACTGAC
>JAQHUG010000155.1:1340276-1359287 GCA_028555095.1 Dicrostonyx torquatus | reverse complement strand
AAAAAAAGAAGTAAGGGCAAAAAGGTGTTCTAGTTCAATGGTACCCTGACACTAGTAATAAGAATGTAAGCCAAATGAGAACAACATTATTCACCCCATCTATGTACCCCAATACCTTCTATGCCAATAGAGCTAAACACTGTTCTCACTGATGAAGATATGTCTACCCATCCAGCTCTTATGTCATTGGACAGGGAAAGGGAAGATGGATGTGAGACCAGAATGTTAAGAACAATGGTCATACTCTGAATAATGTTGCATAATGTGTTTGTTGCTTTACTCTAATAGGGTTCCTCCTTTTAGAACCAAATGTGATGAAAGGGGTCATAATTCTTCTCTCAGCATAAATAAAGAGATGCTCAGAAATGCTTTTATTCTGGTGTTAATATTTATTATGCTCATCTCTCTTCCTGTTTCTCACGGTGTGTCTATAACCCTCAGTAAGGTTCTGCACTCTTGTCAGTTGGCTGAACTATGATGAAAGTCCACCCCCTCTTAGAAAAAGCTAAAACAATATTTAGATTCCACCCTCCTTTTCCACACAAGCCAGTGTCTATTTCAGAGCTCACTTGTGACTGTGTCTTCATAACCCTGTCATTCTCAGTGTGAGTAGTGAGAAAAAGAAACCCCAAGCTGCGGATGTGTTTCTGGAGCCATCTGTCTCGTGGAGGAGGTAATTTACTTACCTAAAAATAATCACATACATATGGGCTCCCCGTCCTTAATGAAACATATACTAAGACTGCTCACACTCATTCCCTTGAGTTTAAAAAAAAAGAAAACGCTTTTCTTTCATGATGCTGTTCTTTTGTTAGTATTCATATTGGATTAGAGGAAAACAGCAGTTGTGATATATCCTAGAAAAATACAGAAAACATCTATTGATGAGATATAATTTTATCAAAGGCCTTTTTTTAGGCAAATTTAGCCCATGAGTTTATGTGTGCATGCATGTGTTCCAAGTAGTTATAACAGTGTCACATTTTCAAAGTAGCAATTCAGAGCTTGGTTTCAAGCTAATCTCTTTATATACCGAGTTCTGAAAGGTAGATTTTCAATAAGCACCAATCATCTATAAACATTTCTAGCTGCCTGTCATCCTGCCAGCACTGAAATTTGAATTCTTCAAGCATGAGTATTGCAAAGTAGTGTGTAAATAGATTTGCGGAAGACATACATTAGGCCCTCGTCCATCATCTTTTCCTTCCTTGTCTGTCTGAACAGGGTAAGACAGCTTACCTCGGATGGTAGAGTGCTGCCTGTTGCTACAGAGACAGTACATAATACCTTGACAGTTACATAGCAGTAGCCATGTTAGCCTTTCTAAAATCAGGAGATCAGCTGATGAACCTTTAAACCATAATTCTCCGACGCTGTTGAGTATGGCTAGTGACTGCTCCGCAATGCCCTCATCTATGCTAGGTCTTCAACTGAGGAAGAGCAGAGATTGTGGGGCAGCTTAGGACCATCAATGGCAAGGGTCTACTGAGGTATGAGCTGCTTCCTCAGTGCTAAGATCAAATATATATCATTCCTTAATAGCTTATCACAAGACTGTAAGTTGCGATAAGAGTAAGTTGAGGCTAGAAATTTAGGTTAGGAAGAAACTTGATTTTATACCCTTTTCTATGGTTTTACCTGATTCACTCTTTTCCTAAATTACCAAAAGGAAGTTTCTTTATATTTTTAGCTTCTCTGAATGTTTCCAAATAACTTAAAAGTAAGAGCAAAACAGAGAAACAGCTGTCCCTTGTTATTTTGTTTCCTGAATACAAATAATCTTAAATTGCTGTAAATGGAAAATTTGGAATGAATTCAAACACAGCCTGTTTAAACACACTCAGCCTGGTGTTAGTAGTCAGAGCCTTTGCAAAGGGGAGCACTAGAAAACACTCCACGTTGACTTGTCGAACATGACAATCTAAGGTTATGGCTTCCCTTTTGTTTGTTAGGTAGAGTCAAACTGGTATCATTCACACATTTTTTTTTTTTGAGACAGTAAATCACAAGTGGTTTGAAACCAAAACATCTGAACTGGGGCATGAAGTCCTGAGGCAATTACTTTGATATTTTCAATCTAGTTCCTCTTTGGCAAACAAAACTCCTTTTGAATTTAGATATTTCAATTTAGTTCAATCGAGCATTAAATACCTTAATATGAGGAAAAATAATAGAAATCTGCATCTAATCTTTTTTTGTTCCTTCTGACTTCTGCTTCTTAATTTTGTGAACATAATTTTTTTTACATGTGAATCAACAGAGTGCGCCTCCTTTGTTTCCTCCACAAAGCGAAATAGCATACGATGAGTCCTAGTCTCAGCTTCTCTTAAGTAGAGCTTCAGCCAGCAAATTTATTAAATATTTTTGAAATTCTGAAGTTAGATCAGCTTCCTTCTGTGTATTTGAGGAAACAGTCTTTGACTACCTTAAGAAACTTGACGGATGAGGCAGGCAGACATAAATAAGTCCTTGCAGCATCACAGTCCAGTGCTGTCTCATAGAACCATGTTACAGTCCAGGTCAGGGATTTCTGTTTGCATGTTACCAGGCAGCATGACAGTCCAGTGCTGTCTCATAGAACCATGTTACAGTCCAGGTCAGGGATTTCTGTTTGCTATGTTACCAGGCAGCATGACAGTCCAGTGCTGTCTCATAGAACCATGTTACAGTCCAGGTCAGGGATTTCTGTTTGCTATGTTACCAGGCAGGGGAGAGGAAGTCATTCAGGCTCCTCTGAGCATCATTGTGACACAATTGCATAATATTATTTTATATTTATTTTGCATAATATTATTGTCCTGCTTGGCTCATCCACAATTGCATTGTACAGCCCATAGTGTGGGAAAATAGGAAGACGAGTTATGTTCAGGGTTTTGAAGTAAAAGTTGTGGTGATTTGATTACCACAATGATCCCTTTGAGGTTTCAAAAAGACACTAGCATGCATAAAGAGAGTTAAGTCTAAGACTGTGCATCATTAAGAAATAACAACTCTGAGCAAAATAATAATAGAACATGAGTTTTAACAGCTATTCAAATGCTGTATATAAGAGATAAATGTCAATTGTTCTTTCATTGTACACATAGACAAGTAAATAATACAGAACTGTGTCATAGTATGTATATATGCATATATCTGTATATGTATGACTGTGTGTCTCTGTTTGTCATATATATGTAGATGTGTATTAAGTAAGTATGTATGTATGTATATATTTATAATAGATCAGCAGCCCTACCCTCTATAGTAGAGACCTGAGTTTCTATCTTGATCTTGACATTTAATGGTTTGGATAAGTGAGTGAAATTATGATAATCTTAACTTTGTCCGCACTGTGGCTAAGAAGATTCATAAAACTATTATGTGAAGACCTTATCTTGTGTTTGGGTGACAGGTACTCAATAGTTTTTTTAGTTAATTTTATACACATTTAATTGTGTGTTATATAATAATAAGTAGTATGATAAACTAATCTAGTACTTAAATTGCTTAATTTATTAATACGTGATATAGCTTCCTCTTTAGTCTAAGTACATATAAATATATATTCATATATATGTATGAATATATATTTGAATATGTATATTCAAACCTCCCACAATGAGAAGGTCTGTTACCCCTTTATTAATATAACTATCAAGCAAGATAATAAACTTTAGAAAGAGAAGCTTAATTTGGGTTCATGGTGTTAAAATTTCCATCTTCAGTCATGATTTGCAACTTAAGGGTCTGTAGTGGACACTGAATCATGATAGGTTCACATGACAGAATAATTTATACCTCCTTGGAACCTAGAAGCAAAATAGAAGGCGAGCATAGGGGCCAGGAGCCTAAGAGCCCTTTTATGGTTATACTGCCAAGGACTTCCCATCCTTTCACTGGGCCCAATTCCAGTTCTAAAGGGACATCAGAAGAACAGCTTTTGACTCAGCTTGTAGAGGCAAGATTCAAGATCTGAATTGTCCCTTATGCTCCCTAGATAACATTTTTATTGACATTGTCAATTTTATTCAGAATGTTAACCCTTTTTAGGGTTCTATTGTTTTTTTTTTTTTTTTTTTTCCCGAGACAGGGTTTCTCTGTAGCTTTGGAGCCTGTCCTGGAACTAGCTCTTGTAGACCAGGCTGGTCTTGAACTCACAGAGATCTGCCTGCCTCTGCCTCCCAAGTGCTGGGATTAAAGGCGTGTGCCACCATCGCCTGGCTCTAGGTTTCTATTCTTTACCACACCAATTTTCATAATTGTAACATGGAAACTTATGCTGTTTGAAATCAAATCTCACCTCCAACACAAAAATTGAGATTCTCCTTGTTTTTTTCCATGAGAAAACAAAATACTTTTTGCATTTGCTACAGTATGAATTTCATCATATCCCACATTCTCTAAACAGACTTTTTTCAAGGAGTTTCTATCCTCTGTGAAATTATGCCTCTTACTTCCTAGTCAGTCTTTAGCATATTTAAAACTATAAGTCAGAAATTGAAATAAATCATGTCTTCTCTAGAATTATTTCTACTATACCACATTCATTCCTAGCTCAATTCTATTCAATTCACTTTTGTTTAATTACTGCATGACTCATATAATACCTAGAGTTATGAAAAAATATGTCCTGAGGTGTTATTCAGTGGCTATTTAAATTTCTGTTTTGACTTTTATTTATATTATTTATTTGTCGCATCTTTTTTGGTGCTCTATAGGTAAAAAACAAAATGAACCTTTTCAAGTAAAAAAAAAAAGTCATTTCACCGTACAGTGAGTCCAACCGTCTTTTAAAAGAGCCTTCAAAACACATTTCCTGATTTATTCTCATCTCTTAGAGAAACTTTGCACCTAAACAATGACTGTGGAAATTGCTAAAATAGCTAAAATGTGAATTTATGCAGGATTCTATTTTTAGACAAAGCACTACATAACATTTATTTGAAAGAGGAAAACTTGAGGTTTAGTTTTTATGTACACTAAATCTATCTGCACTATTGAACATGTCAGGTCTCCCACTCAGGAGTCATTTTGTTGAGAATACATTATAACCAAGTGCAACAGGTTACAAATACAGTTAACTATTTTCAGGTTTGTTGTCTATATTTCTATGCCAGGTAAGCATCATCCATGTCTTTTCAAATGATTTTTATCTTGCAAATTTTTATTTATTTGTTTGTTTGCTATTTATGTTTTTGAGACATGATTTCTCTGTGTATTCCTGGTTGTCCTCGAAATTGCTTTCTAGACGAGGCTGGCAGAGACCCACCTGCCTCTCCCATCTGTGTGCTGGGATTAAAGGCATGCACCACCACACAGAGCTCAAATTATTTTCTTAAGATGCCAAAACAAAGAAAAGGTATTGTTACGATGCTTCATATGTTATCTAACAAAAACCTCAAGGTAAATTAGTGGGCACATTTTCGAAGAGTTCTTGGATCATACATCAAAAATAAAAGATTCCTTTAGGCGAAATCAACTTTGAGCCTAATAGGTCCACTCAGAGCTAACTTTGTAGCCAGGGGATAGAAAGTTTGATTATTCCCTGTTTGACTTAGGTCAATGATTACTGGAATATATCAGAATAGAAATAAGTATTTACTTTTTCAACCCAGTCAAAGTAACCCATAAAACAGACGATGAAGACTGAACTAGTCCTTTGTACATTGCCTAATCACTGTACATGAAGAAAATGGTAAAATTAATAAAATAAATTTTAGGGAGACAAGTGCCATGAAGACCAATAAGATTAATTAAAAACTTTGACTTCATTTAATGCTTTTACCCTGAAAAAGATGGTGAAGAAATTTAACACAAATCAATGAATTAATTAAAATACTTCCCTGTTATATTTAAAGAAAGTAAAGACTTATTGAACTAATTTTCAGTTTAAAGAGTCTCTAAATAAGCATGGAATCTGAAGATGGGGACATTATCCCAGGCTATTTCCTGTTCTCTGTTAAATCAATACAAAGTTATGGCATACTTATTAGTGACAAGGATTTCAAAATTCATTCAAGCAAAGGATTTTGCCTTAGAGAAATTAAATTTCACTGTAAAGACACACACTAAACTCATAAAACATTTGAGAAATAATACATTTAATATGTCATAAAATGATAAAGAAGATAAAAACTCATGTTATAATGTAAATGGTTCGTCCCAAAAGGAATATTTCCTGCCAACTCTAGGCTGGGATTGAGATGATTTCTACAAGATCATATCTGATAATTCTTCTTCACTGCTTTGGCAAAATAATATAAAACAATTTAAGGAGTTCTTTGGTTCCTTGGCTCAATTCATAGTCACTCATTTCTGCTATTTCTTCACCCATGTGTGATAAGGGAGAACATCTGGCAGAAAGGAGGTGGCAGACAAAATGGGGTTCACCTCCTGGCAGCTTGTAAACAAAGAGACAAAAAGAAAGTAACCAGAGACATGATACATCCGGCAGAAGCATGTCTCCAGTTATCGACTTGCTCTGACCAGACACATCTCCTAAGGCCCGTCTCATGTGATCTTCTCAAGGAATACTCAGTTGATAAAACTAGCACCCTTACAGTTCAATGGTCTCTAGCTATTGCAACCAGCTAAGGATCATGCTATTGACATAGGAACTTAGAAGTTATTATTTGTCTGTTGCGTAGCAAGAGATACCTTTGGGTAACTAGGATATGGAAGAAAATCTGTTCAACATTAAAAAATCAAGAGAAACTAGTAAAAATGATTTTAGAAAGAAAGAATTGGTGTATATGGGGTAGTCGGGGGGTGAGGGCTGGAAAACAATAGTAATGAGATTTTCCCTACATAGATATTCCATGCTTAAGACAAACTTAACAGAGAATCACAGGTAGGGTGACTAAATTTATTGTAACTAAACATTGGCATATTTTAGAAGCATAGACCTAACATGATTTTGTTTGCTTTTTAGTGGTACTCAAGATTAAACTCAGGACTGTATCAAATCTTTTTGTGATGTTCTTGTCTTAATAATATATATGTATATAAATATATGTTTTAATATATGGACTTTATTTTTAGAGAAGCAGTCTAGATTTTACACACACACACACACATACAGAGAGAGAGAGAGTGAGAGAGAGAGAGAGAGAGAGAGAGAGAGAGAGAGAGAGAGAGAGGGAGAGAATGAAGCATATTTTCTTTATAGTCCCTTTAAGGTTCTCCCCAATTTCCCCCATTTTTAGTATTGGGAATGACTATCCTGTGGTTGTAATAGTTGATGACAGGATGCTGATATATTATTATTAGAGGGACAGCATAATCAATACTGGCTTTGAATTCTATGTCTATCTTAAGCTCATGCAAGTGTAATACAAGGCAGAAAAAGAAAAATGGTTCAAGTAAAATTCTAGGAAGAAAAATGCGTATATCTTACCCAGTGACAGAGGAGGGTCAATGTCAAAGAGCAGTTTTGATGGCAGGGAGCACAGAAATGAAGTGAGGACTTTAAACTCTTTAAGGCCCTGTGCTTTAAACAAAACATTTAATCTAGATTCTTCAGTTCTGACATTTGTAATGTGAAAGAAGTGTTTTAAACCTCATTAGACAGAGATGCCACAGATTGTAAAAAATAATTTCCTATATCTTTTCTTTACATTGCAGAAAGGTAACAATGTTTCCATGAGATCACACATGTATTTAAAATAGTAATAACAAAAACTAACATGTAATTGTAAACTCCTACCATTAGATGTTAGGTAAATTAGGCTGGGCGGTGGTGGCACACGCCTTTAATCCCAGCACTCGGGAGGCAGAGGCAGGCGGATCTTTGTGAGTTGGGGACCAGCCTGGTGTACAAGAGCTAGTTCCAGCACAGGCTCCAAAGCCACAGAGAAACCCTGTCTCAAAAAACCAAGAAAAAAAAGGTAAATTAGTAAAAGTAGTGTATTTGAGAGGGATTGGAGAATGAATTTTCCCAGAACGTTGAAGAAAACAGTTATTTTAGTAATACTTGTAAGTTGTGGGAGTGTTAGAGAGCTCACTAGATTTCAACCAGGTCTGGGCGGGAGTTTTATGGATATGTATAACACAAATGTCAACCATACATTGAAGTATTGATTGACATAAGCTAAAACAGAAATTTCAGAGGGCTTTGTGTATATTCTGCAGTCCACATCAGTACTTCCACTAAGACACACAGTTCCTTCTCTTCTAATAACCCTATTCGAGTCTTCCCTGTTTCGTCCTTACCTCTCTCCTTCCTCCATCTGTTTTCCCTCTCTCGTAGCACACAAGCTCAGAAGTAGAGGCATACTGTTCTGAGTACGTGCAATTCTAAACATCTTTCAACAAATCAAAATACATTGAAAGTGTATACTATCCTTGCATACTGAAATTTGTCTTAGTATTCTACAATACCATTTCTTCTTGATAATAAATGTATATATACTAGTTATTATATATTTATAGATGTTGATAGCTGTCAAATCTACTTATTATATAATCCAAATCGCTGAAGAAATAGGAATGCCAGTTAAACATGTATTATTTCTCCAATAGATATAATACTTTATACATTAATTCTTGGTGTAACCTAACATACACATACACACACACCCCTACATATATATATATATATATATATATATATATGTAAAATATTGCTTAAATATTAAAAACTCTGGAGATTTTATTAATCAATAATTAGAAAATAACCTTTAATTTGTTTAAAATTTAAGGTAATTTATGTTTTCACAATTCTACATATTCAAAAGTAATTGTGTTTTATAAGTAATAAAAATGTATTTTCAAATGATTGTCCATATAAGATGCTAACATCTGCAGAATGAATACTTAGCTAGAGCACTAAATTGACTACATGGTAAAGTGATGCTTCTTCCCTTATAGGGTCCTGAACCTTATGTTCCCCCAAATCTTTAGAAGTGACATAAAATATTAGAAATTTGAAACTTATCATGAGTCTAAAATTTGAACATTTGTTAATGCAAGCATATTGAAAAACTTATATAAAATATCTTAAGTTACAGAGGATATTGTATGTAACTTTGGGGAAAAAGGGGAGCAGAAGTATGCATGCATAATAATGAAAGCAATGGTGCATAAAATGTTATAAATAATAAAAAACACTAATATGAACATTTTATTAATGAACACATCTTTAATATTTTGTTCATTACTTTAAAATACGCACTATATTTTTATACTCTTGAATTTTAAAACATAAGTGTAGAAAACATACAGATTTTCAATGTTTAGCTTGGTTGTAAGCTGTTTTTAATATGCTACTTTATTATTTCTTTTCAAGAAGTTTGTATATGCATACAATGTCTTTAGTCATTATCCAGTCATACTTTCCATTCTTATTCCTTTCGTATTCCCACCACAATTCCAAACCTTCTTAATTCAATAACTTTTTTTTTAAAAAAAAAAAAGCTGCCTAGTTCAATTTATAATGTCCATAAACTGATGTAGCTGACCGTCTGCTGGAGCATGGGTGATCTAGTAGAGGGGTCAGACTCTTAAAGAAAGCTGTATCTGCCAAAAGCTGTCAGTTGTCAATAGTCCCACCCCAATTCATGTCTCATTTTTATACTGTTTTATATTTTTTTAAAAAATTTTGAATAAAACAGTAAATAATTATGTGTTTTATTTTTATTTGTCACTCATTTTAGAATCTCTTTGGTTACCACAATTATGTTAAAATTTTCTTTCTGTTTTTATGTAAATTGTGGGTTATAAGAAGATATTTATTTTATTTAGATAATTGTAGATTCCCTAGATATATTTCTTTCATTTATTTGAATGTATCATATCCAGAAAAAATATATAAGTCCCAAATTTACTTGAATTTATTTAGACTTGTGTTTTGACACAGAGTAATTCTGCATCAACGAATATTTCTTATACAGTTTAACATAAGTGTATTTTTCTTCTTAATGATTAGAATGCCCTATAAGTACCTGTTATTTAAGTTTGTTTGATAATGTTACTTAATATTATATACACTAGGTAACTTGATATTAGCATGTTTTAATAAATGTTAAAATGTAAATATAAAAATCTTGCTGAAATATTAGGTTTTTATATCATATGATGTTCTATATCTTCTACAATGTCATGAAGTTGATTATTAAAAATTAGAATCTGCAAAAAGCATATTTGAATGGTGCACTTTTAATACAACATTTTCTTATACGTTGTTATTTCGTGTGTTATATAGGAGCTTTGCAGCACCAAGAAAATATGAATTGAAAGAGGCATTTGTATTTAACATTTACTATTTCAATTGATCCATAAACACTTTAGGTTTATAGACTATAGAAGACATTACCTAATCACATATGAAAACCATTAAGTAATATGTTGACTTCAAATTAGTCATTGAGGAATGTTTAAGAATATGTCTCAGGAGATCAAAGTAATTAAACAAACATTGCCTTGAACTAAAAAAATTGACTACCAGGGAAAGAAGTTCAGGGGAGGTGAGAATCAAAGAATTAAGAGAGTAGTAGGGATGCCTGTTAAGATCAAAGCTTTATAAATGTATGTATGAGAATTTCATGATATAATTTATGTGCATTAATTAATAGTTTATGATAAGGATTATATCAACAGAAATAATACTTAGTGCTTAATTCAAATATAAATCTAAAAGCATATCAAAGTGCTTGTTACCTTTTTAAATTCTTGTCTATCATAATTAAATTATTCTAAATGTTTTTGCCATTTGTAGACAATTGATGACATATCAATTGCATATATTAATCTTTGCTTCATATAAATGCCAATATTTTCATTATAGAGGTACAGTTATGTAGATTTCCTATGCCACAAATATTATATAATTTTATTCAGGTTTCTAACTATATATGCAGTTTTTCTTAACTCTTTTTGTTTCTAAAAGTCCCAAAGTATAAAAATTTTACAATAAAACAACTAACTCTTTTGAGAGAGTAGATGGATTAGTTCTTTTGAGTGGAAGAACGAGAGAAAGGATAAACATTTTGACACAGATTCTTTTTAAAGTTACACAAAGTGTATCCCTATTCTAAATAACTTAGGGCCTATGTTTAAGAACAGAAGCATTCATTTTTCATAGCCAAAGTGTGGTTATCAAATTGAGAGTATTTGACATTGGTGATGTATCATCTTTCATTTATGTCCTAATTCTTCCCATTCTTCTTTGGACTCTTCCAATAACATTTTATTACTATCCAGGGTTTGTTTCTGGATCATCGTCTTAGTGCTGTGACACGATACTGCGACTGGAAACCATCACAGAAGCAATCAATATTTTCCTCAGTATTGTTTCACAGACAATTATATACTTATTACACAAAAATGCCAGAATAGGGAATGGTGGCCACTCAAAGCAACTCTTTAGGAGCATTTTGTTTCAAAATGAAACTTAAATACCAAGAAAACTAAGGATTTAGTCAGAAAATCTCAGGAACTTGGTTGAATACTGTACTGCACAACAGTAAAGACCTTGCATGGTGTTATGTCGATCTTTTCTCTAATGAAAACCTTTAATGTAAAAAAAATGTATTAAAACACAGGCTATCTTACTTTCATGTGCTCAAACATCTTTGAATACATTCTTGTTAAGAAAAGCAAAAAAATATAACTATAGCTAGATATCAGATATTTTCTTTTTTTATTGTTAAAAGAAAAATTTACATTTACTCCCCTTGTCACAGGACCTCCCGCTCCCCCACGACCCCACCTCCCTCCCCCTGCTCTTTGAGATGGGGCAGGATTCCCTGCCCTGTGCGAAGCCCAAGGCCCTCCCCCCACCAACAGAGACAGTGTGCTCGATCTATTGGGAGCTCATCAATCCAGCTGGACCAGGACTGAATGAGCATATGACCAAACCGGACTCTCTGAATGTGGCTGCCAATGAGGACTGACTGAGAAGCCAATGATAATGGCACAAGGACCTACCTCTTCTGCATGTATTGGCCTTTTGGGAACCTATTCTATATGGATGCACACCTTCTTAGGCCAAGATATCAGATATTTTCAAACAGAGCAATGGAGGAGAAGACCTGGGCAGATTTTGTGCAGTCAAAGGAGCGGAAGATGAGACAGGGTTGTGCAGCATTCGTCTTGCATACATGAAGATTCTCTCTAAGTACAGGCTTCCACGTGTCTCTTCCACCTTTCTGACATCCCTTTTGAAATAGAAATCATTGGAGGAATACTCATGACAAAATCCAAGCCCTCTCCTTGGCTAAGACTATGTGAGTGAGGCCCACATAGTCTTTTTTCTGCTGCTGTTGAGGACAAACACCTGAATCTCTACAATGCTAAGACTCTACACTGGAGCAAGAAAACTAGGAAGGGAAAAGGCCTGTGACATCCTACATGTAAAAACACCTTAGAAGAGAAAAACTTACATAACTCTCTATGAGACACTGTGCTTGAGAGTAATGAGAAAGGAACTGCAAGATGTTATGATATCACAGATACCATATGCGTGCATGTTGGTGAACACACGCAGATACCATATGCGTGCATGTTGGTGAACACACGCAGAGAGACAAATTCAAACACAAACACACACACACTCCTGCACCTGCAAATGCTTGTGACTCTACACAGCATTTATGCACACATAAAGAGAATAATTCATCTGTTTTCTCATCTCCAGTATTTGCTCCTTATTATTCATATAAACTGAAACCAGAAATATAAGAGAAAAAGAAAGATGGAAGACACTGAAGGCGCAGATGCAGAGAAGAAAAGTATGATCAACTGGCCAGTGTCCAAGAATTTGTTTGGGTGAAGATTGTAAAAGTGCCTTTTTAGAGAGAGAGAGGGAGAAAGAGCATTAGCAACCCTGACATCCTTGGCGTCGCCTTTTTACTGTGCATGTAATAAATCCAGTTTCATCAGTCTTAAACTGCTAATAAAAGATAAATGTTAGCTTTATAAAAAGACCACTCTTTGTGACATAATAGAAAGGACCATTGGTATTTCTAATGCTACCTAATTGGACGTGTAAGAGAAGAGGGATAAGATTTATTAGACATTTCTAAACACACAGGAGAATGGACATTTTTCATATATATATATATATATATATATATATATATATAAATTCTCTAAAGAGAATTAAAAACTACATGTTAACACACATTGTGTCTGGCAGCTAGCTGAAGCAGAAGCTGTCTACTTGCTTCGGCTGAGGCTGATCAGGCTCCAAGACACAGTATGTAACAGCTGAAGTCTGTCAACAGAGAGACCAGCATAAGGGCAACATGATAGTCAAAACAGGAGGAAACCACAGTCAAAACAAGATGACATGAGCATTTGTGCAACTAACAGCATCAGCAAAAGGAAAGATGTGTTTGGAGCGTTCTGCCAGGAATCCAAAAAAAGACAGAATGCTTATTTTGCCCTAATAGTCTATGTAATATTTGGCTGAATACAATCAATAGCACTGTGGAAAGCACTGCAGAGACAGTGGGAAAGACAGCCCACGGTCGTCACAAAGGTAAAGTGCCATGCGCTTTCCTCAGAATATTGCTCTTACAAGCAAGGCTTCCTCCTAGTCCCACACCGTGGCATGTACTGACCAGGGTTAATTACCTTGCCCATTTCGGGCCAAGCATCACACTAACGTAATATTCATTTATTGGTTTATTTTTATGTGCACGTTCCACCCCAGATCATTCATCCCATTTCACGTATCCTAACAATGAAGAACTCATGTAAATAGCACTCTAGTGCAAAGACTCTGAATTACCAGGTTGGCAATTCTATACTGAAGTGACAGATCTGCAGAAAGACGTTAGGATCTGAAACTTCATTGTTCTTCCTGACATTCTAAGTTTTAGATGTAAGTAAAGAACTGAATGAGTTTGGGTGGGGCTGTCGACACACGTGTGACCTGAGCTCTGTATTCTGTAACCGTTTAATCATTGTTACAGTAGTAAATTACAGGTTTAATGCTAATAGAGACAGAGACTATTCTTCATCTACCTGTATGTGAATGGGTCATTACCTCAGTTTTCTTACTCAGGCCACAGAAATTCATTTTGGTTTTGTTCACACAAACACACAATGTTTTTGTTGTGAGTATTCTTATTTACAAAACTGATGATCTCTCCTGTTTCCAAATTCAGTGTTTACTATATTTCCAATTAAGTTTTATGAAGGTGCCTAAAACGTAATTACAGCTATTGAAGTGACATAAAACCACCTATATTTTGGTCCTTTATGGTTTGTGTGTGTGTGTGTGTATGTGTGTTTCATGGGTATTATTTAGGAAATATTACATAATATCAATTACAGAATTACAATATTAATAATGCATTATAAATGAATATGTATTAGTTTATGCTCAATTCCAAACAATGCTTTCAGAGTGCATCTATAAGTCTCAAAGTAGCAATATAATACAGTGCACCTATAGTGTATTACACTGTTGGGATAAGAAAGACTATGACTATTAACAAGAGATTTTAATCATCACTACCTCTTAACAGGAACACAGGGTGCAGGGTCTGTAGTTGGTGCCATTTTTATAATTTGGTTTTCTTAATACCATCTAATGGACACCATCACAATCATCTTATTTTATTTGCCTTTTCAGATAATCAAGGATTTTTTTTCATATCAACATTTTGATAGAAATTTAAGGTTTTGTTAACATACCCATTGTTCACCATCCTGCATAGTGGAATGAATATCAAGTTAGGATCAGAGAAGCCAGAACCCCAGCCTAGACCCACTGCAGCAGAATCTAGCTTTCACTGTATCCACTGATGGTTTGTTTCTCCCTTAATATTGTACAAACTCTGATTTTGCTGAACATACATTTACAGTTTGCTGAAAATTAGTAATTGAGGTTACCTGGACATTCTTGTGAAATGAAATGGTAGGTTATAAAAGCAAAGGAAGGATCATTTATCTTTTTTAGTTTCAGAATATAAAGTGATGGTTTGCTAATTTTATCACCCTTAAATGCTTGAGTTCTAAATTTAACATCCTGTAGCTACCTTAGTGGCTTAAAATGATGTAAGTCTCTTTAGAAGCGTTCTGATTTCTGTTGCTAAGGGACTTTGGCATCAGTTCCGTTGTTGCCTCAACACTTACATTATTTGAATAAATACCATGTTTATTTGAGGTTAAAATTACCCACTGAAACATTGTTTTCAATTGAGTAAATATGAGCTGATTTTGGTGCAACTGTTACAAATAATGGTATATTCTGTTGGGAATAAACTCTGTTTTTCCAAACTTACTGAGCAGGTTTCACATTATAAAGCTATCTGAATATAAATTTTCTAGATCAGTAAGAACTTCCTGCATGAAATTAGAATACATGAAAATAACTGTGTACATAGTAAACCACATATGCAAATTAAGCTGCTTCATCATGAGAATTTGTTTTCCATGTCACGGCTGCTCAAATAATGGACAAGGTGTTAGAGAGAACCATGTTCTCTTTTAACAGAAAAATTCTTAAGTTATATTCTTTACCATTCAACTATTGACACATTGAGTTTACCTCATACCCCTCTCACCCAGCCTCACTTCCACCAAGATGCCACCAGAAATTAATCCCCATAAACCTATTCAAAACACAATTATTAAAAATCTATTTGGATATATCTGTACAGTTGCTACCCTACGTCAAGGAAATCTGTATGCTTGGACTCGGGTCCATTAGGTTTTGTATTCTTGATTTCAGATAACCTGTAATGCAATATATTGTGGAGGAGCTGTTGTTAAGTCTCACACCTTGGGACAAGTAGCATAAAGTAGACCTGGCTAGCAGTTTCCCCAGAATTCCTTAGACCCAATCTCTTACAGGATATGGCTGACATACTCCACCCTGAACCCTACAGCCTAGGGACAGTGCTGCTTAACCCCAAGAGCCTTTTCCCTATATAACCCAGCCATATTGCATTTTGATCACCTGCCCCCACCCCTTTTTTATTACCTTTTGCTTTCTTGTCTGCTGCTCCTGGTTCCCCTCTATCCTTGCTCCCTTCCACTCTTCTGTCTCCTCACATGGCTCAGGGTCATGTCTATTTTGAACTTCCCAGATATCTCCTCCTCTGACTATGCTCTCCCTTCTATTTATATTAAACTTTCTCCTTCACCATACGTAGGAGCAGTCATGGCCCTTCCTTTCTCTTTCTTTTCTTCACTTAGTTATCTGTATAAACTTTTGGGTGACCGTTTCCTAAATGATAAAGTACAAAGATGTTTGCCAAGCATTCATATTGTGTTATGTATTAAACTAATCCCTAAGCACAATTGGAACTATATGGGAAGATATGAAGCTCTATGTAAATTCCATGCCCTTTATATGTTATGTGTACATCCATGAGTTCGGGTGTCTGTAGATGTTCTAAAAAATAGTTTCTGGAGGACACTAAGGGATGACTATTTCCAAAGGGATCTGAGTCCCTCACAGTTAAGAGACCAGGAGATTTTATTGTTTGATCACAACATCCAGTTAAATATTTTGTCTTTTCTTTTCCACCTTATTGCTCATACTAAAAGGGGAATAGAAAAATCAAAGTCTTCATAAATTACAAATCTTAGATTTATTTTCTTCATTTGTTAAATCAATGCAGTACTAGTTATTTTAGGCAAAGAACAACAAAAAAAACAACTAAAGATGTTTGGATAAAAACATTACAATAAAACTGGAATTAAATTTAAAAAACCCATGGCAAGACCTCTTCAAGATAATAACCTAATATGTTTTTTGTTGTTGTTTAAACCTTTTCTAAGTATTATCAGTTTGATCAGAGTTCATGACTTATTGGGAATTTGAAACTTTAAAGAATAAAACTTTCATAGTCTGATATGAAATTGGTTTAAGACAAATCTTTCCAAATACCACGGTTTAAAGTTATAACTGCCAAGCAAATAGGAAACTGAAAGTATTTATTTCCCATTCTCTCTAGAACTTTCTGATCGATTTGATTTTTAAGGAAATTCAATATTTTCTACTAATAGAATGTACTCAACTAGTATTTTACATTATGTTAACTTGCCACAATTTCTAAAATACAAGAACTTCTCCACTATTAGATATTTTAGTCACTCAATAAAAAACTTTAACAACCAGCATTAGGTTAAGTTATTTATAAGTTGCTACAGATATTATATAAATATTCTGATCATTCTTATTTAATAAACAGAGGGCTTTAATTTTTCAAATGCGGTCAGGAAATAGCCTGGGTTAAGTCTCAAAGTCAGAAAATGTGGATAACATCTAGTCTTAAATACATATTGCAATCCCTCATTTTCATGAAGGAAGAGTTTCTCCTCGGAGATCAGGGTTACATTGTGAAACCTCCCTTGACTTCTTCCTCTCTGTTGTATGCTACACTCTATCTAACCACACTTCAGCCTACGAAGGGTTTCTCCACTGTTATGCCCCCTTGCTTTTGTTCAGTCAACACGATAACTTCCCTTTGTTCCTCTTAGATTTTATCACAAATGATTCTGACAACTTTTAGAATTTTCTAAGGGTGTTTTATGTTCTCATTCCTTTCCTCTTAAGTGCTGGAGGAGTTGCTTCCCAAAACTTATCTGCAAACTTAATGATTATATTCACTATTCAGTCCTCAAAGCCTTGATTAAAATGCTCAACAATAGGCTTGGGAGTAGCCGCCGTGGCACATTACTTATGTCACCTGAGCTTGGCACTGGGCCATCCAAAACAAGTCATTCTGAAATCCGGCAGTGCGGTGCTGTAATGGCAGAATGGTTAGAGTGAGGCGATACATCCCACTTTATCCATGACTGCTGATGTGCAGCACAGAAGTGAAACCTGTACAAAATGAAACTATCTGTGCTATTGATTTTCCCTCCATTTGTCACATCTTTCACTCTATCCATGCAGGTGATCATTCATAAACGTGTGTGTGTGTGTGTGTGTGTGTGTGTGTGTGTGTGTGTGTGTTTGAGAGAGAGAGAGAGAGAGAGAGAGAGAGAGAGAGAGAGAGAGAGAGAAGGGGGATGCACTCACCTTATTAGTGATTGGCATAGTCACTATTCTTAAGCATCAGTGATTAACAGGACAGTTCAATTTCACATATAGAGTAAGCACTGAGAAAAAAATATCCTACATAAAATGTTGCTGGTTGCAATGAGTATGTCCTTCTTCGCCAATTTTCCTATGCAGTATTTCCTTGTGAATTAACTGAATTATATTCATAATTTGTGTGCAACAGACAACATGTTTAATAGACAAATGAAAATATTAAAGAAATGTAAAACTCTGAAGATGATTTTTCTTTCCATTTTCTTACTTTACTATCTCTAGAATATAAAGCTCTTGTACTTTTGTTTATTAGAAATGATGTTTTCCTTCTTGTTATGCTCAATACTACAAAATGCTTAATTGATGGTTTTTAGCTGTCTAGCTGACTTTTGGAGATCAAGCAAAATAAGATAGTCAACCTACAGGAACTATCAAGTGATTCCTTTGTTCTTACTCCTATTTTCTTATTCATTTTTGTTTAGAATTGCCAAGTTTTATGCATGTTTATGTCACGATAAAGTAGTTTCAAGAAAGTAAATCTGTAGTGTGCCATCAGTGATCATTGTATTCAGTTCTTCTGCCAATACATGTCTGCTTCTATAATTCAGACTGATCTTGTGATTCGCATCTTTCCTGGAACTTAATTAAATAATTGAACAGCAATAAGCTCTTTCACTCTCACTGGCCCTTCAGACTGGATATGGCAATAATAATTCTGCTTTACAGAAGAAAATTCAGGAATGATTTAGGGTCATTGGTCTGCTCTGTTAAATATGTCAAATATACTTAGGCACTTGGTTGATTTTCTAAGACAAAAGAAATCTGTGGGTTTTTTTTTCTTCCTCACATTTCAACCTTTGGATTAAAAGATAAGGTGTTGAAACACACATTATGCTTGTCATATTTTCAGAATTACAAATACAGATTTAAATATCTTGGCAATTTTCTCTAAGTGTCTATATAAATCATAATATCTGGCCTAATTCCAGAGTACTAGTCAACTGAAATACCATTATCATGGACAGTGGACA
>JAQHUG010000155.1:1320645-1332360 GCA_028555095.1 Dicrostonyx torquatus | reverse complement strand
ACAGATATGGGTGACCTGTGTGGTCACCATGGTGATAGTGTTATCAGAGCCCAGGCTGCTGACAAGGGCCATGTCTGGGTTGGTGATCATAGTAACCAGGGACTGGATTGACGTATGTGACTCTTGCTGCCACCGAGGTCCGTGAGGATACTCAGGGTCAGATCAGTCATGTGAGTCTAGGTTGGTGTCCAAGGACCAGGATGCATGCAGAATGGAGAGGTCTATACTGCTAGCCAATGTCATGGTGATATGTGGGCCAGAGCTGCAGATGAGAGCCATGTCTGGATCCATGGTCTTACTGCATAGACATGCAGCTGTTTCTATGCTGATGTACGATTCTCCTGTTGCCATGGAAAGCGATACAGACACCTGAGATCAAGAGCCATGTAGATGTCTGAGAGCTGTACTTCTGCTGGAGCAGTGATGACCCAGCTGCTGCCGAGGACCATGTCAGGGTCCATGGTCCTACTTGCGGCTGAAGTCTGTGCTGAAGTCCACGTCCTGTACTGCCACCAAAGGTCACATAGAGGCCCAGTGTGGGGCCACAACATCAGGCCTTGGTGGTATCTGGCAGCCACGTGGCCTCCAGGACCATTCCCACATGTCTCCTCAAGAGACCTTAGGAACCACGCAAAATGAAATCAGAGTGCCATGTTGAATGGCCTTACCCTTCGCTGGCCCAGAGAAAGTTGCCCTTGCCTCTCACTGGACACTGTAGCAAGAGAGCTGACCCTGAACTCCTGAGAGATAGCCCCCACCCCGCACCACGCAAGGATTTTGAACCCCTAACTGAGGGCATGCAATAAGGGGAGTTGACCCCGCCCCCTCAGCCAAGGCTGGTGGTCTCAGGGGCTGAGACTGACCAGCTTGCTACCATCCAGCTCCACAGCAGGGCCTTGGGTTGACCTACCCTACCATCTACCCCATTTAGGGCCTGCTGCAGCCCCTTAAAGGACTGGTCCAGTAGAACAATTGCTGCAGATCTCCATGACTCGGACAACCTGACCACAGGCTATCCCAGAAGAGTTCTGGTGAGGATCCAGGGGTGACGGTGTACCAGAAATCAGATCTGTGACACATTGCAAAAGACATTTGCTAGTTATTCTGATTGGCGAAAGGATGTACTGTGTGACACACTACAGCTCCCACCAGCGTGAATAAAGAGCAGTTAGAGAGGCAGGGAAGGTGGAGTAGAGAAGAGGCCTTTTTGTTGTTTTTGTTGTTGTTTGTTTTCTGTTCCTATTTTTGTTCATTTGTTTTTGTTCTGGCTTGATTTTTAAAAAATTTTCTGTTGGGATGATCTGCAGGGGTGAGAGGAGCCCGCGGGGGACTAGGAGGTGAGTGGAATTGCGGTGCATGATGTGACATTTCCAAAGAATCACTAAAGAAATTATGTTTAAAAGAGAAAACTCAGCAAATGCTCACCATCCACTTTGTGAGAAGGAGAGGAAAAAAGGAATTTGAACAGCAAAGGAATGAATGTAACAGAAAAGGAAGAAATGTGTTTACCATCTTGAGGAACAGGCCTTTTAGGAAAGGAATGATGAACTTTAACATTGTAAAGATTACTAAGACTTTTGGATTTTTTTTTTTTTGCATAATACAGTCTCAAATTTTAGACATTCTAAAACTTTATTTTTACTTTGTTTCCCTTTCTTTCCTTCCTTCCTTTTCTTCTTTCTTTCATTCTTTCTTTCTTCCTTTTTCATTTTAAATACAGCATGTCCTGTAGTCTATACTAGCCTCTATCTCATTGTCTAATTGAGAATGATGTGAATTCCTGATCTTTTTCTCACTCTATTCCAAGTATAGAGATTAGAGGACAGCACCAACAGGCCCTATTTATACAAATATTGGGATCAAAACCAGAGTTACATATATGCTAGGTGCTCACCCTACCAACTGAGCTGCATGTTCATACTCAACATTCTGAAATTTCAGATAATTGGCAATGTAAACTGTCACTGTGGACATGACACATGGGATTTCATGGAAGTTGGGTACTGTTACACAGGAGTCCCAGCTTGAGTGACATTCATTTTTCACTCTGTTTCGATGGTTTCCTCTCTCTCCATATTTCATTTTTTTTAGTCAGAAAAGTTCACCTCCATACCATTCCGATTTTTTTCATCTCTCTATCAAGCCCTTCACAGGAGACTCTGAGGATGGTGTAAGACCACATATGAAAAGCTTAAAATTTCCCATAACTGAACTCAGACTTCCTCTCTGAAAATTATATCCTTTTCCTGCTTTGCTGGTGGTGGCAGCTACAATTCTGCTGGCCCTCCTGGACGGCACATGGCAACTCTTCTCTATCCAGCAGACATGCTCTCCTAGACAACCCCCTTTTTACATTAGTCGGCCTTGCTGCTAAAAGTTAATTGAACCCACTGGTGTGTTTGTGCTAAGGAACCAGATGTGGTATTCATGGAAGTCTACTTTGCCCCACTAGCTAGGATAAGGCGTTTGGATACAATTGTCATTGACCAATTAATTCTTGGTACTGTTCTTCTTCCCACTTTAAATCCACCCTCCTTGAGTCGCTGAAACCATACTTGTCTTTATGTGACGGCTTGTGTTTACAAAGTGACTGTATATAAATCATTCAGTGAGAGCCCTGATTTGACAAAGGAAATAAACAAGATTCAAAGCGGCTCTGTGACTTCCCCAGAATGACGCTGCACCCAGTTTCCAGTACACTCCGGAGTCTTTCAATAACATGAATTTACAGAGAAGAATCTTTGTTCATGTTAATTTTAATTTCATTTTTACTAAAGTATTATTGTTTCAGGGGACTTTTTAAAGGGGTCTAAGATATCAAAAATATAAATAAAGTCAGTTCTCTAATAATAATTATGTCACAGCTAGTGGTGGAAGGCAGAATTCCTGGCAATTTTACTCACACTATTTTCGTAGTAGTGTTTTAACTGCATGCCCATTTTGGTTTTGCATCTTAGCAGTGTTCTCAGAACATACATAAAAGTGCTTGTCTTTTACATATTCCTATTGTACCGGCCTCAGCTAAAACATGAGATGTTGCCTTCCATCTGTTCCAAGCTAGTCTTACCTCATGACCTTCAACTCCCAATGTTTGCAGCTTTTCCTTGCAAATAGAACATAGATTTCTTCTTAATTCTCAAGCAATTCTCCTAATGACTTCATACACGAGATGAATGATGCTGAATTCCGTAAAAACTAGCAACAAGTCAACAGAAGCCTCCATTTACAATAAATCCCTGTTACGATATTGCCTTTTTCCTCCCAGGAACACAGTATGCACATTTTCTCCATTTTCTAGGATTGTAGTACAATTAACCTCCTCTTACATATAAATTAGTCATATGGTTTCATACACCTGCCATGAAGGTAAAAATCATGTGACTTACTTCTTCATTTGATATGGCCTTACCCTCATCTAGAAACTGAAGTGGAAGAAATGGCTTTGTTTGTTTGTTTGTTTTCCCTTTTGTTTGTTTTCCCCTAACCCCCCCAGTCTAATCTGAAGGGGAAACTGAGTGATATAAATGAGAATAAAGGCATCAAAAACTATTGAATAATTTTTATGTGACATGGGAAATTTAATGGAAAGGAAAATGCAAAGTAGTTACAGTTGTATAGTTGTATACTTGATCTGATGAACACATAGTCTGTCTTGGGGAGTCGGATTGGACCAGGTGGCAGGAGCTCTCTAATAGTTGACTGGCAGAGACACAGGAAGGTCTGTGGGTTCGGAGCCTTCTCATTTACTTCTTCAGAGATAATTCTGTCTCTTTCCTGTGGGGACAGAGAGGGTTTCAAATGGATCTTATGGCCTTATCTCCGGAAAGAAAAGAGTCCTAAGTGTTTGTTACCTAATTTGGGAGGCAAAGGTATGATAAAGGAGAGTGCCTTTGGGGATTTGACAGTGTTCTCAAATCCCAGTGGGACATATTCAAGGACAGTGTCCCCAGCCCCATCAAAACAACTAGAGAATATAGTAGGTATGTTTAAGCGATCTGCAGAGCCTTTTATCATCAGTTAACTTTAACAGCTTCAAATCTTTGTCATTGACCACACCATTGCCTTACTCTAATGTGTCATCATCCAAGAAAAGAAATACAAAGAAACTGTCTCCACACTTAGAAAAGTCAACTTTCTAGGAAAATCATCAACTTACACAACTCTTCATCAAAACTGTTGTATTTATTTTTTGTCATACCATACCATCAGTGATTCCTGTTGTGAAGGATAAAAGATAATAACTTCTGCACTCTGAGATCAACTTAGTTAAATAATTCCTGTTGTGAAGGATAAAAGATAATAACTTCTGCACTCTGAGATCAACTTAGTTAAATAACCTGAGGTCGCTCCTCATCTATCTCCTTGGCGTTTCTATGCTCTCTTCCTTCCTGGTGAGACACTTTCCTATCTCTTTGTGCTGAAGGATTTCTACATACGTTTTGAGACCCAGCTTTGATGGAAATTGTTTTCCTGAGTAGTTTTTGGTTTTTGAAAGTCAGCTTGTGTTGACCACTGTCACCGTCACACACCCAAGAATGCTTCATCTCATAAACATCCTATATTCTATGATAGCTTTTGCTCTGTTGTCTTTTAAATAGAAATCTCCTTACTTCTCAAGTACATTAAACTTAAACTCATTTGAGCTTCTCGGCTACATTTCTTTGCCTTGGGTAAATATAGAAAACAGTTGGTAGTCACATTCATTGACTTACTTGGCACATGGGATTACTTATGTTAAAATATATGTTAATGATGAGATTTTCTATTTTTACTCCAAAGACAATAACAACCCCCACATTCAGTGTCTCAATTAACAAGAATGCTAATCATGACAGGCTCTTCTTGTATACATCGGCTTAAAGTTAAATTACTTTCCAATAAATACTTGCCTTCTAGAGGTATAGCTATTTTCTTTGTCATTGCCACAGTCATGCTGGTACTTAAAAGGATTGTTTTGTTATGAAATATAAGCTTTTCTAATGTGAAAACATACAACATTTCTAGGTGAGTTCACATTTCCCAGGAGCCCTGGATAGTGCTTGGCAGAGTAATTTATTATGAGATGCTTCACTGAATCAAATGAGGTCCTCTTGCAAATTCACTCTTATTTAATATGTACTGGGCCATGGATTAATAAAGTAATAAATGTTAAATATATATATATATATATATATATATATGAACTCTATAGTTCAAATATGTTATGATTTTGTGCTTATATTTCAGGGGTTTCTTCAATTTATAGAGACTACTACTTTTATTTTGATAATATTTACCTTGGATTATATTTTTACTAAAATATTCCTCATTCTGTACAAAAAGTAGATTGGGTAATTTCTCACTTCAACTCATTTTGTTCCAGAATATCAGTTAATGTAACAACCTCTGTCACTTTACTTTGATGAATAGAAAAATTATTCAGCAGACATCCCAGACGTAATCATGAATATCTCTCACTTTCTGCATTTCACATCTCTTGTTCATTTTGGTCCCATCCATTATGTCTCCAGGGTAGAAGTGCCTGAAACTCAAGCTGACTTCATACATTTTACTCCTAGAAAAGGCCTTTATTTTGACATTCTTCAAAAATTTTGCCACTAGATTTCTGTAGATGTATGGACAAGCCTTTAGTATAAGCATCAGTATGTCATGAATAAAAGAAAAATATATTTATTTGTTTAATTTTAAACTTGTATTCACAAAATCATGTGCTGGTGTTCAGCAATTGGTCTAATGGATTATCAGTATATATACAATCTAAATATACCTAAATACCTAAAGTGAAGCTGAATAATGATTTGTATACCCATAAAAAGTATCTTCATACAAACTGTAAGACAAGGTTTGTACTGACATAATTAAGCAATAAATGACACAATGTAGGCCCACATATTGCAGCTTTCAAGGTCAAGAGAGATTTTAATAATGCACGATACTTGTCTGACTAACAGAGTTAGCAAAGCTAAATGGAAAGCAGTTAGAATGGCAGGGATTCAGAATTTAAATTATTGAGCAATGGAGCTGTCGTTAAAAATGTCAAGCTTGGAGTTTATTTTCCCTAAGGACATCTCACAAAATATTCTAGTTCCACTCTGTGATTTTTTTCTTTTCTTCCTTTTTTTAAATATATCAGAAACTGTATGAAGTGATATTATTTCCACACTGCTGCTCAAACTATAGACCCTGATGGGTTGCATTTTTGTATGATTTTGTTATTTTTATTCACATAAGGTTCTGAACCAATACTTTTGTAAACCAAAGAATTCAAATTACAAGGGAAATAAAATTCAACAGTCATAGATATTTGAACCACCAGTTTTTAAATTTATTAGACAATCAAGTGTAGTGAATTTAATACCTGTACCAAAACACCTGAGAAATTAGCATTATTGCTTCCATTCTAATTCTATGCTTAACACCGAGTGGCAGGAACAAGCAGCTTCTAGGCTAACACCATTCCAGGAGCCCTACTTGAAGTGATTCCCGCAGAAGACATCCTCTCTGAAATGTATGTCTTCTTGACGGTCGTTGCTAATCTACCACAGCCTACATGGGCATGAAAGTATACATCATCTAAACGGGGTTTAAGTTAGGTTGATAATGTGCTTGCTGCACTGGGAAGAGAAGCTGAGTTCCACCCTCAGAAACTTGTAACACTGCAGGCATGGTAGCATGTGCTTGTCATCCCAGAAATGAAGACGTAGATAGAGTAGCCTCCCTGGGATTCACAGTTGAGCCAGTATAGCCTCCTTGGCAAGTTCCAAGCCTTTATTATGACCAATTCACCAAAATGTGCAAACTCTGTTGGAAAAAGTAAAACTTGGTTCAGTTTCTGTGAGCCTCTATGACCCCAGGTTAGTTGATCCTGTGTGTTTTCTTGACCCCTCTGGCTCCCACATTTCTTCTCCCCATCTTCCACCTCTCAACATTTGGCTGTGGGTCTCTGTATCTGTTTTTGTCAGTTGGTGGATGGAGCCCGTCCGATGATAATCCATGAGTATAGTGGAACATCATTAAGTACTATCACACTGACTTTTTTTCCAGTTGTGTTTGGTTCTATCCTAGGTCTCTGGGCTATTCAGCCTCTGGGTCCTGGATCTCCAGATAGTATTAGGGGCAGAATTCCACTCTTAGATGGGTCTCAGGCTGAACTAGTCATTGGTTGTACACTTCCGGATTTCAGTGCCACTTTTACCCCTGCTCATCTTGTAAGCAGGACAATTTGTAGGTCAAAGGTTTTTGGGCTTAGTTGGTTCCCGGCTCTCCACCGGAAGTCTTGCCTGATTACACGAAATGGACAATTCAGACTACATCGCCTCTATTGCTAGGAATCTTAGCTAGGGTCAGCCTTGCAGATTCCCGGGAGTTTCCGCTGCACTAGGTTTCTACCTTATCCCCAAATTCCCCCTCTTTCCAGTTGTCTCTTCCAGTACTCTCCTTCTTTATACTCCCCTCTACCTGATCACTCCTGTTCTCATCCACACCTGTTCCCAATACACCCGTGAAATCTATTTCCCTTTTCCAGGGAGATCCAAGTGCTCCCCTCCCACCTTGATCCCTTCTTGTTGCTCAGCTTCTCTCATTCTGTGGATTGTAGCATGGCAATCCTTTACTTTACAGCAAATGTGATCTCATAAATAATTGCACAGCATGTTTATCTTTCTAAGATTGGGAACCGACAACCAGGGAACATGCATGAATCTGACCTAGGCCCTCCGCATATATATTGCAGTTGTGTAGCTTGCTCTTCTTGGGAGACTCCTAACACTGGGAGCAGGGACTGTCGCTGACTCTTTTGTCAGCTTTTGGGACCCTACTCCTCATACTGAATTGCCTTGTCCAGTCTTAATACGAGCGGAGTAGTCTTATTGCAACCGGATATAAAATGTTTATGTTTGGTTGATATCCATGAGAGGCCTGCCCTTCTCTGAACAGAAAAGAGTGGATGGGGAGGTGGCAGAAGGGGAGGTACTGGGAGGAGAGGGGAGAGGAGAAATTGCAGTTGGGATATAAAAAAATATAATAAAGCCAATATATATATTGTGTATATATATATATATATTGTATATATATATATTGTATATATATATATGTATATATACACATATATACATAAACAAATATATCAGCAGGAAGCACAGAATGAGCTCTGGCCTGTAAATAAATGTGCCTTCAAACTCACATACACCCACATACACCACATTATGCAAATTCAGACACACACACATTACTGATCACCAATGTCATACTCAGATTTAAAACATTAAGTCCACAAGTTATACTATATTGTAAAAAAAATACCACTGTGTATATGTATCAATAATACTACTTGAATATGTTATAGTAGGTATGCAGAGTTCTGTATAACTATGGGTGTTTTATTTGACCTTAAAAGTTTTGATAAATATATTGCTTTATAAAACAAAATTATATTTTAATAGTTAATCAACACTACTTCTTGTTCAATTGCTATACTGTTTCAAATTGAGACATTTTATTTATGAAAGTAGAATTTTAGAATCAGTTATAACTGCCTTGTAGTTTAGTGGGTACTTCAGCATAATTATATTAATTTAAATATAAAAATCAAGCTACTTATGCAGGAGTTGACGTGTGAGAGCACTTCTCAATAGGCTCCTTATTTTAAACCTTACCAACCAAATTACAGTGTAATTGCTTTCATTTGATCTTTTCCTATCTAAAAAACTGCCTGGAGGGCACAGGCTTCAGTCGTCCATTTAGTTTGATCAAAGGGTGAAAAGTCTGTGAGTTGTTCAAAGAACTTCAAGACTGAAAGGGGCAAAGACCATTCTATGTATTTTTACTAACGTATGTGGACAAGAGCATTTAAATTAAAGTAGGTGGGAAAGAAACATAATGAGATATATGTATGTTTTTATTTTCAACCACGATTTAATTTCAGATTTTGGTTCTAAAGCATTATATACAGAATACTGCCTATAGCTGACATAAGTATGCCACTACAGTCATACAGAAATTTCTCATTCACTTCAGGGGTTCCTGTAGTTTGTGCATATTTTACTCTTTATTACCGTAAGCATTAAAATATTATCGTTGCAAAAATCGTTATACTACCAATACTTGGTTTTGATAATTCATGATAAAATGAACTCCTTTCGAAACTTACAGTGATATAATTTGACTTCCCAAGACGTCAATTCAAGAAATATTGTGGGCTGTCTTCATGAATGAAGCATGCTCCCTGTCTCAGGTTTACAGCTTCTTTACTTCTAAGTCCCAAAAAGTGTTTTCAGTATTTAATGTCCAAACTTGTATTGTGTTCCTTTGTGCCATTAAACTGTCGGGTTATTTCATTTGGTTGGTTTATTTTTGACAAACAAAACACAAATGAAGGTTGGGGATGACTTGTTTCCACATAATCAGGCTGAAGAAGAGTGAAGCAGGATGATTTCCCCATCCATACGTGCTGTAAGGAGGCACACCTGCACCTCTCAATGACTTCCCAGCACCCTGGGATTTTCTCAAGGACTTGATGCTTTCTGATTAAAGGAACTGTATGTTAATTGTTTAGTCATTTCTCGTGGCATGGTAAAGTTGGTAAGTGAATTGGAGAACGGAGTAAACTCTCTCATCATCAGAAACTAGCTACATTTTAACTCAAATGTGTGCTTACCAATTAGCGAAAAGCACAGGGAGTTGGTTCAACTGGGCAGATGTTCATTGTTTATATGTTTGAGATTATTAATGCTGACATAGGCTGCTATTATTTTACAAGGCTAAAGGAAATGTCAGACAATCTAAGGTGCCCTACACTTGTTTAGTTCTTATTTCTCTTTTCAAAGTGTCTAGAGTTTTAAGTTAAGAAAAAATTTATCTCAGAAAAAGTCAAATGTTAAAATCTCATTACCTCTAAAGTCCAATTTTGGGGCTGTGGGGCTTTATTTTGAAATGCCACTTTACAGGCTATAGAGACATCCAACATAGACTTTGTACCCAGATTTCTTTCATGGAGAATGAGAAGATTTCCAGTAGCTTGCATTAGCCAATTTCTTGTTCTTCTTGCACATCAACTGTTTCAAATAAGACCTTCTAAAAGAAATTCTGAAAGCAAATGTAATACTGATTTGGATAAAATAGTTCCTAAATCTTCCTTATAAAATCCTTACATTTGGGAGGGGGAGGGGGAATTAACTTGTGGCACGAGCCATGTGTAAAGTCAGATAGAAATGCTTCCCACCAGAAGGGATTTTGTCTTCTTGATAGACTTTTCATATGGAAGTAAGACTGACCATAATATTTGAGTCTGGTAGTAAAAATAACCACCAAAAATGTCTCATGCCAAGCATTTTAATTTCTTTTCTGTTGTCATAAGCATGTGAAGTTGATTTAGTTCACCTTTTAGAGACTGAATTTTCCACATCAGGCAGGGCATCTTTTCAGCCTCTAGTGAGAATTCCTCATGGTTTGTCCCAACATGGAGGAGAGACAGAAAGGGAAAGGACTCTGTGTAGAGAAAAGGGACTGCATGGCTATCAAACAGTCAGAGAGGGATCCCAGAACCTTCTTGGATTTATCACAGCATGTTTAAGTAGGACTATACCAGGCTCTGGAAGAACTTCATAAGTTGTCCCACCCCCACAAATTATCTAAAGATCCTCTACCTACCTGCCTCTCTCTGCTCTGTCCCAGTGGAGATAAAACTCTTGTCCATGAAACAGAGGACACAGTGACATCCTTGTAAAGAAAGCTTGCTATACTCCCTGGCTAAGGACTAACATTTTAATACCACTAAAGGTTTGGCTATAATAACCCTTTTCAATATTTATTACAAATCACCAGATGATGTATTCTTACTTCATTTTAGAAATATCTTTTGCAAATAATAATATACACATTTATTGGCAGAAGGCAGAAATTGTTAACAACTTCTTTTTTGTGCATGATAATTACATACACATTTCAATTTTTCTGAGGCTAGTTATTTTCTGTCTAGTGTGGATTCATCTCAGAAATGGACCTTATTTCTGAATCTTTTTTTCCTCTAAAAATAAAATCTACATTTCTCCTCTCTTATATTTCAAATTTAAACTTTGTCGACTTAATGGTAGTCCTTGTTGTTTCACCTTTCTAGACAAAATTTTTTTTTTTTTTTTTAATTTTTAAGATTTCCTTAATCCTAAACTCCTTTATTAACAAGAGAACATAGCTTCTCTCTCAGAGAAAGAGTTCTCTCTAGTATAGATATGATATATTCACTGATACATCAAAACTTATGTATAGGAAACTATCTAGATAATAAAATAAAACCTACTAGTTTTAAAATAGCATAGTTTCTGACTTCCTTGTTCATCTTCTCCCTCCTTCTGCTCTTCCACTGGACCTTAATAGCTCAGTCCCTTGCTCTGATGTGAATGTGGGTCTCTGGCTCTATCTCCATCCATCATGTGAAATTTATATGGTGACAATCAAAATATTAAATAAGGTAACTATGGGACAAGGTCAGTTCAGGCACCCTCTCCTCTGCTGCCAAAGTACCTAGCTGGGGACATCCCTGGGAACACCTTGGATCCCCTCTAGAGACAAGTCTCTTGCCAATCTTAAAATGACTCCCTTAATTTAGATATCTTATTCCCTTCTCCATTATCCACCCTTTCTCCATTTCCAACATCCCCCACCCCCCGGCTCTCCCCAGTTCTTCCTTCTCCCTTCTACACCCCTCCCTTTTGCCTACCC
>JAQHUG010000155.1:1305721-1320524 GCA_028555095.1 Dicrostonyx torquatus | reverse complement strand
ATATGGATGCACACCTTCTTAGATCGGGATGGTGGGGGGAGGGTCTTGGGCTTCCCACAGGGCAGGGTATCCTGCCCCATCTTAGGGAAACAGAGGGAGGGCAGTGGGTAGTGGGGGAGTGGGAGGGCCTGGAACAAGGGGAGTAAATGTAAATTTTTCTTTTAACAATAAAAAAAATCAAACAAAAAATTAATATAGTTTATGCTGCTATGTTTCTGATCATAAGTTATACTGGATATAGACTTTGATATGACTCATCCCATGTTGTTTTTGTTCTTAGTATTTGTGAGTATGTAGAATATAAAAATGATAAGGAAAATAGCTTCAATAAATAGTATTTCGTAAATTATTTTTATAATAATGAATTGTTTTCCAATTATAATGAAAGTAAATAATAACTGTCATGTTTTTATTTTACTCTTGTTTTAATTTTTGTGTTTAAAGTACAAGTACATTTATATTTTCCCTTTCCTCCCTCCACACTGTCCCCTACACTGCCCCCATGATCCTTCAAATCCATGACCTCTTGTTTCATTAATTGTTTTTGCTTGTGGATGCATCTGTATTCCTAAATGTAACCTATTTCGTCTTTTTAAAACATTTAAATTCTTGTAGTTAATTATTTTTGGAGCAAATATTAGGATTAGCTGAAAATGAAGCTTTGGCCAGAAAATAAATTTGCAATGACTTAATTACATGTTTCTTCTCTTAGGTATATCATGAAATATTAAAAATAATTATTTGCATTAATAATATTATGACTGCATATGTATTTTATTTTCAAATCAAAGTATCTTAGCTTAGAATACCAAAAGAAACCTTCCAAGAAATAGAGAAGACAAGAAAATAACTTCTACAATTGCTTCATTTGTGTAAAACTTTGTCATCTTCATTGACTTTGCCTATTCATTAAATTATTTAATTCCCACCAAGTTCTGAGCAATATAAATCATCAGATTTATTATATCTATTAGGAAACTGAGGAAGAGATATAATTTACCATACCAAAGGGACATGAGCAATATAATTGTTATTTGAAACCAAGCAATATTAGTTGCCTCTAGTTTATTGGAAATGTAGACTTGCATTCTTGTTTTGATGTTAATTTACATGACGTTTTTACTGCAGCAAATCAACATTTATGTATCATTTGTTGAATGATTTGTGTACTCTGCACAAGTGTTCATGTGTAGTATCATGGGTTTTATCAATGAAATGGAGAATGTTACCTAGAAAATATCACCAAAATAATCAGTTCTACTCCCTATAATGAGATTGGAAAAACTAATGTCTCATAATAACCAAGA
The DNA here is from genome assembly GCA_028555095.1 of Dicrostonyx torquatus. Classification (NCBI taxonomy): domain Eukaryota; kingdom Metazoa; phylum Chordata; class Mammalia; order Rodentia; family Cricetidae; genus Dicrostonyx; species Dicrostonyx torquatus. Next base: position 1,319,217 of record JAQHUG010000155.1, on the reverse strand, counting down.
CTGCCACGTTAGGAGCTAATTCATGCTTTTGAACATAGCCTGTGAGCAAAGGGCTGCAGCACAAATTTTGTGTTGTCTTTAGTTTAAATGACTCTGCTCAACACGTCATTTGACTTTGTGTGTGTGTGTGTCCTTCTCACGCAAACTTTATGCTCAGTGACTAACAAGTTAAGTTACCTGCCCCCACCCCGCCACCAAGTTGCTCATGATAAATGTATCTATTTAACAGAATTTTAAAATTCCTCAAGCATCACGTAACCCTCTTAGTCTCGCAAGATATCCTGAATTCGGGCAAACCCAATGTGTAACCTAGAGCAACTGGCTTCAGTGGTGTCAATGCCCAGAACTGTGGTATGATGAGCCCACCCCCATTATTAGATAAAGTATAACCTGTGAGTCTTTTCAATTTAGGCAGCATTGTTCATTTGGCTTTTAAAACACCTGGAAACTAACTGGGTTTTAAGTGTCTCTGGTACAAAGAAACTAGGAGAACAATGTTCCTTAAATGTACCTGTAACCTGTTGCCTGCAAAGCTTGTGTTTGCTGTTGTTATTCAGATATATGAGTGTCTAGGCATCATCAAATACATGAACATAAATATGTATTTAAGCAAGAAAAGGTTTTTGGGGGCATGATACTGATGGTTGTGAGAAGTACTAATAAATATAATTAGGAAATAAAGAAGGTATTAGTTCATAAAATATGAGGAGCAAAGTTTGAACAATGCCTCTTTTAAACTTGAAATTCCTTTGCAGTAAACAGAATGAGGGTTTAAGCGTAGAGTGTTTGAAAGGGCTGTGGGACTGTGCTAGGGTGAAAGCTACCTTCCAATCCTGGTTCAAATGGACTAGTGAGTATGAGATGTTAAAGGATCATAAGATGCCCAAAATCTAAAGCACCTTATGTGCATTTCAAGAAACAAAGAGTAAAAAAACAAAACCAGAGAAGACTGTGTAGATATATCCTTATATACACAAAAAGAAACCTAAAGGAAGACATTGATTATCCAACAGAAAGTTTTAAGAACAATAACAACACAAAAGCCTTTGCCGAGGAACTCATGAGACTTATGCGAACTGGTATTTCTTATGTTGGTGTATTTAAATTCATTATCTAAGTCAGTGATACTACAGATGTCTGAAAACATCAATAATATAAGTGTAATATTGTGAAAATCAAGCCAAAATATCAATCACACACACACACACACACACAAATTAAACATTTTAAGAAATGACCTAGTTAGATTCACTCTATAAAAGGAAAGATGATTTTTAAATGTGTAATTAATCACAAAGCTGGCATTTATCAGAACCACCTGGGATACAGTTTTTTTAATTACAGGTTTATTTTACACTTCATTTTTGAAATCTGGTGCATTGGATCTTATTTGGCATTTAAACACTCACTTTATTACTATTATAGTTTATACACTCAATTTTTGTAATATCTTGCACATCATTTAGAAACATGTATTCAGAAGTTCATGCTTTTTGGTATGCTCAAATATCCATAAAGCAGACATAATTAACTTTGTACTTTGTTTCTGGCTCTACATCCAGAGGAATTTCTAGATAGCAGGCTCTCGCTAGAATCTGAACTTCTGGGAACCTAGCTCATGCATCATTATCACCCAGGTGCCTAATCCAATGTCTTCATTTGATGAATCTTAACTTAAACAATTAAATACAGCATCAAATAAAAATAGTTTCTTAATGATTTTAAGTATTCAACCCTGAATTTAAAATTTATAAGCATAATTTAAGAGGCATAAAATGACTCTTATCTGACTTTTGAAATGCCAGTTATTTTAGAAATGAGATAAAATTGTGACATGTGATACACAAGACACATGGGATCAGCGTGCAGTGTTTAAATACACAGTTTAGCTCGAAAATGCTTGACTTTTTCATGACCCCTCGTTGTAGGCGCTACTTACCTGGATCTTTGAATTGAAGTTTCAAAGCTGTGAAGCTATAGGAGGCAATAACTGGCTTGTAAGAAGTGACACCTTGAGCTTGTCACTTGTTCCTCTGTCCACTCACATTTGTGGTTCCTAGACTTTCAGGAGATACAGAAAATTATTTAGGAGTATGGGACATTTAAGTAGAAGTACAGTTTTCTAGGACACAAAGAAGACTAAAAAGAGGGGGAGAGCATTTGAGAATACTGTATCAATTGATGTCCTGCTATATTTCAATTATTCATATGAAATTTGAACATTTTAAATTTCTATGAAAAGTCAGACTTAAATTTTGAATTCTTACTTGACTAAAAAAAAAAAACCTAGGTATTTCTTATTCTTAAAAGAGTAATGTTAAACCAAGATTATGGTTCGTGCCTGACAAATGTTGGCAGATGTCACAATGCACTAGATTAGTCAATATTTAAACCTCTTCTAAGGCAAAGTTCATAAGCTCTACAGCAAGTACAAAAAATAAGCTTCCTTATTATTTTAATTATTTCCAACCTGGAATATGGGTGCATCAAATGACTTGTAAATCATAGAAATTACTATCGTTCTTTGTGTCCATGACCAGTAGAGACTTCTGAGAACATTTCCGGTCTTCGGAAACCTCATGTTTTTTTTTACAGTCAACAAAACTTTCTTCTTGAATATGTGACTTTTTTTTATAAAATGTTCTTTGAATTATGGAAGAAGTTGAACAATTTGCTCTCTGCAAATGTGTAGCAATTCTCAATTCCACAGGCATGCCTTGTGTTTCTAATTGCAGAGCGAGAACTGAAAACTAAACAGCTTCAAGCTTGGCCCAGACTTTGAATACACACTCTACTCTGAAAGCTTGCTCACAAAATTTGATAATTTGACAAAGGAACTGTGGATGCTAGGGAAAGAATTTCAACTTCCATCCATTTTTTTTCCTGTTGCTGGAGGCACACTGAGCATCAGAAGTTTGCCACCCAGAAGGACAAGCCTTAGAGCTATTCCTAATTTGATTATTGACCCTGCTGGCCTTGAAGTAGAGAATGGCACTAGCTAAGATAAATAGATTGGAGAAAGAACCAAACAGAAGCCTGGCAGAAGTAGCCTAAAGAATGTAAATTTTCCTGGGACATCCCAGTTAAAGAGGGGAGCAGGTTAGTAAACTAGCCACAGTTGATTGACTGGGGAGATAAGTCACTCTGGGAATCTAAGTAAAATAGTAGAAGAATTTAAGTACCATTAGATTAAACACAAGTTTTGGGTTAAATGCTCAGGGGAAGAGTTGGTTGTTTGTGTTCAGACCAATACAAAGAAAAATAGTGCCTTTGACTTCTAAGAACCATTAACTCTGCTGTTGTCAGGCCATGCTTCATATCATCCATCAGGAGTCTTCTAAATACAAACAAGGGAATAAGGTTTTTATAGTCACACTGACATCATTTCTTAACATTTCTCCTTTTATTTGTTGTCCAGAGAGCTCCCTTAGGAACCTTAAAGGTTCTTGATTTATTGTTGATTTAATTTGGGGGAAAAAAGCACAGAGTTAAAGTTTTGTTTGTCATAGTTGTATTTTAATTCACATGTTTTCACTGCAAGAGAATCCTTCAGTTCCTATTCCCAATAAAAAACCAGGAGCCCTGGTGCCCCCATCTCTGCCATTATGTATCACAGAATTTCTTATTCAGCAATGGTCATTTGAACACACATTTTTCATTCACTTATTTTTATATTTTAATTACTTTTTCTCATCAATGTAACCATTCTACCATATAGAAACAATTTAATGGAGAAAAAATTATTTAGACTCATGGTTTCTTCTGTCTACCATGATGCCTCTAAGTATATGTTGTAATTTCAATAACTTCATTTCAGGGAAAACCAAGAAGCAGAGAGCAACACAGTATGGAATATGTATAACCTTCAAAGGTTTTCCCCAATAATGTACTTCTAGATATCTCTACCAATAGGAACACAATATTAAAACATGGGCCACTGGTGGATATATCAGTTCTAAAACACAACGCTTCTGTAATTGAAGTATAAATAACTAAAATTCATTCATATAGAGACAGAAGGTAAATGGGAAAAGGCATTTTAAGAAGTCGTGGATATGATATAGAATTTTTACGCTTGATGTTTGTTGGAGGAGGGTCCACTTGTTCATCTCAGCTGCCCAACTAGCTTAGACCCAAAACAATCACACAGAAACTATATTAATTAAAACACTGCTTGTCCCATTAGCTCTAACTTCTTACTGGTTAACTCCTACATCTTAATTTAACCCATTTCTATTGATCTGTGTATCATCATGTGGCAGTGGCTTACTGGCAAAATTCAGCATGTCTAACTCTAGCGGCTCCATGGCATCTCTCTGAGTCTGCCTTCTTTCTCCCAGAATTAATCCAGTTTTCTCTGTCTACCTAAGTTCTGCCCTATCAACAGGCCAAGGCAGTTTCTTTATTCATTAATGGTAATCACAGCACAGAGGGCATTCCCACATCACCTCTCCTCTGTTTAAATAAAAAGAAAGGCTTTAACATAATAAAATTACACATAACAAAACAGGTATCAAACAATAATTACAGTTACAATAGTTATATCTACTTCATCTTTTATCATAACTAAGGAAAACCATAACTTTTTCAACTCCATCAAAGACTCCAGAGTGATATAATATTACCTAAGAAAACAGGAAGTGCATTGTAAAGAACTTCCAAGATTCTAGAATTGACGTAGTCATCTTACTTTCTGGATAGTCACCCAAAGTTTTTTTTGTACCTTTGGGGAACACACAGGGGACATCTATAAACTGATTGGCCCATTAGCTCAGGCTTCTTATTAACTCTTATAACTTATATTAGCCCATTATTCTTGTCTATCTTAGCCACATGGCTTGGTACCTTTTTTGGCAAGGCGGTCACATTTTGCTTGCTCTGTGGCTGGATCAGGACAGCAGACCAAGTTTCCTCTTCCCAGAATTCTCCTGTTCTCATTTCCTGCCTCTACTTCCTGTCTGGTTGTCCCACCTATACTACGTGCCTGGCTAGTGAAAATCAACATTAAAGTACAATTGACAGGCTAAAAACCATTGTCCCACAGCAGAGACACGCACATCAGATGTTAGTGTATCATTCCTTATGGATGATGTCAACAAAAGGTACAAACAGGAAAATCAGGGTGCTTCAGAAAACAATCCGTTGAGTTTTGGGCCCACAGAATACTTGGATCAGAGGAATGCTTGGTTGAAACACCATCTTCATAATGAAACTCATTTTTGGAGATATACCTAACAATTTATAATGAGAATTCTTTCCTTAGGTCTGTGATCTGAAAAGTTATTTCAAAGCAGAGAGGAGCCCTCCCAAAACCAAAAAGAAAAACAAAAACAAAGGCCGTTGATTTGAGGTTCCCCAACTATAAGATTGGTGAGACATAAATTTCTGGGGTTTTTGTTTGTTTGTTTGTTGTTTGTTTTGTAAATCCCTTGATCATAGGTATTTTATTGTATTAGCATGAATTGAGGAGTGAAAATAGTGTGCCAAGTGATTTAGCTCCCTACTCATACAATAGCAAACGGTTGCAAGGGTTTTGGTCAATGTTAGGAGAAGTTTATTCTATTTGTATTCAGGAGATCATAGACCTGAAACAAAGTCTATGGTATTACACTGTGTTTAGACTTCAGCAAAGTGACTACCAGAATCTCTAAAGAGGATCCATTTGGTAAAGAATGATGGGTTATCAATTATAGATGCTACCTGCTGTCTTTGACTGGCACCTCCCTCTGAACTCTAAAAATCGGTAAACAGGACATGTGACCGTTCTTTATACAGATACATAATGTTAACACAGTATGATTTTTCTTACAAATATTCTGATTCTGTACAAAAATGGCAGTCTAAACACTGGTAATTAAACCATATACAAATCCCACATATTTAAACGATCTTTTCCTTTGGTCTATTCTGTTATTCAACTGAGCACCAAACCAACTACTATTGTACCCACTGTTTGAAGGACGTGGAAATACTAAGGACTAAGGGTAGAAGATGAATGTTTGTCAACTAAGAGACTCCAGTAAGAGGGAAATGGCAAAGAGAAATGGTAAAGAGAAGAACCATAGTAGATGCAGACCTATTTAGAGACTTTCTCATTGTATGAAGTAACTTCTGAGAGGACTGCATTGGGTTAAAACACCCTTCCCTACTTTAGGATATCAAAGGGTCTATGATGCACCATAGTTGTTGTATATATAATCTACTGTCTTAAAAACAACTGGTTATTTTTGTTGTCCTTTCTGCCATAAAAAGTACTGTAAAAGGATATTGTAAAGAACAGATGCATGCTCATGGTTCTAAAGTCTAAATATCAAGAGACTAGGTACAGGATGCTGCTATTTCTCCCCAACCTGATACTCTTTCCTGCTTTTTGTTTTCTTTTGTCGTTATGTCCTCTCCAGTGTGTATGCATGCCTAGAGAAACATGAATCGTCCCTGCAGATAACACCACCAATCCTATCTGGTTAGGATGTAGCCTTATGTCCTTGTTAACCTCAATTGCCTGCTAATAACTACATCTCCCAATGCTGATACTACAAATTAAAGTTTAATTTGGGGAGAAATAATTTGTACCATAGTATTGCACACTGTGACTTACTCAGCACTTTATAAGGAAAAAGTAAAAAGTCATCTTAGTCTAAGAAAAATTCAGGACACTCATAGAAGTACTATGCAGACAAATGTGCTATCTCTTACATAACAGTTATTGGAAGTGTTTTAGTAATGGAATTTCTTACAGCATTTTTAAAAAAGTCTTATGTAGCTAGTCTAAAAGAGGAGTGTAAACATAATTGATACAGAGAAGGTCTGTTCATCACTCTTTCAATGTAAGAAAGCATCGATATCTCCTTCACTCTTTTTCCTTTTAATTCTAATTGTACTTAATGAGTTTAACTGGAAAGAATTTAATATTCCATTGATACTTACTCATGGAAATAAGTATAAAACAAAAGACATATGTATGGATATATTTTACATCCAATAACACTTGTAACATTTCTATGTTGTGATACTGATTAAGAAAATGTGAGTATAAATCCAACATTGCAAGTTCTGTACCAAAATTACACAATAATTTTTTTCTAAGGACTTCTACGTTTTTAGTCACTTATTCAGTACTGGAAGACAGTCCCTGTAATTGGAGGAAACAGAGTAGGACTTCCCACAGCAAACCAGTGCTAGTCTTTTAGTCACCCAGAATCCACAAGAACAAACCTGGAGCTGCAATGACTGGCTTGCATGTTAACTATCCAATATTGTTAAATTGCACCTTAATAATCCAAGTACAAATGGGGCAACTTTCATTCTGTTCAGATGATCTGTGTCATGATCCTTTTTGTCTTGACTGTTTATAAACAATAATGTTGTCAATGTTTCTAACATTAAAGATATAAAAAATATAATGAACTTAAATAGTTTAAGTGTAGCAGAGAGATATCCATATGAATTTTCATTAAACTAAGTCATAAAATTCATTTTTGTAATTCTACTTTAATACAAATTTCCATGGCTTTGATGTATCTCCATGCTTTTTCTAATGTTGGTTCTTAGATTGGAAGTACAGAGCAGGAAATGGGTGGCTGGGAAAAATTATGACTTCTCTTTGTACTTCTCAGTGTTTACATTGGAAAACCTATGAATCTCCTGAACATGAAATTTAAGAGTTGATGATTCTAGAATGGGCATATAAGAACCTGCATCTCTAACATCTTCTAGACAAGATCTTAGTACCAACATTGCAAAGAACAGATAGCAACAGAAGAAAATTATTCCCAGACAGTGCATCATATCCTTTGGGAAAAAATAAGAAGGAAAAAAGATCACATTAAGTACAATGCTAGGACATAGGAATAAGGTCAAATAAACAAATAGAAAAATGTAGAAAATTCTATGGGGCTAGGACATAAAAGTTATCAAATGGAACAAGAACTGAGACCTATAGTAAAAGACGAAGGTTGATAAGCAAGTGTTTACTGGTAATCATCATAACATAACACTTAAGCAAATAGTTGGATCACCTTTGGCGCAGAGCATTTCATCATGGTCAGCTTGAACTGTGCATGTCAGCAACCAGAACAAATGCAATATAAAAAAAAGGACACAATTAGGAAGATTAACACAGCAATTATTGGATGTGTGATACTTTTCATATTTGACTTTTTAAAAATTGCTGTAGGTTATAAACCCATGAGTATCGTATAACAAATGATTCATTATAAAAAAGAAAAGATAATAGAAATAATTCCCAAAGTTGTGATTTAGGGCTCAGCTTTTACATGCTTTCGAAGGGACTTTATGATGTTACATAATTCATGATTACTATTTCTGTAATGCTAGAGACTTTTCCCCTCAAAGTCTTTCGTTAATGATCATGTCACATGGCCAGAGCTTCTATTAATGTCCTTTAATGTCTTTCTTCCCCAGTTTATTATTTTTCCATTTTGCTTATGAATACATTAGCCTTTGCTATATCCCTTGAAAACACGAACTTGCGCAATTAGCTTCAAAATAGACAGTCACGCCTACCCGAATGTTACGTATGCATTGAAGGTAGCTAAAATTTATATAAATTTGAGAATTGAGAGTAAGAGAAAGGAATTGAGAAATTCACATTTGTGTACATGATAAAGGTCAAAATGAGACTAGCAAGCTTGGGGTGGGGGCATATGAGCTAAACATACTGCAATGTATAAGCATTGCTACTTATTGAATATAAAATGATATGCCGCTCTGAGATGAAGAAAATGATTTTATTTGAAGACAAAAGCAGTTTCCCCTTCAAAAAGTAAAATATTTCAATTTATAAACAGTGCATTAGAGAATGTCAGTGGAGCATTCAACTTCAAAATTCACATGTTCTAGACACCAATTCTAGGAATTTAGAGAGATGTCAATGTTGGTTGTGTTTGTTTTGCGTAATAGAGCATTGCTTATGGTGTTTAGAACTGTTTGATACTTGGTAAATTAAGTGAGACCACCATTTTTGCTTAAAGTCACTAAGCACTTTAACAAGTACAGAGTGTTGAAAAGAATATGCGACAGAATAGACTAACAGGTACTGTATTGTGTCCTTCTAAGTTTCATGTTTATGTTACTTTATTAGGAGCATATTTTAAAGCAGGAGCTTGGAATGATTCTTATTTTGTTTATTTCTCAGCTTTGTCTCTCCAGGGAAGAGTTCCTCTGTATTAATTGCTTCTCAGCTCAGATGCATCTAATTATTAACCTGCAGGTGTCTCTAATCATTGTGTCTTCCAGCAGAGTTTTCTTCGAGGGCCATTAGCCGGGATGCTTAATTACAGTACACTGTACCTAGTTTTGTGTAGTGTTTGATTTTTCAGATGGCTTCTCAGACCTCAGAAAATAGTTATTGGCAATCATTTTCTACAATTAACCACTGTGCCCTGTGTTGCTTCCTCCCCTATTCAATTGGAACCAAGTGTAGAAATTAAACTAACACTAAGGAAAGACACTTAGTACCGGGATGAGCATTATGATATTTTAGTTCGCAGACTATCAGAAACAAGGAATGATAAATCAGATATTCATCAAGATGTATACAAGATGTGTACCGAGTCACAAAGTGTTCAGTATTTTGGGGAATACTCTAGTGTTTGACTTTAGAGCATTTCTGCAATAGGACTTGGACTAGAAATGATTCTTCCACGCCAGGATCTACTCGGCTGCATACGGCTGCTTTATGGTTTACTTCTCATAGCATTACAAGCCCTTTAGTAATGAGTTAAACTGAAATTAATCGAATAAACGTAATACTATTTTTGAGCTACAAACTATGCACTTTCTTTTTTTAAACCTGAAAAAATTGCATGTTGAATGGAAACCAGCAGCAAAAAAAAAAAAAAATGTCCTTAAGTCAATATTTTCTCCTATTGTGGGTGTTCATTTGGATTTATTAATGTGTGTCTTTGACCTGAAAGTGGCCTCTGAATGGCAAAGAGCAGAGAGGCAAGGGTTGATGACAGGATCAAACAGAGTTCTGTCTATTTCCTTGCCTGCCCTCCTAATTACCATGTACCCTGACTCAGCAGGACCAAGAGGACATGCCTTGAGAGGGAGCTTGAACTTTTGGCGAGGATTTCTTTGTTATTGATGGTTTTGAACTTCTTGCTGTTAGAATCCTATTAAACCTTACAATCTTTGAGGAATTAAAACAAATACCTATTACTCTTTTAGTGGTCTGTTGGCAAACATATTATTTAATGTAATGCTTAACTTCACTTTTCTGCCTTGGTTTGAATATTGACATGAAACTTACAATTAGCACATTGGAAAACACCTTGTCATCATCTCTCTCAGGAAACCCACTCCCACTGTAGCCCTGACTGATAAATATATTCAGAGTGTCAAAATAGCATTTGATAACACTGGTTTTCTTTTTCTTTAAAAATAGAATTAGTGCTTTTAGCACCTTCTGAATCTGCTACCTGCATAGAAAAAAAAAAAACCCAAGTTTCAAAAATAACTCCAACAAAACCAAATAGTTCTAAAATAAATAATAGTTTTACAACTGTTCCATTTTTTTAAAAAATGTATCTTACTGGAAAAATGTTACATCCACTTATTTAGTCATTATTATTTGATACATCTGTTCATTGGTTGTTTTGTTAAATTTTATTAGTTCTGTAAGAGTTTCATACATATGTTTTGATAAAATTCACTTCCCACTCCCCCAACTTTCCCAGAACCTTCTACTCATGTATCTCTCTCTCTCTCTCTCTCTCTCTCTCTCTCTCTCTCTCTCTCTCTCTCCCTTTCTTTTTTTATTCCCTTCAAGATCATTTTGTGCTGCTTAAATATTCTTAGCTTAGTGGCTAAGGAGAGTGTGACAGACACATCAGAGGCTGCACTCTTATAGAAAACTATCTCTCCCCATCCCAGCAGCTAACAGTTGCCAATAACTCCATGATGAAGAGGGTGGAGCCTTGTGTCCCTCTCTCTTCCCCATGATGGGATCTGATCTAACTTAGACTCTCCCAGGTTTTGTATCTGTTCCTGTAACAACGTTGATATCATGAGTATAACTGTCTCGCTGTACCCTGATGAGAGTTGAGAGATACATTGATCTAGAATGGCAGGCTGTTAGGAATCAGTTAAATCCCATGTTATCTTAGCAGCATAATATTGATAGGTTCTCTCCTGTCCAACCAAAGTTTCTGGTAGTTATAATGATGCCAGGTATAAGTTTCATCTCGTGTAGTGAGATTTATATCCAATTAGAAAGGGTTGATTAATTTCATATATTTGAGTTATAGAAGATACCGAAATAAAACAAAGGAGCTTACACAAACATCTTTTCAAAAAGACTATTGAAACATATTCCTTTTAAACAATATTCCTAGTTTGTTCACATTTTCTGATTCATATAAATGATCATGAACTTTTTAGTCACTGAGTCCCTGGAAATGACAATGCCTCAGGAAAGCCTACAGGCCTGTTATCTTAGTTCTTAATTCTAATCTGGGAGAATAATGAGGAGACTTTACTATATTAATGGTATCATTTTCTGGTTTTTGTCCTCAACAGAAGTCTATGATGGAAACCATTTATCTCAAACCAATTTAATACCATACTGTAGAAGACAGTAAAGGAAGGAATCTTATATTATGATTTATTTCATGCCATATTATCTAAGGTTGCTAACTATCAATTTACTTTATAGGGTGTCCAATACAAGATGGTCTAATTAAATTCTGATGTCCCAGGAATAGCTATTATCAAAGCAATGCTATCATAAGGTTGTTAAAATCATTTAATGCAGAGTTTGTACTGGACTTTGTTGTTAACAATGCTCTTTTGCAAGATCTCATTACAAAATTTTGCTTAAGAGAAAGTTCCCAATTTAATTACTAAACTGAAAATATATCCATGCATAAGAGCAATGCAATGAGCAAAATTAAATTCCATAACTAGTCACAAGCTAATTTAAAATGTCCTTTTATTTTTCATACTTTGTTATCTATAGCACATTTATAATAATTAATAAACATTTATCAACTCTCTATGAGAGCTCACTAGGGAGTTTAATTATCTTTTCTTGCTTAGTATTGGCACAAACACTATTATGAATCATTAAAGTGGCATGTTTGCTTGCTTTTTAAAAGTAGATAAACTGCTTCTCATATAAAATTAAATTTAAATTGTATGTGATTATGTTTCATAATGTGAAATGTGTAGAAATTAATCTTATTATTTGATAATGAAATTTATTTGAATATCAAGTATCTTGAAAAGATTCTAAGTGTTGATAAGGTTTTATGTAAAAATTGTGTTGATGGAATTTTATGTAAAATTGAGAATCTATGTGTTGATGGAATTTTATGTGAAACATTATGTCCTTTAATAATTACTGTAGATCAATTATTCTGTAAGTTGATCTGTATAAAACAGATACAAAGAGAAACAAGACACAGTTTCTTCATTCATGGAGATTGCCTTCAGCTGCTCAGCCCTGATATAATCACACAGAAACTTATTATTTAAATTACTGCTTGGCCCATTAGCTCTAACTTATTAATAGCTAACTCTTACATATAAATTTAACCCATCTCCATTAATCTATGTATCACCATGTAACAGTGGCTTACCAAGAAAGTTTCAACCTGTCTGACTCTGGCAGCAGCTCCATAGCTTCTCTCCAAATCTGCACTTCTTTCTCCCAACATTCAACCTAGCTTTCCCCACCTAGTTCTGTTCTTCCCTACCATAGGCTCAAAGCAGTTTGTTTATTCATTAACCAATAAAAGCAACACATAGACAGAAAGACCTCCATTTCCCCTTTTCTGTTAAAACAAAAAGGAAGGCTTTAATTTTAACATAGTAAAATTATATATAATGTAACAGGTATCAAGCAAGAATTACAGTTACAGTATTTATTTTTACTTTATCATAACTAAGGAAAACTCTAACTATTCTTCAGCTCCATCAAAGACTCCAGAAGGATATAATATTACCTAAGTAAACAGAGAGTGCATTGTAAGCAACTTCAAAGTTCTAGAATTGACAGAGACATCTCACTGCCTGAACAGTCACACAAAGTTCTTCTGTACCATTGGAACATCCATCTTCAGCCTACAGACCCAAAGTATTCAAAGGACTTTTCCATGAAGCAGGAAATTTCAAAGACAGTTCTGCCTGTATTGGCAGTTTGCCCATCACATTTTTTTTTGTGTGTCCTACAAAATGTCTAGCAGACTCTTTCATGAAACAGGAATCCTGATGGATTGTCTCACCTTTAAGGCAAGTTTAGCAGTCATTTCTCTGTAGGTCCTGCAACTCCAGTTTTATCAAGCAGTCCAGTCAAGAACAGTTTCTTGTTTAAATGGCTAGCCAAATCCATGAGGAGCCTCTTTGATGCCCATCTTCTTCTTGCAGTAGCTTGTGCTGCCAGGTGCAGATGTGTCTCATTGTCAGGAAAATCTTAAGTTCTTATACATTTTAAATGCCATATTCTGATGGTCTCTTAAAGATTTGAAGAA
>JAQHUG010000155.1:1288018-1302016 GCA_028555095.1 Dicrostonyx torquatus | reverse complement strand
CAGAAGAGGGCACCAGACCTCATTACAGATGGTTGTGAGCCACCATGTGGTTGCCGGGAATTGAACTCAGGACCTTTGGAAGAGCAGGCAATGCTCTTTAACCACTGAGCCATCTCTGAAGCCCAATTTTTAGACTCTTTTAATTCATATAATACTTGTTGAAACAATGAAATAATTAGCAAAACTATTAGTGTTAAGATATCAGGAAGTAATCTTTCAGTAGGCGTTACCCCTTGCTATTTTTTGTAAGACAAAACCTATTTAGTGTCAAGTCACGATTCATGGTTTTGTTCTCAGAGCATTGTTCCCTGGCTGCTTGCAAAGTACAGGATGCTAGTGTTCCATTTCTCAGTTCTGGTAAAAGCTGTCTAAAGAGCACGATATTATTATTAAATATCAATATTAGAATGCATCGTGCGATGGAAGCATACCAAGTGAGTAAACATTGACAAAGGCAAAGAATTTGGAGAGGAAATGAGCTTTGGGGCTAGAAGACAGGAGGCAGCAGTTACCTTCTGGAACAGAAAATGGTCAAAACACACAGGGAAAGGAGAAATGAGAAGGGAGACTAGGAAAGAGGGACAGATCTCAATTGCCACTGTCCAGCATGAGCCAGCCATCATGTGGGGCTGCTAAAAGAACTTCAACTGGAGAAAATCATGCCCTTCCTCTGTCCTGATAGAACCATGAACTGCTTAAGAGTCACAGGCAGAGGAGCTTCATAGAAAGTTCTACTTAACAGAATTTGGCCCAGAAGGGGAAGGGCCTCCGATTATATTGATGAGATAAACATTTCAAATTATGGACAGAGTTTTTAATACTGAGTGCTTTTAAGTGCCATTTAATAGGCAAGATAAACATATACTGATTTGCATTTTGGACAACTAGTGAGATTGCACTGTCTTTGATTAAGGAAGAGTTGCTACTCAGGACTGATATGGTGGAAAGCATGAGATTAGATTCTAGTGCAAATACCAGCCATATAGCTGAGATAAAAGATGTAACTGCATTTCCTCACAACCGTTAAAGAAAGGTATTAAATTTATTATCTACTCATTCTGATTATAAGTCATAAGTAATAGTAAAATAAAGGCCTAAGTAAAGTAAATATTAATTTAAAAAGATAAAATTATTTGGTCTTCCCCAGAGGTATCCCACTTCCTCTTGGTTATCTACTATCAAGTCTCAGCTCTGAGATTATATATATACAAGTGACATTTTACAGGGTTAAGGGTTGTGTTTTTATATTTAATAATACACACACAGAAATAACAACCATTAAAAAAGAAAAAGATTTGAGGAAGAGTAAAGGGGTTGTGTGGGAGCGGACAGTGGAAAGAAAGAGGAGTGGGAAATGAAGCAATCATTATAATCTCAGAAATATAAAAATTAGTCTTAAAGTAATATGAGAAACTCATTAAGACATCTTCAACTGAGTTATTAGATTCTGTGGAGATGTATAAGGGGCAGAGTAGAGGCACCAATCGACATAGAAATGGAGGCAATCAGGAGTGGAGTAATCATTACTGCTCCTCCTTCAGTTTTCAGATTTCAGTTAAAGCAGCTTGGACACATTATTAAACTGAGATTGTTGGTATAGTGGTCTTTAAAAATATTCTTATTGTGTGGGTCTCTCTAAAATACTTCCTGAGAATCTCTGGTTTATAAAAAAAAAAACAGCTATCACAAACATTGTTCAGTGGCAAAAGCAGAATGGGTGAGGTCAAGTCATGCTTACTATACTCCTCAAACCTTAGGAAGCTTCAGTAGGTGAGCATGCTAGGGACAGGAACCTATGGCAGTTTGTCATGCCTGTGTGGTCACTGCTGCAAGACACTGAATCTAAAAAGTGTTTCAGGATGAGGTTTATTAAGTAACAAGTCAACTTTTCTAAAATTGTTTAACTATATACATGAAGTCATCTATCTGGCTCTCAGAAATTCAAAATGACTCGATTGTTTCTCCTACAATCAAATTAGATTATTTAGTGGATGATAATGCACATCAAGAAATGTTGGGAAAAACATCAAGTTAAATGTTGCAGCAGAATCACTAAAACCAATTACTAATAATTTACTAATGCACATGAAAAGAGTGGACAAAAAATAGAAACATGAATGAAATTCAAATAAATACAAATGAGAAATTGATTAAAATAGTATATTTTGTATAGTATCAATCACAGCAGTGTGTGTGCCTCTTCAGAGTTGTGGCTTGAGTAACACATGAAGAATCGTTCCTTGGGCTCTGTTTTCAAGGAAAGCAGTTTCCCCACGTGGAAGTCAATGTCCACACGTGACTCTTTTGAACTGCCTGGATTTTGCCTCAGGTTTTAATCCGTACCAGCAGGGGATATGGAAGTTGAGCTAATGGTTCTAATGAAAGTTCACACCGATGAAATGTTTAAAACTCACTAATCTTCCTGCAACCTGTCTAGTCAATGCTTCCACTACAAAACATTATCTTTACCGAAGGAACGAACGTCAGTGATTTCTGGAACTCATAGTCACCTAAAATGTTGACAGATTGCTTAGTCAAAATTTTGAGAAAGTTCTTCACAGTTTTTTTTTCTTTAACCCAATCTTCACACTATTTAAAAACCACAGTGGCTCCACCATTGGAAAGGGGCCTACTAAAATTCCTTGGAGCTTTTTCACACCATATCTGTGCCCCAGGGGCTCAACTGATAAGTGTGGAGAGTGTGACTTGTGTTTGCTGGGATGAAATTCTCCTCCACCACATCGATTACGACAATGAGGATCACACTGCACTCTTGTAGGCTCCGAGGCTGATTATTTTGTCTTGCTATTTGTTTCTCAAAATTTGTGGGAGGGAGGTTTTAATTAATACCATTGTTGATTTAAAAGTCTGTAACATTTTATGATATGAAATCTTATTACAAATGGATAACAAAATATATATGTGGTAAATAAACATGGTATGTGAACATGAGCATCTCCAGCATGATAAACAATGGTCACGGGTGGAAAGAAGGTGGCTCATGTGACTAGGAACTAAGATGTTCCATGAAGAGAAAAATCATCACAATTATCACAAAAAAATACATACGGAGCTTGATGAAGAGTCTTAATGTTTAAAATCTGACAACTCACACATGGAAATAAGTGTGTTATATGATCATAATATGAAAATAGATATATTTATATAGAAGTTTCAATTATTTGGCTGAATGTGTATTTACATTTGTATCTGCACTTATGTGTATGCACATGTATATGCATGACCACCAGGCACTGTTCTAAGAATTGTGAAAAAAAGAAAAAGATTTACTATATAATTCTCTGTATAGGTTAGTCAATCCTAAACAAGACAATGAAAGATAATTTTTAAAGTGATTTTTTAAAAGATTCATTTATTTATTATGTATACAACATTCCTTCCATGTATGCATGCATGCCAGAAGAGGGCACCAGATCTTATTACAGATGGCTGTGAGCCTCCATGTGGTTGCTGGGAATTGAACTCAGGACCTCTGGAAGAGCAGTCAGTGCTCTTAAACTCTGAGCCATCTCTCCAGCCCCCGACAATGAAAAATATTTGTATGACATTGAAATAAATTACAAAGAGATACTGAGGAAAAAAAAACCATCTTTTCTTGCAAAGAAATGTGATTATCTAGGTATTTACAGTAGGTGATTTAATGTATGTGTGCTTTTTTATATTCAGTTTTAGATGAGTGTTCTGGAAAGCTCTCTCAGCTATACAACATTTGAGGTCAGAAGTGAAAGAGGTGAGATAGCAATCAATATAGTGGCTAGTGACGGATGCAGAGTGGAGGCAACACACTCTGTGAATCACCCAATAGAGGAATCAAAGTAGATGGGGAAACAGAACTTTGACAATTTCAGCCATTCTGAGTTTTTCACTGGTGTTTTCCATTCTGTTGGAGAATCATTCAAATATTGTAGACAAAAAGATAAAAGAAAAGAAATCATCTCCTTAGCATTTTCTCATACACATTCTGTACTTGAAATAAACCACAATGTTGGAATAAGGAGACCCGTTAAAATGCTTAATAACCCAGGCAAACTACAATGGGACAGGTGATGTGGGAGTGTTCTCCTGTATTTTGTATTACTCTTATTGGTTGAATAAAGAGCTGCCTGGTTTATAGATAGGTCAGCCCTTAGGTGGGCGGAGTAGACAGAATGGAAGTTCTGGGAAGAAGAAAGGAAGTGAGCCAGATGCCATGAGGCTCCCATCAGAGATGGAGGTACCTTAGTTCCGTCCGGTAAGTCACCCACCTCATGGTGACATACAGACTTTTATAATGGTTTAGTTTATGAGGTGAGGGCTAGCCGGGAAAAGGCTAGAGATAATAAGCCAGGCAGAGTTTAAATGAATACCATCCTCACGTGGTTATTTCGGGTGCAAGCAACCAGTAGGTGAGCGGGCCAGTGGCTGGGGGCTTGGGAGCCTGGCGGGTGGGGAACACAACACACACACCTCCCCACCTAATTACAACAGACAGGCAATATTTAACCATCTGTTTGTGCCAGACACTGCATCAGGAAGTCCTCCCGGTATATCTAATTCTAAAAACAGTTGAGTAAGAATCAACATTGTTCTTCACCTTAATTTTTCTACAGATAGGACATCAAATCTTGGAAGTACAAAGCAAAGAACATAATAAATTTCATAGTCAGAATTTATAACACTTTCCTCTTTCAAGAATTCTCATATTTTGTAAAGTAATTCATCATAAAATCATGCAAAAATTACTAGAGTGAGTTTTAAAAATAGTAATTGTACAAATTTATGGCACACTGTATGATCTGACACATGTATAAATTGTGAAAAAAGGTAGCAAATATATTTCATTTCTTAAACTTGTATAAAGCCTTTTTATTAATATATGACAATAGATATTTATGGGGACAGGGTGCTTCGTCGACGTATGAATGGTTGTTGTAATTAGGTGGAGAGGTGTGGGTGGTATTCCCGACACCCAGCTCTCAGCCCCCAGCTGCTGGCCCGCTCAGCTGCTGGTTGCTTGCTTATGCCCGAAATAAAAACATGAGAATTATATACATTTAAATTCTGCCTGGCCCATTATCACTAGCCTTTTCTCGGCTAGCCCTCATATCTAAACTAACCCATTATAAAAGTCTGTATGTCACCACAAGGTGGGTGACTTACCAGAAAGGTCTAACCTGCATCTATCTGCAACGGGAGCCTCATGGTGACTGGCTCACTTCCTTCTCTCTTCCCAGAACTTCCATTCTATCTACTCTGCCCACCTAATGGCTGACCTATCTTGCAAGCCAGGCAGAGTATTTAACCAATCAAAGCACAGAAATAAAGACAGAGCCTCGTACAAATAGTAGGAGTTTTGGTCCCACCATCAATCTGTCCTTCATAGATTATGTGTTTTTTCTATTCTAATGGAATCATTCTTAAGGTTTGATCCACTCCTTGAAATTCTCTTAGAATAATTTGTAATTATTTCTTGCACTTATGCCTTTGTCTATTGCTACAAATAAACATTCACTATTATATTCTACTGATGGTTAGAAGAATATTAACTTTTCTATATTTGCCTGATAATCCTAGGAATTAGTAAAACAAGTTGACTGAGGCTGCTCACTCATTTGTTTCCCACTGCTCAGAACTAAAATAAAGAGAGTAGGTGGAGCCAAAGAGAAACCATGTAGCCTATGCAGAAGACAGACTCCAGATACCTGACAGAACCTTACCAGTATGCCACAACCACATGGCAATACACAGATTAATAGAAATGGGTTAATTGAAGATGTAAGAGCTTGCTAGGAATATCCAAGAATCATTGGTCAAGCAGTGTTGTAATTAATATAGTTCAGTGTAATTATTTCCGGTTTGGGCAGCTGGGAAATGAACGAGTGACCTCTGCTAACAAAAACCTATAATATTATTAAATAATAGTTTTATAAATTCTTTTATGTTAACAAAACAGATACTATCTTGAAGCAAATAATGACAGGTTCTTGACACTTGCCATACTTTTTTCTTATTGCCTACTGAACTTGGTAAGTTTCTTCATTGCTCACTTTGGTGCCATTACTTTGAATATGAAATTCATATTAAATATCGATGGTTGTTGGAGGTTTCTGGAAGATGAGTTTATGAAATGCAGATATTTCTTTTTTTTTCAAAATCTGTATGCAATGTTCAGCTTGTGAGTAGGGATTTGTGAGCTCTCAAAGACCTTTATAGCATAATACTCAGACTTTATTAATTTACCATTTACCTACTAATATGATTTATTACAGCCTTGTAATTCCTAATACTTAAACACCTTTGTTAATATCATGATAGATTATTTCAATCTATGGTGCTTATTTGCCAGAGTTTTGTTGACAATATTACATGCTCATTATTCAGGTTGAGCAATAGTTTTACTTTTTGTCAATATTGCCCAATGATGATATTAAGAGTGTGGTATCTTGTGAAATGTTGATAATATTGAAAATATCACTATATGTTTTCCTATTTTCTGAAGCAGGATGAATAACTTAGAAATTAGTTTGTTTTATAAAAGTACACAGAAACTGTCAAAACCCAAAATTTAGAATAGATTTTCTGATTAGTCTTTCAGGAATTTCTACAGTTGTGGATTATCAAAGCATTCTTGAATTGAAAAATCACAAGTAAATTTAAGAGTTGGGATTGGTGGTCAATGGGTGTTCTCACTCTGTCTTCTAAGCTTAGGGCTGCCCAAATTACAATCTGTAAACAAAAGTCGATAAGGTATTTGTGAACAAAAAGGAGAGAGGATAGAGAGGGAAGGAAGAGAAAGAAGAGTAAGTACATGATTGGAGTTGCAGTATTTGATGACCCAGAAGGAATCGGGTGATGGTAAGTAATGAGTTCCATAGAAGAGATTAGAAGGTTAAATGCCAGGCTAAAGGTGAGGCTAATATGAATTTAGTGAGCATGTAAGTAGAGTTGAGAGTATCAGTTTGGAAGATGACCTCGGAGTTAACCTTCTGATTGAAATTAAAGTGAAAGAATTACCAGACTGGACGAAACAGAAGACTATGACAATGAGGCTATTATTTACCATTAAAGGGGATGAGGAGGGCAAATTGTCCTGTAGAATATGTGTTATGCAGAACTCTATTCTACTATAAAAAGTACATGGAGATTTTTCCCTTTTACTGTGGTTTTACAGACAGCATCCACAGCCCTCCTTAGATCCCCACAATCATTATACCCACAAACATGACATATTTAACATTGCATCTCTGGTCTTTACACTATGTGACTCAGACTACTTTGGTTTCTCATAACCTCATTGATAGTCATTTCTCTAAACCCCAAATCAAAACATTAGATCCTAAGTGTTATTTACCTGATCATTCCCTCCATTTCCCAGATGCTAGCAACTCCTAACAATTCATATTTCTGCTTCTTTGATATTCCCATCTTCCTTTCCTTCCACTCTCATCTGGCTGAAAATGGCCAGTCTACGATAATGCTCTAACTATCCTTTCAAACCCTGTTGTAATTAGGGGAGAGAGGTGTGTGTTGGTTGTGTTCCCCAGCCGCCAGCCGCTGGCCGCCTGCACCCAAAATAACCACGTGAGGACGGTATTCATTTAAACTCTGCCTGGCTTATTATCACTAGCCTTTTCCCGGCTAGCCCTCACCTCATAAACTAACCCATTATAAAAGTCGGTCTAACCTGCATCCATCTGCAACGGTGGCTCGTGGCGTCTGGCTCACTTCCTTTCTTCTCCTCCCAGAACTTCCGTTCTGTCTACTCCACCCACCTAAGGGCTGACTTAACTATAAGCCAGGCAGCTCTTTATTTAACCAATCAAAGCAAAGAAATACAGGTGGACCCGCCCACAAAACCCACATTGTTATGCTTCGGGTCTCTCCATTGCTTCATTGTGTTACCAGTTGCAGTATTGACTTGGTTCTATTTAGACTCAAGATTATGTCAGTTTTCTGACACTATAATATGCACAAGATAGATAGACTTATAGAGAGAAAAGGCGAAATCATGACTGGAGTGGAGGTGGCAGGAGCTTGATGACAAAGGTCACAGTGCATCTCTAGTCAGGAAGTAAAAGTATAATGAATGCTTGGGCTCAGCTTACTATCACCCTTTTTATTGAGTTCAGGTGCCCAGCTCATGGCATGTGTAAGATCACATTTAAGGTGAGTCTTCCAACCTCAATCAACGCGACCTAGAAAGCCCTCACATATATGCTCAGAAGTAGACAGAATAATCATTACAAAAGACATTGCTTTTTGAGGTTCTGGTGTCTTCTCTGTTATTTTGATAGAAATCTCTACTATTTCTGAAGTAAGTCCCCTTTTCCCTCTATCTCACTAAGCCTACTACTAACACTTGCATTATAACTTACTAATTCAATGCATTTTAAATTATTCATTTGGTATATGACAAGTGTTTAAAACCCGTTTTGGATATTTCAAAATGTCATTCCTGTGGACCACAATTATAATGATGGAACTACCAACAAGTGTAACAAGAGTGATGCTGCTATGGACCCAGAGGTTTTGGTTTTGTAAAACCAGTATTTTACTTGCTGAATCGCTGATTTCTTGTATCTCACTTTCTTAAATTGCTTTGTCAATTAAAACAAAATTCAATTAAAAAAGTACAGTGAAATTGAAATGTAGAATTGTTTCTTATATTTTGCCTTTTTTTGTTGTCAGATGAGAAAGATCTCAAGAATAAAATATTGTGTGTTCCTAATAATTATAGCTTTTATTTGAGAAGTGCCGGAATTCTCAATTCCTTGCTAATTGAAGAGGCAACCCAGTTGCTTGCAGGCATGACAGATACATGAGAATATGTTTCCAGTGTGTTGGAGAGGCAGCAGTACAGAAGACACACTTACTTAATTTTTGTCATGTGATTTTTTTGAGAGTTTGGCCTCAATCTCACTAAATTAGTTGAAAACAGTTTTCCAATCCCCTCCCCAAACCAAATGTAGCTGTATGTTTTGAAGAACAAGGATGCTAGTATTTTTAGATGATGTTGCATATTTCTGTCATCTTACTCATTTATGAGAATGCTTCTGAAAGTGAGACTCTTAAGATAAATTAAAGTTTAATTAAAAATATACTTTATACTTAAAACTGATATAGGCCTGCCTATCATACAGGAATGGTATCTGTTGTTTTTCTTTTCTTTTCTACCTCTGTTTTCAATTCTTTCTCCTCTTTCTGCCCCTTTCCTACGTTCACTTTTTGAAGCATTGATATGATGGATTAGTTCCATCTAATGTTCTTACCTAGTATCATTTGACTTAAAAAGGAAAATATAAAATCATGTTACCAAGTATTTCCCTTTAATAAAGTGTTTATCAATTTCTACCATCTATTTTAAAATTAATACAAAATATCTAGGTATTTTTATTCTCAAATATATTGTGTTCAAATAGTAAATTTTCAAATTATTTGATATCTATGCTATTAAACATATTAGGATTTGTTTATTTGGTGGCATATATAAACACACACACATATATATATATAATATTTAAATATATATTCTATGATTTAAAATTTTTAACATGGATATCATTTCCTAAACTTTGTTATGGCATATATATTTACCATAATGCAATATTGGTATCTTTAGTTATTATTTTATACATTTTATATGATTAGGAAATATGTTCAAGTAATACTAAAAGTTAAAAGTAACTCTGGGAACAGTAGTGGAAATGTTCAGGAAAGAAAATTGCCCTCTCCTTCGGATTTATCATTCACAAAACTAAGTTACTGGAAGTTTGAGCTCAGAATAGTCAATCTCACAATATGATTATGTCATAAAGTGTATAAGAGGTTTTATGTTCCTGTTTAGAAAGACTCCATTTTCTCTAGCTTGGCTTTCTCATTGTTCTGTTCTTCGCTGATTTAGGAGAGGAGGTTTTGAAATCATTTCATTTGTGCTTCCATTCTCCCAATACTTTCCTTTACGTTCCCTTTTGGCAAAACTGAATTTCTGCTTATTCCATCTCTTGCACTTGAGAAAAGAGAAATCTTTCTTCAGTCCTTGGATAAGTTGACATGCCATCTCGTCTGTCACAGCAGCTAAGCGAAGCCTGGTCTCTGGTTTCCTTACTTTAGAAACTCCAGGGAGCTCAGCGCTTTACTATCAAAGTCACACCAATTTGATGTGATCAAGAGTTGACTGTCCCCTGTTGCTGGCAGACAGCAAAGCTCATTAGTGACCTCTCAAGTGCACAGGAACTTACTATTTCCTATGATAAATATGATGTGGCTGTCAATTCTCAAGGATAAGAAGAGCATTATGTCACTTAACGTTAACTTGGTCTTAGAATATAAGAGATGAAACTGTTGTATCTATATATAAAGCCAATATATTGTCTCTTCAGTTAAAATTATGCAAGTTTCTCAACCTTAAAGATATTCATATTGTTACTTTGGTTCTTTGGACTTCAGGTCACTTTGCTTACCACAGCAGTAAGAGTATCAACTGATTAAATTTGTCATAAGAAGAATGAATATGAAAATTACAATTACTAATAATTCCAAAAATGCTGCTAATGACAGTGCTTCATGTTTTAAAATGTTATTTTCTTCAATTTCTAAGTCTTGAAATACTTTAAATTTTTGTCTCTGAGTTTTTATTAATCATGATTCACAACTGATAAAAACAGCTATTACAATTTTAAAATGTCTTTGAGTTAGCATTAAATTTTTTAAATATAGTCTTATATTCTTGGTGACAATTTTCTCTGCCTAATCATATTGGTGTCTGGGAGTTACCAGTTTTATCACTAAGGAAGAAATATTATAATTTAAACTTTTCTAATAATTTAACAGTGATTGCAAAGATGAATATTTGAAAAGATTTATACTTTGGTAGAATTTCTGGCTATGTTTTTACAAAGTATTTGTATCTATCATTGTCAAATACAGAGAACAAATCTTTTTGTGAAAAAATTTTGATGCAAGAGTCAGATTCGTGCTACATTATACATCAGTTCATTTTATGATATGCAGTTATTGGCCCTGTCCCACCACACCCCTTCCTGATTTCTTAGTTAGAGAAGTTTCTAAAAATATATGCTGTATGTCCAAAAACAACCATCTAATTTGCATACTAAATATAAAAATATGTAAAACTTTACATTTTCATTTCAAAAGATATATCTATCAGTAGAGTTAAAATAAGATTGAAATACAGATTCACATTTAATGTTAATTATATTCTTGTGTGTAACTGCATAACAACATCAGGGAACAGCTGCTACACACAAACATTTTGCATTGTATTTAAAAGAATTCCTGCAGTTTTACAAAACATTGGCACGTCCCATTTTATAACTCGTTACATTTTATTCCCTTGGTGATTTGTATGAGACCTAGAAGTTATATCCCCGAAGATGTCTAAATGGGGGAGATTTGTCCTTACAAAGTAAAATGGCCAGTAAATACTGACATCAATGCCAACCACATGGATAAACAATTGCAGAAGTGCATATATCTATAGAAAGGCGGATGCTTGCCCTCCATAGCATGATTGTGACTTGTAAAGTGTAAAAGTGTTAGGACATTAGAGGAAAGGGTTGTGACAGTCAGATCAATCTTATCTTTGTGTATCATTTCCTTCAAGAGTATTTGTCTCAATGTGATTATTGAAATAAAAAGTCATCAAGAAAAAGGTGACCTTCATTTTGGGAAGTTTGGTACCTGGATATGGCAGATAAAGTTTCTATATTACTGAGTAAATTCATGAACAACGGCATGAATACATTCATTCTTTTTTCCATCCAATGATTACATCCAACGTTAGTACTTTCTTGTCATTTATTTATTAAAAATTAATAATCAAGACCACAAAATTCTGTTTATAACTAACTCACTGCTGGTTTTCATTATAATTGCTATATATTCCTATCTTTTTAGTGTAGACAAAACTGGTCTCAAACTCACAGAGATCCTTTTGTCTTGAGTCCAGAGGGTCAGAACTTAAAGAGACATTCTCCTCCACCCTGCCTTGTCACTGTTACCTGGTTCTAGGAAGTGCACTTTCACATCAGCACATTCCGAACAGCACAACAGCTTGCTCAGAAAGAGTCTAAGATGTGTGTATTGGTTTTCACAATGGTTATGAAGTTCATTAACTTCCTCATGGAATTAGCAATAGCTGATAATTATGTTGTTGGTTATTTTCCCATATTTTATCTTATGGTGACTGTATCTCATTGAATATTCATAGAGTAAAGCCCTTCCAACTAGGCAGATGTCTCAGTGTATGAGGTGCTTACCGTAAAACTGTAAGGACCAGAGTTCAGATCCCCAGAACCCCGATAAATGCTGCACAGTTGTGGTGGCTTGCTTGAATCCCAGTGCTTGGAAGGCAAATGCAGGAAGGTCCCTTGAACAATTTGACTAGCTAATCAGAGAACTCTAGATTCAACCAGGAGTTCTTTGTCCTCAGTGAGTAAAGGGAAATCAGACATCAGATGTCTATGAACACTCTCCACATGTAAATGCAAACATAGGTACACAACTCTGCATACATACATGAGCCCACAAACATGAAAACACTCCTACACACACACACACACACACACACACACACTTGTGCAAGCAAAAATAAACAACCAAACTAAAACACTTCTATAAATATATATGTGTATATACATAGTATTGATTATACATTATTTAATAGCCATATTTTAACTGATTTACTGATTTTGCAATCTCTGGTGTTATTATTTTAAAATAGTTTTAAAACAATTATGTGAGTGATTCTCAAATTATGACAAACAGTAGCAACAGATCTGAATTGGTGAATTATTAACTTGTAAAGCATCTCTGCTTAATAAAGAGCCTGAAAATTTTAAGTTATGTGAACAATGATAACTACCCCACTTAAGTTACAATTAATATTACATATACTAGGTATGATACTGCTTTCAAAATAAATAATGAAATTTGAGTCTAAATGTACATTATGCAAATTTGTGATATTAGACACTTCTATTTCTTGTCATTTTATTAACAGCTAACTGTTCACTATTTCACATTTCAATTAGAGTTCAGAAATAATCTGTCAATATGACCTCACAGATTCCACTTTAAAAAAATCCCATTTTAAGTCTTAGGTAATTTGCTGATTTGAGAAAAGTGAGGGGTTCCCTCGTGTGCCCCATCCTGAGAAGAATGAAGACATGAGAAAAAAATGACTCTAGCTTTAATTTTCAGCATATTTGGGTCACCTGACATTTTTAGTACTGTAAATATTCCTAATAAATTTGCACCCTAACATTCACAGAATAAAAAGAAAAGATATACTTATTACCTACCAATTATGGTAGAAAACTCCTGGCTAGGAAATGAGTACCCTCAGGAGCAGAGCCATTTCCTCCACATGTGGGATGATCAGGAGAATGGTCCTGTGATAACCCCAAGGGGAGAAGGAGGGGTAGTAATTGGATGCCCTCCTGTGCAGTTCCCTATTCACCAGGGCCAAATGCAGGACATATGAAGCCATCTCCTAATCTTCAAAAGGAAGATCTCCCTTTCAGAGTCCAGTCGAGGGCTGCACTGTAAACCCAGCCAGATTTTCTTTCTTTCTTTCTTTCTTTCTTTCTTTCTTTCTTTCTTTCTTTCTTTCTTTCTTTCTTTCTTTCTTCTTTTTAACCAGTGGAGGAAGAAGTCATTTTCATAGAGCTCTTGATGCAGATTCAAATTCCTGCTTACAGTTGCTTTTCAATATTTATCCTTGAAAACATTTCAGTCCTTGGAAAAATAAAAGCCATATTCACTTCCAAGTCTAAAAAGACACTCAAGCATGTCTATGGAGGTGATGGTAAAGGAAACGAAGAAAATATCACAGAATAATGACACAGCTAAGATTTGTATTTCAATGTTAGCTATACTCCCTATTTAGGTTGAAAAGAATTCTTCTCTTGGGCTTGTACCCTATTTCACAAATATTAAATGATGATTACACTGTGGTGTTAACAATTTTAAACCATG
>JAQHUG010000155.1:1254812-1271720 GCA_028555095.1 Dicrostonyx torquatus | reverse complement strand
TGGGTCTCTGGCTCTATCTCATCCATCGTGTGAAATTTCTATGGTGACGATTAAGATATTCAACAAAGGAACTATGGGACAAGTTCAGTTCAGGCACCCACTCCTCTGCTCCCCAAGTACTGATAACATTCTAAAAAGGGAAACAAATTCACTGCATTAAATATGTCTTAGTCAATACCCTCCATTGACTAACAAATCAGGCCAAGAGGTACACTTGTTAAAGGAAGAAAACAGGAATGAATAAACAATTCAGATGGAAATGCGGTGATGTAAGATAAAAGCTTTGTCACAGTCTAAATATCTTAAGGACATTTGTGCCAGGGAGTTTACCAAAACTAACCAGAAAATGCAAGAAGAAACCGTTCTAAACATCTGTGACAATTTTTGTCAGGAAAACTTCCCTTCTTACCTTGAAAAAAAATTATTTTAAGGTCCATGAAAGTGGCTACTTAGTCTCTCCTTTCAAAAATCTCATTGTAGGTTATATAGCTTTATGCTTATTTATCCATTACCCCTCTCCCAAAGACCATAAGTTCTATGAGCAGTGGGATCACGAGTATTACATTCACTCGTCTCTTTCCAGCATTTGGACATGTCAAACAAATGGTTGCTTTAAAATATATGTGTGCAATCCATGAATGATGTCTTTCCCCTGCAGAGAAATGGATATAATCTTAATGCAATATTGTCAAATAATCCCTCCCTTAGTGCTCATGTGGAAACAAGCTGAAAAACCTTTGGGGGCTGTTCTTTTATTTCTGTATACATTTATACCTACAGAAAGGCTACCTCTTTGTAAACTCTGAGAACTATGATGACAGTATCATGAACAGAAAGACATTAAGAGAAGGCATGGGATTTAGCAGTTCTAAATGAAGGGAAATTTAAGGTAATGGTACCAGGGGATCAAGATTCTGCTTGGACCATTTCCAGTTTGCAAGAAGTGTTCTTCTATATTCACATGGTCAGAATCAGAAAGCAGAGTGCCTACTGTCTCTTCCATTCATCAGACCCAGGCACTGGATCCAGAGTTTCAGCTTCACAAGCCAAACTCTCTAACCCTGAAAAGCATCCCTTGCTCTGTCTTTTCTTCTCAGGACAATAATGCTGCTCGTTTGTCAATATGTGGGTCAAACCCATATGTCTCCCTATTCTTGACAACCCTCATGACTAGCTACATCCCAAAGATGCACTTTCTCTTTGAGAGTTATCATGTCTTTTTACTGGAAGGTGTGGGGGGTATTTACAAAGGAGGCAGCATCCTAATCAGGAGTCTTGACTCATCTTAAACTTAAGCACACAGCACCCACTTTCTCATGCTTGAAGCAATCAATCCCACTGTTATAGCCTTCTGACTGCAAATACTCACCCTCATACCCAGATAACAGGTATTCAACATAGGAATTTTGAAAGACTTTGTCTACAAGAGAAACCAAGTGATATAGAAAATGTTGTGGTTGATGAAACTAGTTATTTTTCATGAAGACAGAGTGGCTTTAGGATATGTTCCTCTGACTTCAACTTTCTATGTTAATTACATGATGCTGACCCCAAAATGAAACAAATTTGTCCATCTACCTTAACACAGACTTACAAAGTTTGTAAGAAAAAAGTAAAATTGTTTGAAAATAGAAACAAAATAGATTTATAGATGTGTAGTATTTTTCCCATTAATACCAAATTTTGTTAGTTAAGTATGTTCAAAACTATTTGGTTATGAGGTAATTTTCAGGGAGATTTTTATAGGAATAAACAACATTAAATAGGAAGAAAATGTTCAAAGGGTACTCTAAACAGAAATGAAGAATCCATGCAAAGCGCTCCTTTAAATCTGCACAAGACCTGGAGAATAAGTGGCCCTGCCCCAGTCCTTGCTGTTGATGATGTCATACTCAAAATTTCTTTTCTTTTTGACAATTTAAGGGTTTGTCAAAAAGAAAAAAAAAACATTTGAAGAATCCATAGAATCCTTTCTACTTCAATGTTTTATGATACAACAGCCCATCTTCTGCTAAGATGAAAAGTAGGGTGGAAATTCACAAAGCACACCTAGAAAGAGGGACTTTCAGTATGAGTGGCAATTAAGAGCAGGCTTCAGTTAGAGATGTGGCAAAGCACTGTTGGCTCTGTGCAGAAGTGTCCAAGCCTGGAGGGAAGAAATCTGCATCATGGCATCCATGAAGTGACGTTTCTGCTTGACTTTTCATGTCCTACATATGGCAATCAAGAGTCTCATTAAAGTAAAAAAGTCTCCTTGTCTGCTCCTCATTATGTTGTTGGATCATTACTAATTGCATTTTCAGTCAGAATGTTTCCTTTTCTGTTCAGAACTATAGACTTGTCCAAGGAAACTCTTATCTAAAGAGAGCATCCAGAATTTCGGTATCCCCAGGCAGCACTAAACATGGACACTTGCAGAACATGAGGCTTTTTCTGACAAGGAAAATAAAAAATGTTTGATAAGTATATACAGAGAAAATTATGAAAACATTAGGAAGCCCAAGAAAACTGGTAGTGGAATCAACTCTATGCAAATGAGTATCGGCATTTGCATATTTCCTTTTCCCTGCTTCATATATTAAGAGCCCCAGGTGGTGCTTTAAGAAGTGCACAGTTTGTTTTGGAATTCTGTAACAATCTGTGTCTTTTGCTCGTTCTCCAGCTGTATCAAAAGAAATGTCAAAAGAAATGTTGATGGAAACTGCTCATTGAGGGAAAAAAGGAAGTCCCTTTACGTATATGGTTCTTGACAGGCATATGGAGCAGAAAAAAATATTTGGTGATGTAGAAAACCATGAGATCTCAAATTGAGGCTTTTGTTCTAACAAAAAGATCTTCTATATTCTTTTGGAAAATATGAGTAAGGAGAAATATGTGGTGAAACAGAAAATATGGGAAGAGAAAAAGAAGATTTAAACAAAGCAAATACACAGCTGTATTATCTACATAGGAAGAGGGACAGAATTCTGTGCTAGTCAGGTTTTCCAGAGGAACTGATCTCATGCTGATAATGTATATTAAAAGGAGCTTTATCAGCTTAGATCAGATCTGGGTATTTCGACATTGTCTGTCTTTAAGTAGAGAGTCTGTTAACCCAGTAGCTGCTCAGCCCACAAAGTTGGATGTCCCAACATTGCCAGTGTGCTGGTGAAGGCTTGGAGGATTACTGGGGAGTCTCATTTCTTCAGTCCATGTTGGGAGACTGTAGAAGTTGAGTTTTGATGCCATAGGGAAAGCAGAAGCAGGGTAGATAAACAAAAAGCAGCGCACGGACAGTGTAGATGAAAGTGCCAGAAAAACATGAAATGTATTTGGTAAAAATCAAGATTTTATTTCCTCAGACTTCTTTTTATCTGGAACACCACCAGAATGTGCTACTTATATTTAGAATAAACCTTTCTTCTAAGTTTAACCCACTCAAGAAATTCACTTGGGTCTATGAGACCCCTTGCTGCCAAGCCTGAATACCTTCATTTGATTTGATGCCCTGGACCCACATGGTGTAGGGATAAAATGAACTCAAGTAAGTTGTCCTCTGACCCTCATATATGTACTATGGTACACAAGATAGACAACCCCTAAAGTCATGACAAGCAACTCATCTCCTAGTTGAATCCAGATCTATTTCAGTTGACTTCCAAACTTAGCCATCACTTTTCCCTTTTAATTACTTATAATTTTACAGAAAATTAAATATATAACGCAACGTTCAATATGGGCACACAAACATAATTCATAATAACAAATAAAAGCATGGATATGCTTGATCACAATGCATAGAAATCAGTGTTAAAAATATTAAAATGTTATTTTTGTGTAACATAGTCTTACATAAATTACAAATAACACATTTATAAAATGTAATGCTTTATAAAGTAAGCTTATATAACACAATAATAGTTTGTAACTTGATATATATTGACTGTTCAACTAGTAGATCAGTTTGATGGTTGTGTGCCTTTGTTATATAGGATTCAGTGTGTGTGTGTGTGTGTGTGGTTTTTTGAGACAGGGTTTCTCTGTAGCTTTGGTGCCTGTTTAAGAGCTAGCTCTTGTTGACCAGGCTGGCCTTGAACTCACAGAAATCTGCCTGCCTCGGCCTCCTTGGTGCTAGGATTAAAGGTGTGGGCCACCATTGCCTGGCTTCAATGTTTACTTTTATCAACTTTATTTCTTAAACAAAATCATTGACTATGATGTTCGTACTTAGCAAATATATGGCAGCAATTGTAAATAATTTTCATTCCAGTGTCTTCTTCTGAGCCTAGATTTGCTTTGAAGCTGATAGAAATTATTTTGAGCTGTTATAGTGGCATTGATTTCTGATGAATTATTTTTTAACTGTTTTTATATGATGTACTTTAATGTTTTTCCTTTTCCCAACTCCTCCCAGATACACCCTGCCACCTATACTTTGAACTTCAGGTTTCTTCTCTAACATTTAAATAAAACACAAAATGCTAATGTGCAAATAACCAATAAAACAATAACAAAATGCCAAATCAAATAAAGCACACAAAGAAGGAAAGAAATGAAAAAAAGATAGAAAAAAATGGAGTTATTTTGTACTGATAAACAACTTCTGATAATAAGGCCTGCACTCGACTATGGCTCATATACCACTGGAACTGAGCTGATTTTCCCTGGGTCTGCATCTGTCCATTGCTAAGAGCTTCTTGGTCACTGCTGGTACTCAGCTTAACTTGAGCTTGGTCAAGTCTTGTGGGCGCTTCCATAGTCTTTGTGCATCAGTCCTCTTGTATCTGAAAGACACTCAACTTACTTTCAGTCCAGTTTCATCTTAAAAGGAAATTTATTAAATAATATTTTCAAGTTAGTTTTCTATCTTGTGAATTGTGGAACATCATATAGAAAATTAAATTTGTTTTATGATTTGAAACAATCAAAACACTATCAAGACATTGCATATACACATCTCCATCTCTCTCTCTCTATCCTTATATATTGATTCCACAGCTAATACTAGGATCTCTGTGTGACAAGTTATCAACTATACTCACAGTCCTTTCTTCACATTTACCATCATGGAACAATTAATGTCAAATTAGCTTTCTTCTTTAGCATTTGGTTCGTTCAAGAAAAAAGCTTCTGCATAGAAGTACAGATTTATAAAGTTCTAAGATCTTCCTAATCTTTAGCTAATGATTTCACAATGTTGCAAAAGCAAAGTAGATCAGCAATTCTAAATACCTGCAAAATCTCAATGAGTCCTAGATATGCTTCCTTTTTTTATCATGTATTATCAGTTACTTTTCAGTGATATACTAAAAAAATTTGCGACATAAAGATGAGAAAATTTCCATATTCATTTTTTATGTTCATCAAGATTTGAAAAATAAAAGACCTTGATTAGAGAAGTCAGTGAGATGTACATAGCTCAGAGCAAAGCAAAACTTTCAAACTTCTTTTTCAACAGCAAAGAAACAAGGGGTATAGTAGAAAATATGTATCAAATCTGGGGGATGCCATCTGGAGAGCTGGTCATTTACTTTTCTACTATTTTGGGAAGTTTATTGTTTTCTTGGTTTGTGATTTTGTTAAAATACAGCTAATTTACCCGAAGACTGAATATTGCAAGTGAAAATACATGTTACCAGATTAATTACATAGTAATGCAAATTTAAAAGAACCCAATTGTCTTATATATAAAATATTCAAGAAAGGGGACAGTTTATGAAAATATTATCAATAAGCAGAGTTGTGGTCATTTTCATCAGAGTTTATTCAGGGAAAATGTGTGTTAATAACAATATGAGCTTAGTGGCAATATAGCTTTCATTTTACAGAGAACTGCAAATATTTAAGTCTGTTTTTCATCAACCACAATATGAACTTTATTTTTAATTTTTCCTATGAATTACAATATCCTTAGTTCCTGGCATAGCATGGAAAGACAGCACTTTCATTGTTGTGTTTACCCCACCCCCTAAACTTTTAAAATTTCAGTAAGTTTCTTTCGTAACTTTTTAAAATTTACACTTCTGTCATACAATACATCCGAACCTCAGCTTTCCCTCCTTCCACTCATGTTACCCCTCCACCCTCTTCTCCCCCAAATCTACCACCTCCCTCCAGAAATAAGAAGGCCTCCTAGGGACATCAACAGAACAAGGCACAACAAGATACAATAAGATCAGGCATAAACCCTCAGTATTTCCAAATCTTTCAGTGTTTAAATGTTTCTTTATAATAATGTTTTGTGTATGTTCAAAATAGATAGCAAGTAATAGAAGCACTTAGCTTCAAATCATTTGGAAAAATACAATGTGATGCAGATGCAATGTATATGTCTAAATCACTACGTCAGTTAAGCTTTGATAAAATAGTGAGACAAATTTAAGTAGAGTCAGTCTGTGAAGATGAAATACATTTAAGAAAGTTTCAAACAAGGCAATGGTTTTAATAAGGGCTCATTAAAGCTGTGATTCTTGGCACGCGTATACATTTCTATGTTAAACTATAAAATCTGTATGTTCAGAGGGCAAACAGTAATCTCTTTGTTGAGCCAGAGAATGGAAAGGGGGACAAAAACTATTTCAAGCTACACTAATAAATTTTTACTGAGTCCTTTCAAGTAACTTGCCAAAACATTAGACAGGTTTAGGAGAACGCTTAGCTGCAAATTGATAGATAATAAATTGATTGATGTCATCACTTGAGTGAATGCTCTCCAAGGAAGCTGATTTAGAATGTGTTGTAGCGGTGTGTGTTTGACCTCTCAAGAATTCCTTCCGTGAATTTAGTTTAATTATGAAAAGTAAATTGAAACGAAAAAGGAAATGGAAACCATGCACTGTAATTATACTCATTTTGATTTGCATAACCCCACACTTTCATAATCATATTTTATACTATAATGTATAAGATATAGTTCTTGTTGCCCAAGACACTTCAGTGAAAAGTGAAACAACAAATAGAGGTAAAAAGAACAATAGACTTATTTAGTTAAAAAAAGATAAGGATTTGGCAGAATTGTTAAATAACAGCTGTATTCTAGGATAATATTGTTGGAATAATTATCCTTTTGTTTTAATTGTTGCCGGAAGATGTGTTGAAATATGAGTTTACTAGAACAACTATAAAATTTCATGGTTTCCCGAAAAACAAAAAACAGAAACAAATTCCAAGTAGTTGTCTTATGAGTAGATAAAAAATACAAACAAACAAACAAACAAACAAAAAACAGATTCTAGCAAATCATTTAGCTGTTACTGAAAGAAGGCCTACTGTGGAAGTTGGAGTAGATTTACTGGGACAAATAAAACCAACACAGACACAATATGATATCGCTTCTATCCCAAATCTACTTTTCTGACAGCTAAGACTGAGAAGGAGAAACACTAATTGTGGTTTTATTCTAATTGTGGCATAATAATTACAATTGTGGACTATACAACACCACTCAAACAAAAGGGTGTCCCACCTTGTGTTTGAATTTAATTGATCCCACAGGTAAGTGTTTCAACCACTTCTTGGAAGCTCTGCTTCAGAGGCTGTGGAACTCCCATAGGGTAGTCTTGCTGGGCAAGTATGTCACTAGAAAAAGGACATGACATTGTAACCTGACCTCTAATTTTAGCCTCACACTACTCCCTGATCCTCTATCATATGAATGGCCACTACCACACACAAAAGTCCCTTTCAGTGGAACTGCTGCTTCTTGATTTCCCAGTTTTGATCGCCAATGCTTTCTAATAACTGAACCAAAGTGAATCCTTTCCTCACTCAGGAATTTTGTTTTTTTCCTTGAGTATTGGAATCAAAGCTAATGTAAATATAACTACTCCTCCAGGAAATGTTAAGAGGGGGACATACTTTTGAAATAGGTACAGACACATTTCAAGAGGGAAGACAGGGTGTCAGAATAGAATGGAAAGCAGAGAAAAATGTGTGATCTCCACATGCTTGGAACAGAAGAGAACTGACTTGACATAGCAGCTCCCATGTCAGTACTCAGAAGTCACAAAGTCTGCTTTATAACCTCTCCAGATTTTGATATATCAACACTATGAGACAGTAGCCTTCCAAAGCATCAAACTACCCTGTGAGTATCATCACATATCACACAGACCTTCAAGATGTCTTTGTAGCCAGGTTTGTCCTAAGCAACTACTATTGTGTTTAATGCCGGATGCTAGGCTTTTCTCCTTTTCTGACAGGGTGGAAAGGGAACATATTTTTCAGTCTTCTAGGGCCCCAGAGTATATCTTTATCCCCTTCCAAAAGAACTCAGTAAAATAAAATAAAGTTTTGGTTCCTGCAGAAGATAATAATATTGAGCTGTTTACATGTATTTCTGTTTCTAGTTTTTGCAACTGTTGGCTGGCAAAAGAGAAGGAAATATAGGCTCCATTCTTTTGAGTGCCTTCTGGAATTACATATCGTTATCAAGGTATCATCAAAGAGGCTCCTTGGACAAGGACAAAGCTTAGATTACTCACAGCTAGAAAAATATGTGTCATTGCTTGAGGATCATGGGAAGTAAAGCCAAGAAATTCAGCCATTGAACTCCAGTTCCATCATCATCCATTCTGAAAACAGAGACCAAAATCCTCCACAATCTTCTGCTTTGCAAAGACAGATTTTTCCCATGTTTCAAACTTTGCTACAATTTGTTCTAGCAGGGTACACAATCTATAAGCAGACATGTTTTATGAGGGTAGCATGATACAACACTAGGTACAATGGCAACAGGTGCATAGTTATGTGTGATCACTATTAGACATAATGCAGTTCTTGCTTTCATCAAATTGGCTCAATCCACACACAGTGAATTAATGGAAAAAATGATACCAACAAAGGGAAAATGCTAATAACACTAGTGCCTTTTAGGGTTTCAATCAGAGTTCTTCTAGCTCATTGGCTGAAATCATTGGCCAGAATGAAGGGAAAGAGCAAGTAACTACTTGTAATCGTTCTTCTGAAAAGTATTATGGGTTTATCAAAAAGATTAAGTGCAGAAGTACTACTTCCTGTCTGCTACTGTGCAGACAACCTGAAACAAAGCAGACATGCTTCTGAGTCACGCTGAACAAGATTCTGACAGCCCTAACCTTCCTCCAGTGCTTTTCTCAAGGCCAGATCCAAAAGACAAATGGGAAAATATCGTAGACTATGAAAGAAAACAAATGAACCTGAATTTGTGGGAGCTGAAAATGTTGCATTCTTTTTAGGATTTTGTTTCACACTCAAAAATGGGATAACTTGAGACAACAAAACCTAACATATTGTTTTTCTTTTTTTCCTGTGGAAAATAATTTACTTATCATCTTTTAGATTCATCATCTCCTTTTTCTTTTCCATAAATATAAAATGTAAGATTCAAACAAAAATATGCCACCTATCAAGATAAAATTTTATATAAAGATTTTATGTAAACTATGAGGATCTAATACATATCTACCTTATATTTCCAGGATATATATATATATATATATACATATATATACATATGTATATATATTGTGGTCTAAAAAAACCTGTCTATCCTGAACTTTCACATCAAGAAGTCCTGATCCCTTTGGGAAGTGGGTGATTATATCGGAGGCCCTCCTAAGTGTAATGTGCACCTTTGTAAAAGAGGACTAGCCATTTGCCTTCTCTTTCTATAATATAAGGTCATAGAAATTGGTCATCTTTTAGAAACTAAGAAATGTGACCTACTGGACACTTCTATAATGGACTGTGTTTTTGTATTAGAACAACCAACCTCTAGAATGATGACACATAATTCTCCATCTTTTATGAGCTATGCAACATGCAGTATTGGTTACTGGATCCTGTCTGTTGTCTGAGTTTCTGTCCTTCCTGGTTTCTGTCCTCCCACGAGGTCTCATAGCCATTAAGTCCCAAAGAAAATCACACAGAGGTCTATATTAATGATGAACCGATTGACCCTTAGCTCAAGCTTCTTATTAACTCTTATAACTTACATTAACCCATTATTCTTATCTATGTTAGCCTCATGGCTCGGTACCTTTTACAGTGAGGCAATTACATCTTCCTTGTTCTGTGGTTGGGACAGGACTGGGGAGGAATGTGCTTCCTCCTTCCCAAAATTCTCCTGTTCTCATTGACCTGCCTCTACTTCCTGTCTGGTTGTCCCACCTATATATCCTGCCTGGCTACTGGCTAATCAGCATTTATTTAAAACATAATTGACGGAATATAGACAATTGTCCTGCACCACCTGTCTACTCTAACACTTATATGTAATCATTATAGCTGGAATTTACATACACATACACACACAGACACACACACACACACACAGAGAGAGAGAGAGAGAGAGAGAGAGAAAGAGAGACAGAGACAGAGACAGAGAAGAACAAAGTCAGAAGCATCAGTAAATAGATGATTTGAATGGTTCACAATTATAAGTGAGTCACCCTGATCACAAGAGGAGATCAGAAGATAAATAAAGGCTATGAAGAAAACATATATGGTATGAAGAAATTGATAGCCAAAAGGCTGTAAAAGATGAGGGTCAAATCCAGCAACAATTTGAAAAATTTGTTCTTGAAATAGTAGGTGTTTGGACATTCATCAAGTTAATCAGCATTTCAAATAGAAAAATATTTGTGTTGTTCCAGTGAAGATGATAGAGTGGTTATGGTAGAGGGAATGACAGTCATGGTGAGGCTGTTTTCTTTAATTACCCAAAGCTAGGAGTAAATTTAAAAAGATATTTAATTTCAGAACCGAGTGATAATCATGATAAATTTGTATAAATTTATTTTATTTGTATGGATACATTGCTTGGATATTTTTCCATGCATCATGTGTGCTCCTGGTTCCCATGGAGGACAGAAAATGTCAGATACTCTAGTACTAGAGCTACGGACAACTGAGAGCCAACAGGTAGATGACAGGATTCGAATCTGGGTCTTCCAGGAGAGAAATCATCACTCTTGTGACCACTGAACCATCTGTCAGCCCCACACGGTAAATTTTTGATATATCAATCTATACATTTCTCTGTCATTTTTGTGAAAATATCATTGCTTTAAAAACTATACTCTGTTTTTTGGCAAAGTTAAGTAGTTTGTAATAAGGGAACTCATTGTTATGCACTGTTGATATAAAATGGAATTTTCTTCCTGGACAGCATCTTGACAATATGTTCAAGCATCTTAAAGGTATTTCTGGACTTTGTTCCAGCAGTTCCTTGTAGGCATCCACCACTCAAAAATGATCTGAGATGTCAAGGAATGAATATGTGGGTGTAACTGATATGCTGAACAGAACAGTGACAACTGAGAAACAGAAGCATACTTCAGAAAAGCTCATATTGGTAAAAACTTGGGGATTCTGAAAATTTGAAAGAAATGAAATGAAAAGCTGACTTGGACCAAGAAAATTTTTAGAGTTAAGGAGAAAATATTCCATACTTAGCAAATTTATTAGGAATTAAATTAATTGGCATTATTAATAATTTGTATTCAAAATAACACATAACTGGTTGTTCACGAAAATAGAATCACTGCCCTGCATTATTCAGTGAAGCAAGGCAAAATAAGCTCTCATCTAAGGGTTAAGAAGAGCCCTTGTGAATAACCGCGACTTGGCAAAGAATAGCATGTAAGGATGAGCAACAAGAGATTTTATTACAATAAATTGAAGTTAAAAATAATTTGCTACTGGGCTGTGAACATATGAAATAAATAATTCATCTCCCTCAATTTTTAAATGAAATGATTTTGCAAATAGATTACAATAATGTTTCTCTGAGGTTGGTTGCCCTCAACAACTGGATACTTAGGATGACAAGTTATTTAGTTATTTTCTGTAGTTGCTAACTCGGTCCATACTGTTGACAATTTTAAGCCATTCTAACTTCTTACATTTTTCAGTAAAGAATCCCTTTAAAGTGTATTCAGACTCTCTATTTACCTAGCTCAGTAATCAGTCATTAACTGTGATAATCAAGTCAAATAATAAATCATCTGTATAAAAGGAACTTTTACTTGTAGGCATGAGCTAGACCAGGGAAATGAGACATCTTAAAACACTCAGGGAATATCTTAGAGAAATTACACGTCACAAAATAATTCACATGCCCTATTCCTGAAAATTTCCTGAAGAACATTCAATGATAAGATGAAAATTTCCAAAAGGACTTCAGAAGATTTTCCCAAAACTCAAGTGTGATACTATCTTTCTGGACAAGGACTCTAGCGTAGTTGCATCATAAGATCTGGCAAAAAAAGTTTATGTATCTTTACTGACAGTTTAGATGTCTTCAGATCTTCCTGTTGAGCGACTCATGTAGCCTGACATGTAACAAAATAGAAAGTCTCATATGCCCAAAGATATTTCAAATGAGGAGTACGAACTGTGTACCTAGTGACTTGGTTCTCTAAAAGTGGCCCAGATAAAGTGACATTTTGGTACTCACAAGATAGGGTTATGATATGAGTCAAAGTCACCATATCTAATGATGATGGAGATTAGTTTAGCAGCCCAATGGCATGTCACACCCAGGAAAATCACAGAGAAGGTCATTTAAGATAGAGACCCCATAACCAAAAACTAATTTCTTAATTAACTTCCCCAAATTAAATTACAGGACATGAATTTCATTTTAAAACAAATTAATGCATCCATTAAACTCTGATGATTGTGTTTCAATCAAAAGATCCTTATAAATCGAGGTATTTATTTTCCTTAGATTGACTTTGTTTTCTGGGTGTGTTTGATCATGGTAGTTGAAAACCCTCAAGGTACCCTAGTCCTAGCAAATCCTTCTTCAGCTGATTTTCCTCCCATATGCCATGAATAAAGGCACATGTACTTAATGAGGGGTCCTTTGTAGCTATGAAGAAAATGTTCTTTATTTTTATCAATTGCAAGCATTTCTGTTATGTTATTTAACAACTGTTTCCAGAAGTACATATTTGAGCTAGTTTTAATAAATTTTGAAATGGACAAAATGTTTGTATTTAAGCCATTTAAGGTACTTACACTTTATTAAAATAGCTCTTAATTTTTTATTATTGAATTCAAATATAAATTTTGCAAAAAACAGTGCCCCAAGGATTATTCATAAAGCATAACAGCCAACTATTAAACATTGTAAAGAAATCAACAAACCTGAAAGTCTTCCTAGTCACTTAGTTATTATATAATCCATCAAACAAGTAAAATCTTGGCATTCATTATCACTCACAGTAAAAGCTGATGCTCTTACCAGAGTCTCCCTTCCATCATCTTTATCTTCATGATTCATTACCTTCCTCCGACTGCCATGTGAGTTAGCCTGTTTACTGTGATGTAGGCATGCCTAACCATTGATATGGCATTTCTGCATGAAATGCTCACTGCTACTGTGTGTTTTCCATGGCTTTCTCCCTCACCCATATCAGATGTTTTCTCAAATTCCATCTTTGAAACCTCGCCTAGTTACACCACGCAAAAATAACAATGAGAGCCATAAAGTACTTTCTGACTTCTTTGCTTAAATATTTTATCATTCTCTGAACCTATGCATCTTGACTGTTAGCTTATTTTCTGAAAATTTTAGAATGCAACCATATTTAGGGAACTGGACTTGAAGTGAAGTAGAAAATAGTATTTACTGAAATGGTAAATGTTTAACACTCCAGAATAATTTCCTGGCATTAGTGTAACTTCCATATAGCTATAAACCTTTTTGAAGTATCATTAACTTTTTTTGTCATATTCTTATGCTGTATTGGCAAAATATATTGATCAAATGATGAGTACTTGGTATTTACATTTGTATTAAGTACAGCTTCTCTTGTTTTGTGATTTCTTCCCATAGTAAAATTGTGCATCATCTTGTTATTTCAAGTTATATCCTTGTAACTGAACTAGTGGAGACGACTGCCACAAAATTGCCTTTTTGAAAAGCAATAGGCTGTGGAAAGCGTCTCCAAACTTCATAAAGTTACCTCATAAATCGCTGACATCGGTATTCTAATGATGAATACTGAAGTCAAAATTGTAAATGAAACACCTAAGTTCAAAACAAAATATATGAGTAAGGCTGTAATTGATTGATGGTCATTTGTGATCCTGGCTTGACTTTTATTAAATTTCAGAAGGCAGCTTGGTAGCAATGATTTCACACTTGGCTAAAAAGCTTTCCCCCTCTGAGTTTTGCAGTTTTACACTCATACATTATGTATTCCCTTTAATGACCCACACAGCTAAGGGATGGCACTTTAAATTGATGAGGGTTATATATTCATATGTAGAACAAATTAGTTTAGGGACAAATGAAGAATAGATGTGCAGTTGAGCTAGCATGAACTTTTACAATTACAGTGATGATTAAAACCACAGTCTAATACCTCCCAGACACCACTGTCATTATGTGTGTCTCTATCACGAAGACACAAGCCTATCTTTCTAAGAAATTATCTCATTACAGTAATACACTTTGTATAAAAATAGTTCAGTTGCTGTCTGTATTTCAATGTCTAGCCATCATTTTCTGAGTTTAGTATTCAGCAACATAAAATTTGCTTTATGGTGTACCTAGAGTTAAATTGGGCTATTGGAAAACTTTCCCTGTATCATTTCCTAGATTCTTTGTTTGTAGAAGATTATTGACAGAATGACAGTTTCATCTATACTTAGACAGATTTATTCTCCATGCCTTCTTGCTGTATTTCTAGCCA
Organism: Dicrostonyx torquatus; assembly: GCA_028555095.1. Classification (NCBI taxonomy): domain Eukaryota; kingdom Metazoa; phylum Chordata; class Mammalia; order Rodentia; family Cricetidae; genus Dicrostonyx; species Dicrostonyx torquatus. Next base: position 1,257,054 of record JAQHUG010000155.1, on the reverse strand, counting down.
GTGAACTGTAACTTAGAAGCAAACAGCATAACACAAGTTCACAAGTAGACCAAAGGAAATGTCAGATTAGTTTTTTAAGTAACTCTAAACATATTTCTATAGGATAAAGATTCAAAATACATTGTATTTTAATGTAATGACTACATTTTTTCATTATGAATTTTTTAGTTTATTATTTGTGTGTGTTTATGTAGTATGTGCCTATGTAACAGTGGGTATTGAGGTGTGCACAGTTCATGGGTGTGTGAGAAGTCAAGGAAGAGCACACAGGAGTTGACTCTTTTCTCCCACTGTGGGATCTGTGCATTAAACTTGTGTCTTCAGGCTTACAATGCAAATGCTATTAGCCAGTAATCATCTCCCCCACTCAGGGCATTTTATGTTACTATATATATTATTCATTATGGAGAGAGAAAATTTCAGGACATCATACTATATGATAGCTTTCCCAGATGTGAGAATAATTAGCATAAAGAGATAATTGATTCATATCCCCTTACTTATGATTGGTATGTATAACACAATAATACCATCCTGATGTCTGTTATTGATAAAAACCCTGAGAATACAGTTGAATAAAAATTTCATTTTAAATTTTAAAATATTATACACATATGTGTTTTGCATACAGAATCTTTATGACAGAATATGAGAATATTTGTGTAGAGAATATGCCCATAGCCCCCGGTCAGAGAAGGTGTGATATGAAAGATTTAGGAGGCATTAAAAGCAATGTCTGATAAAATCACTCTTTGCAGGAGCCAACACATCACAACCAGCATGACACACTGACATTATCAGGTTTTCTTTACTAACATTCATGTCTAATAAACACAAATGATGCTGTGTATAAAATTGTGATCATTGCTTTATCATTGGCTGCAAAAATTATTCTAAGAATTAACATCAGCTGCAAGCCTTTTAAAACAATACAGAATTACATTTTTGCTATTTAATCAATTCTATTTCCATATATTCTGCCTCTAATGTTATCTATTTTGTACTAATTGTAACATCAAGCTAAATATATACATTTATAGGAACATTAGGTGCTGTTTTGCAACATTTTTTTATTTTTCTTAGCAAGCCATGGCATGTTCATATTAAAATGATGACTAAATTCACATTAACCTACTATCTCAGTATAATGTTCCTTTGACTCTATAAACTTCAATTTCTCCTTCCTCCTCCTCTTCCTCCTTTTCTTCTTCTTCTTCTCCTTCTCCTTAAACTTCTTCTTCTTCTTCTTCTTCTTCTTCTTCTTCTTCTTCTTCTTCTTCTTCTTCTTCTTCTTCTTCTTCTTCTTCTTCTTCTCCTTTTTCTATACCCATAGTGTTAATCTGGAAGCCACATTCATAGATTGATTCTCCACTTTTCTGCTTAGATTTACTAAACATAAATAGTGAACAAAGGGACCCAAGGGTTTCTTTTGTCACATTTGATCTTTTTGACAAAACAAAACATAGCAACAGACATAGTATATACGTTTCAATGAAAGAGCTGGATAATTTTACTCTTTCATAGAATAGATATCTAATTCAAACTCCTACAGACTGCATACCAGATCATCTGCATAAAATATGACCTTTAAAATATTGTGAAAGAAAATATAGGTAAAGCAGTAATAATTTTTAATGAATTCCTGGTCTACTACTATAAGAATTTACTTGTGCTATATGATTTTATGCAACTTCAGTGAGATGTTCATTTTTAGCCAGTGCTAAGAGAATGCAGTCTTCTGCATGGAAAAGGGAGCTCTTTAAGGCTCTATCCATTATATCAGAAGCTGGTATTGAGGCTTGTTGCCTGGCACTGGTCTAAAGCAGAGATCTCTGGTAGGACCACAGATCATAACCACAACCCTCAGTCCTCTTACAGAGCTGTGTCTACTACCAGGCTGTAGATAGAAATTTCTGTCTCACCCGATCCCACAGCCATTCAGTCCAAAGAGAAAAAACATATAGAGGCTTATATTAATTAGAAACTTTTTGATCTTTTAGCTCAGGCTTATTATTAATTAACGCTTACAACTTAAATTAACCCATAATTCTTGTCTATGTTTAGGCATGTGGCTTGGAAACTTTTCTCAATGGGGCATTCTTATTTTGCTTCCTCTGCATCTGACTGGTGACTCACATTCTTTCTTTCCTCTTTCCAAAATTCTCCTAGTCTGGTGCCCCCCCCCCGCCATATATACTTCCTATCTGGCTACTGGCCAGTCAGCATTTTATTAAGCCAATAT
>JAQHUG010000155.1:1233036-1243491 GCA_028555095.1 Dicrostonyx torquatus | reverse complement strand
TATCTTGGAGATCAGGCCTTTGTCTGATGTGGGGTTAGTGAAGATCTTCTCCCATTCAGTAGGATGCCTTTTTGTCTTACTGACTGTGTCCTTTGCTTTACAGAAGCTTCTCACTTTCAGGAGGTCCCATTTATTAATTGTTGTTCTTATTGTCTGTGCCACTGGGGTTTTACATAGGAAGTGATCTCCTGTGCCCATGTATTGCAGGCTACTTCCCACCTTGTTTTTAATTCATTTGTGTTATTTTAAAGTAGGGATTTAATGATTTCCATACCATGGTTTCTTGGTAGACAGCAAGCCTGTACTGGAGTTTGTCTATAGTTGATTGAAATTTTCTTTCCTAAGAGCAAATAGCCTCTGTTAAAAATGTTCTTGACTTGTCTGTGAGACTCAAATTATTTAGATTAAATTACTTTTTTTCCCTCTGTACTCATAGGCAACCATCATTCCTTCTAGCTTTTCCCTTGAATCTAAAGAACCAGTACTATATATATTCCTATTTATGCCAAGAAACTCTACAGGTCTCCAATTATTTCAAGTTTCAAATGCCTTGATTCCTCCAATATGAAGCATATACTTTCATATGTTTAGTCTAGAATTGTCTATCATCGGTAAATTATATCTTGCAGTTGAGTTTGGCAAGCAGTGTGCTTCATCTCTCAGAACTGCAGAAGCCAATAAGTACCACATGAAATTGATGACATTCAGCAGGTCTTCTATCCCATAAAATATATATTCTCTGGAAGCAAGCATTTATTCTGATTGGCAATGTCTTCTAACATTTTTGAGCCAACTGGCATGGCAATTGGTTAGACAATTTTTCCATCACAGTGTTGCAATACAACTCCCATGTAGTAATCTTTTATATCTAAATTGTGAAATGAACTTTTCTAATCATGGATGAATTAAAAGAATGACAAATGCCACAGCACTCTTCTATCAACTGTGGTGTGTGTGTGTGTGTGTGTGTGTGTCTGTCTGTCTGTGTGTCTGTGTGTGTCTGTGTGTGTGTCTGTGTGTGTCTCTGTGTGTAATGTAAGGTAATAATGATTCCACAATTCAGACACTTACATTGTTTCAATTTCCTCAGTATATTCAACAGTATTTTAATTAAGCCAAATTTTCTGATTGTTTCCAATTTTTTTCATTTATTTATTTATTATGTGCATAGTGCCTGCTTGTATGTCTGCAGGCCAGAAGAAGGCACCAGATCTCATTACAGATGGTTGTGAGCCACCATGTGGTTGCAGGGAATTGTACTCAGGACCTCTGGAGGAGCAGCAGCCAGTGCTCTTAATCTCTGAGCCATCTCTCCAGCCCCTGTTTCCAAAATTTTTATCCATCACATAAGCCTGTAACAATAAGTGGTTTTCTCTTTTCTAACTTTTGTTAACATTTCTTGGTAAGCATATAAAATAATGAATCTCTTCAATGTTTTCACATATATCTATCATTGTTCTGGAGAAAAAAAATCCTACCCTGTGGCATTCTGACAAAACTCACAATATACTTACTGGAATTTTAGAAACTGAGAGACAGAAACATAAAAAAAATGATTCAACAATTCAAAATATTGGTTCTGAACCATAGTCTTTTAATATTTGGAAAAGTATATAATAATCTGCTAGACAAGTATATGAAGACTAAAGCTGCTAATATTAGTTGTCTTACTTGCTAATGCCACCCATCTAGAAGATCACAGAACAAACATTGAGTGGGTGTATATTTCAGATGGAAATGTAGAGATCTAATCCATGTCTTGAAGGAAAGGTGATGTAATATGGTTGCTTTCACGGGCCACACACATAAAGTGCTGGTTCAGGTGATGAGTCTGCATAGTGATGACATGAATAGTGTCACACAGCACAGCAAAATTGTAGCATGCCTAGCATGTCCAGGAGACAGTAGTTCTTAGTAACTCTTTACTTGAGTTTAATTTTAGCCTGAATGGTAAGGATTAGTGTAAAAAGCTATCAGTTTTATACGGTTCAGGGTGCCATTAGCTTGCAGGAGGCAGGAGTTCATATAATTCAATGTACTTTAATTTAAGAGGTATTTTTCCTGGCAGAATTTTCAACTTTAACTTGAATTATATAGGATGAAGTATATGCATACTACTAAAAATGAAATAGTCCTGGGACTTCCATTCCAGCACGACCCTCTTACCTCAATTTTAGTTGGTCAATGTAAATGATCTTTGGCTCTTTTTCACTTGTGCAAATGCTAATTATTTTACATGTAAAGACTGGAGGAGGCATCCAGGTAACCCGAGAAAGTATGGACTCCAGGGTTGTTTGGTTACAAGGCTTTGGTATTGGCACACAGCGGTAGCCTTAACCTTGACTGTCTTTCATTTTAAAATATCTATTCAGTTACATGTGCTGGGTGACTTACAACAAAGAGAGAAAAAATGCAATGACTTGACATTTAGAGGTCCCAACTGATTCATTTATTTATTCAACAGAGTAAATATTTAGACAGCAGAATTAAATTGGAAAATGTTTATCAAGTTTGGAACCACCTTTTCTCCAATATATAAAACATAAACCAAGAAGCCCAGGCATCAGAAAATTTACCTGCCAATGTGTCCTCCTCCGAAGGGCATATTTAAATGTCTCTGAAGGATTTCCGCAGCCACTAGCTCATTTTAAACACTTTTGAGACTATTTTTACACAGCAATAATAAAATAACACTTTGTAAACCCAAACTTATAGGAAACTACTTTGTATTAATCATGTTGCAAAATTTGATAATGCCAACAGTGCTAAGGTTCTATTATGATTCTATTTTCATTCAAAGATTTAGCCTATTTGTTTCAACTGCACAACATTTTTGTGAAATTATATGTATGCTACACACTTGCAAGCAGATTCTGTCAACGTCTCTGTTGCGAGTAATCTGAAGCACTCTTTTTTTTTGTTTTTTTTTAAATAAAGACTTGAACAATTCTTTATTTTTTTTTTTTCAGATTTCACGCACTCTTAAAAATAAGGCTTAGAACAGAAGTGTGACTCTAGGCAAGCGATCATACAGTTCTTGATCAACAAAGCTTTGTAAAATAAGCTAAGTGAACAGTTCTATCCCACGCAAAGTTCCCATTGGATCTCCCAACAATTTAATTGTGAGCAGAAGAGCAAAATGATGAAAATGGTCTTTAAAACCTGACATGATAGTGATAGCACAGCGTCATGATAGACAAAGAATAACAATAAAACACATAATGCCAAACTCTTTGGAATATTAAAAAACATATATGTGAACAATGCTGTCTCACAGAGCAATGTAGGTAGGCTCTGAGGAATGACACCAAAGTTGATGTTGGCCTCTGCATGCACGTACAGGAGAACACACACACATAAATGCTAACATGAAACCTGAATGATTAAATGTGTATGTGTTACTCTTTATAACAATGAAAACAAATCGTTCTGACATTAATATATGTTAATGTGATAATTTTCCACATCAATGCCATTGCCCAAACATTAGAATTATCCCTGAGGAGTCATGTTTCTGAGGTCGGCATTGAAGCTAATAAAGTGAGGAGTCAGATTTGGAAGTAAATAATATAATAGTACCTACTGTGCTCTAAGAGATTGTTTTCCAAATTTGCCCCAAAATAATGCAGGAAGCAGTTCTCAAAAAACTACAAATTCCATCCTCGTGGTGTCCTTCCCCAGCAACACAGAAAGACAGTCTCAGAGGAAATGACATAATTCTCATTTTCACCAAGTGCAATAGAATGTTCTTAGCACAAGATGGGAAACCACAGAACTTTGTAAAGTGTCTGATTAATCTACTTAAAAAGAATCATTTGTGTAAGTATCATGTCACCAATTAAAGCAGTCTCCAAGCATTTACCATGACGCTCTGAAAGTAGAATTCAATCCTTTCCTTCCAATTCATCTTTAATATCGAAATCTAAATGCACCATCAATTTGAAAAATGTGATCATTTTATTAAAAAAGAAAACTACTAAAGTGATGCACTCTACTATTTGATATATTTTATACAAAACATAAGAATAAAAATTTGTCCCAGCACTCGGGAGGCAGAGGCAGGTGGATCTCTGTGAGTGAGAGACCAGCCTGGGCTACAAGAGCTAGTTCTGGGATAGGCTCCAAAGCTACAGAGAAACCCTGTCTCGAAAATCCAAAAAAAAAAAAGAAAGAAAGAAAAAGAAGAAAAAATTGTTTCTACCTGGTAAGTGACTCTCTGAGCTCTAGAATTCAACTCTTTATTATAACCGTGTTGCTTACAATCGTCTCCTGATTAAAAATTAGAGATTAAGAATCCACCTTACTTTTCACCTCTCTCTCTCTCTCTCTCTCTCTCTCTCTCTCTCTCTCTCTCTCTCTCTCTCTCTCGCCAGTTTCCTCAGTCTGTTTCCAATCATAAAGAAAATTAAACAGTGGAATGCTTCTTAAGAGTTTTCTGGGATGTGAACTATTTCTGTGATATTTCGATGGACACTCTCTGTGCATGTGTTTAAGCTAGTTCACAAGGAATTAACAGTACTAGATGGATGGTGGTTTCTTCTGCTAGAGTTAGGTGTTTGGGGAAGACAATGGGAAAGTTTCACTCTAAAGGCACTGTAAATAATTGTAAGGAGGTTGTGTTTATGACCCAAATTAGCTGGAGGAACTGATAGTTTTCATGTGACATTCTCTGAGCGGCATGAAACTCACATGAGTGGTTGCTGCTTTCAATTTCTTCCTGTCTCTTCTATTGAGACCCTTCCTCCAAATCTAAAACGATTGATAGAATGTGATGCTTAGAATGTGTATATTAATGTTCAGTATTGACACTGCAGTAAATGAATATTTCACACTGAAGGTTGTCAGGTATCCTAGTTGCAATTCGGTTGTTCTTATTTTCCAAGTCTGTTTTAACTTGAGTTAATGATAAACATCCAAATCAAGAAGAAAAAAATAAAAGAAGACAACATTTTATGTGTGGGTGTGGGTGGGGCATAAAATTGGGACTCAAAATCCATTTTCTAAATACTCAGGACTCTTTTGCCCATGTTAAAACAATATCCAGAAATAACCACCTGAGTTCAGTTTGGAAGAGCATTTGTGAATATTTTGTCTCTTGGCTCTTCCTTTTCTACCTCAAAATTAGGCCTGTGATTGCAAGGGTCTATACAGTCTCAATCACAATCTTAATGATGCCAAATGTGCATCAGCAAGTACTTGGGTTTTGAAATCCCAAATCAATCTGTGAGTGTTTTTGAAATGGCACATTTGACTAAACTTTTCTGAAGCTACACTCCAAAGTAAGCCAGTTCCAAAAGAGTTCAAGCATGTGGAAAGATGTTTGAAGGTATGTGTTCAATTTACTGGGGTTCGCATTGCAACTGAGTTCTCAGATTTCACCCACATGGCTCTCTGATGAAATATAAAAACAAAGCAACTGTGAGGAAACTAAAACATCTTTTCCTGGGCACCGTCTATCCACTTGTTTTCCAGAAGTTACTGCAATAAAATGTTTGCCTTTTCCCCTCCCCTTTCAATTATTGGCATAATTGATATTCTCCTCTTTAATATAATTCCTTCTCCACCTCTTCTCCTAGGTCAGATGTTACAGTTATCTCCATAGCAACATTCACATCTAATAGGAAGATACATCTTCTAAATGGCTAGCAGTACAACATTAACTGTTAGAACTTAACATTTTTCATGTAAGAAACATCTGGAATACACCACAGCCAAAATGCATAAAATGTCTTTGGCTCCTTAATAGTCACCTAAGGCTGAGCTTCCTGACTTTATTAGAATTCATTTACAAACAATGCTTATTAACCATCTATGTGGCTTTATTTTAACATCAGAAAAAAAAGAAACAGTTTAATTTGCAAGTGAAGTTGTTTATAAATGCTCAAACCACCCTCTGTGGAAAGGAATTTCTACTAGAGAGTGACAGTATTATCAGCCTATTACCAGGACACTAATATCACTATTTACAAGTTGATTATGTCCTCTGGCAAAATTTGGAACTGTCTACTACTCTGGTGCAAGCTAATCAGTTTTCAAAATTAGTTATTGATCTCTAATCCATTGTAGAGGACCACTTTAGCGGCTGGTTCATCGAGTAGTGAAGTGACAAGGTTTGTGAACAGAGGAAAACAGTCAGAACAAGTACAGCACTCAGGAGCAATGTTGAAAGGTACTGTTCTATTGCAGGGCGCAGATAAACACTAGTAGGTAAAGATGCTACTATATGCTTATTAGAGAAAAAAGATTGCACAGCAGCCTTCTTGTCAATTGCATGTACGCAGATGATTTTTCCTGTGGCCATTTGGAATTTATATGAAGAATTATATATAAATAAAATAGTTGACTGCTAGTCACATATAGGTTCCTAAGGAAAATATGTCCCTCTGTCTCTCAAACGTAAAGTTTTAATGTACTTATTTGGAGGTAATGGAAAGGATTGGGTTTTTTTTTTTTTTAGTATTACAATTGCTATAAAAGAATTATAGCAATTCTTTGCTGGTGCATTATCTTAAACATATGCTGCAAGAAAAGGTAAGCCAGAAACTTCACAATACTAGCCTGCCTGCAATTCATGCCACAGCATCCATAACTTCCCCTTCTTTTTTTTCTACTTAGGCTTGTGTATCTATGTTTAACTAACTTATAGGATTGTTTTCTATGTTCCAATACAAATTGGAATAAGTTGATAACATAGTTTCTAAATACTTTCAGAATTAAAAAATATTAATCTGTGACCCTTTGCTACCCACACAGATGAAGATGACCTAGGAATTTCCATCTAGTTATCTTACCTACCCGACATGCCAAGGAAAAAAGAGTTCAGAGTTTAAGATGCAAGATATTCACCAAAATCCTCAAAGACGTTTTCCTTTCCAATTTATTTCTATTTGGCTTAAGTTAATATTCTGTCTTATAGTGACTATAGCTCAAAACAGAGAAGAAACATAAGAATACCCACACAAAAAATGCTGTCCCTTTTAGTTTCTTCTTCTTGCTTTTGTTGTTTATCTTTTTCTGATACCTACATATCTAAGAGTTTATTGATTTTATTTTCTCTCAAATGCCTTACGAATGTCTGAGTGTGAAGACATTTTTCCATGGCTTTAGTGAAATGCAGTCTATGTTACATCGGTCTCTCTTCTCTAGAAATATCAATACGCATGACATGTTTTGTCAACCACGTGCTCTGAAATATTGACTCTATCAGAGTTCTTTTTCCTCTCTGCTATCACCCAGAATTTCTGTTTGGTTCAGTCTCCTCTGCTCTTTGCTTTCAAGAAGTATGCCAACAAAGTTTGGAAATAGCTGTGGTTGGTTCATCAGGAAGAATTATGAATTGTGTTCTTAATTTAGTGTTTAAATGAGAGTCACTTTGAAAGATCTATGTGTCAGAAGGCAATAAGTAGAGTGAAAAGGAAACATTCTAAAGGAAGAAAATTCTTCTAACTGTGTTTAAAAGCATTTCAGTTAAACCACTGTTCTGTATGCTAATCTCCTATAGGCTGACATTAGAACAAACTATCCTAGTCCATTAGTCCAAGTATCAGTAAATAGCACTCACAGAAATAGTCTTACTAATGCAATCGGTAAATAAGTATGACCATGATACTCAAATATGGGCTCATTTTATCATATATATGTGTGTGTGTGTGTGTGTGTGTGTATCTTCAAAATATCTGATTTAATAAATCTTGTAATCTCCCAAAACTAAGTTTAAAATAGTTTATAAGAATGAAATAATTACAAAGTTAAAAAATTATTTAGAATCAATTGTGATTCTAAATTTTGTTGAATGGTCAACTTGACTTATTTACCACAAATGGAAGTTAATATGGGAACCTATTTACTGTGTAGAGTCATTCTAAACCAAAAGGTAACGCTCTATTGGAATCAAGCTTCCCTGAACATGTTCCTATTGGAAAACTTCAGGGATCATTTGCCACATTCCATCATTTGACTTTTTAAATGTGATCACTCATATTACCCTTCCTTAAACTTTTGCAGACAAGAGAGAAAAAGAGAGCGAACCTTGATAATTTTGGTAATTTGATAACTTTAAAATTCCTTCCACATTATCTTGTTCTCTTCCTCTTTTCATTACCACTAGATTTCATGAATAATTAAATTACAGAGAATGAAGCCGACTAGTTCTTTCTGAAAGAATAGAACAAAGCAAAAAATACAGAGTTCAACTCAGAGGATAAATAAGTTAGAGATTTTTCCCCACAGGGGCTCTAGGTAAACAGTGAAGTGTGGTACTGTGGAAAGTTCTGAATAATTTTTTTACATTATGACCATCTGGGCTTCTCAGGTGGGCTCATTATAGTGAAAATCGGTGGTAGTAAGGTTGGCATGACTGGGGTTTAATTCATTTTGAGATTTTAATGATTGACCCAAGTATGCAGAACTTTTAAATTCCATACAGCTATTAATATGCCTGTGATATATCATTTGTGTTGCCTCCATTGTTATTAAAGTAAACAATGAAATTTGATTAAATGGCAACTATAGCTTATCCCTGACCCTGTACTTTGAAATCGTGGTATGTCTAAGCTTGCCATGTGGGTGTTTGGGCTTCAATACCCAGTGGTGCAGCTTCTTGTACCTCTGCTATTTATGTGTGACTGTGTTTATTTGTTTTTTGAAGCACACTAGGGTCTGAGGAGTGGGCCTAGCTGATAGAGTATTGCCCACACAAGTGTCAGACTCAGTGTTTGCGTTTCCTACATCCACGTAAACGCAGAGTGGACATGAAAAATTCGTATAATCCCAATTTACCAGACACATAGAAAGAGACAGTCAAAATAAGGTGAGTAATTAGACTCCCCAAAGATCTGTTTGGTTTTAAGTGAGCTATTCTGCATCATAGTGTAAGCTAGTGAACAACCAAGGAGGACACTTAGTTCGCATCCACTGCATATGCATTTGTGCACTTAGGCATGCAAACATGCACCCACACATGCATTCACAGCACACACTAGCCAAAGAGAAACAAACACACGATAGACATTACACAAAGTCACAAACAGCAAGTAATTCATATTTTAAAATGTTCATAAAGTATAGCTTTTACTATAACCTAAAAATAGATTAGATGCTTCTATTTATTATTCCATAACTTGCTTTTTTATTTACTGTCATGAGCATATAACATCTAAATATCTATACTTCTCCAATTTTAAATTTTGTTTTATTATTTGGTATTTGTGTCTGAGCACCTATGGCAATACAAACTCATAGGTAGCATTAAGAGGAAGCAAAAGTAGGTAGATACAAGCAACACATCTACAAAAGTCTAAGACTGACAATGACCTCACAGAAATGTGGTAGAGCAGGTGAGAGAGAATGGAGTAGGGGAGGGAGAGAGGAAGGAGGACAAGAAGAGGAAGGAAAGGGGGAGGAGAGACAGGCACAGTGACAGAGGCAGAGACAGAAACAGAGAGAATCCAGGTAGTTATGCTGACACCAGTCTTACTAGGACAGAGCCTGGCAAACACAACTATAGTCTGGGTATCACTGTGAAAGAGGACCTGAGCCTGGCAAATTGACCTCTAGGGTCACAACGTTATCGCCGATGTGTAAAATGCACTCAGTCAATCAGTGGTCTTAGGTTGTGTGCCTTCGCATTTGAATTGATTTCATAGCCACTTATTTAATTGATTTCAAGGCCTAACTTTAAATCCTCATTGTTACATAGCTGTCATTGCCTATACAGCAAAACTAGGTCTGTACTGTTGCTTCAGCCTGTGTTTGTCACAGGAAAACATTTTTGGAGTAGCAGAAAGGCTATATACTCTAAATTTCAAACCCATGCTTTTAAATTTCATATCTAAGTAATCTCGGGCAAATACATTAACTTACCAGTCTTTTATACATAGAAACAGCCAAACTTCCCTACACTGTTAGGACAAGAGACCTATGCAAGGACACTTTGCAATGCAACCCATTCAGTCTGCTCATAATGCTATTATTCATTCTTTCTATAATTATTTAATAGTAAGTACTAGTCTTCTGTTGGCACTAGTGCCCACTTTTTATATTTGCCTTTTTAACATTTAGTTAGATAGGCAAATCTCTTATCAGACATCAATGAAGCCATTGGTGCATACAGTTATAAAGGACATACACTGTACTTGTAGCATACTTCAATTACAGTGTTTACAATTTTACCTGTGGTTGCTCCACTGTTTCAAATTATGTTGTGAAAACCTGTGCCACAGTAGAGGTAGCTAAAAGTTCCTCAAGTCAAATGCCAAATAAGGAGGGGTGGACAAGCATATTCTTTCCAAACTAGGTTGTGTTTGTTTATAAAAGTGTGTGTGTGACTGGCCCACCAACAGAGACAGTGTGCTCGATCTATTGGGAGCTCATCAAATTCAGCTGGACCAGGACTGAATGAGCATATGACCTAACCGGACTCTCTGAATGTGACTGCCAGTGGGGACTGACTGAGAA
>JAQHUG010000155.1:1202514-1232429 GCA_028555095.1 Dicrostonyx torquatus | reverse complement strand
AAACCCTAGCTCAAAGAACAACAAAAGCAAACAAGAAAAGGATGACTTTGGGAGTCTTTTCTCTTCTTCCCCATTGTGTGACTCAGGTACTTAGGTTTGATGGCAAATGCCTAACACATTGCCGTATTGAAGCCCATAAGCATGCTTTAATGTAGTATAATCTTTCAATATAGCTAATTTTGGGGTAGTAATAGAGAAATTGTGGATATATTAATAAGTGAGAAAATTAGTAAGTCTACATTTTTTGAGTAGGAAGTCACAAAACCGAGATTATAATTAAAATTTAAGGTGCAGTTGCTGTTCTTTGGTGGCATTCAAATCCTACCATTTCCTCAACCCTCTGTATGAAAACAAGCTAATCCTTTCTTCTCTCTTATGAAAATCAACTACTTATAGGACCTCTGCCTTGACATTCTTGTGAGAATGTGGAAAAAAAAAATGTCAGGTAATCAGAAAACTGCTAAATAATACTGGGCGTGCATTTAGCAAAGCCAAAAAGAATTTTTAGGGACTTGGGAAATTTTTCATGTATGTATCAAAATTCTCTTACGTGGCCAGCAAAATAAAATATTACCTTATAGCTACCATTCACTATGCATTTGTCAAAGCACAACCAGTGTATTGTGGATACTACAGATGTTAATATTCAGGTCAAATGACTGACTTCTATCATAACAATTATTATATGGAGGTATTAATGAATGTAAAGATAAAGTGGCATCCATATCTACACACAGACATCCCTTGTAACTTGCCAATGTCTAGGCAATATGGAGGTTGTACTATAGAGCACATATTTTCTTCCAAAGTTTTACCCTCTTATTGAGATTGAAAGAGTCTTTTTTTTGATGTTGAAGTTAGGGATAAGGACAAGAGTTTCCATATCTTGGAACTCTCACATAGCATGTAGATTTTTTTTTTGCTGCTCTGGTTTATTGATGTCTTATATTTGGAGTTAATTAGAAAGCATATCTCAGCTTCCCAATGTACTGAAGTTTCCTATACAAATGTAAAAGTGTGTCTAGATTCAATAATAAATGAAATGAATACCTAGTAGTTGCATATTAATTTCAAGTAAACCACTTCAAATATATATAGAGAGCACTTTGTTTCAAAAATTGGTTCCCTAATATGGTGGTTTGAGAGAAAGTGGCCATCTTACAAGTGGCAGTATTAGGAGGTGTGGCCTTGTTGGAGAAAGTGTGTCACTGTGGGACCGGATTTTGATGCATCCTTTGTTCAAGCTTCCCTCAATGCGACAGTCAGTTGTATCGCTGTTGACTCTGAATGAATGTGCAACTCCATATTGCATTATGCATTATTGCAATCAATGTCAGCTCCAACACAGTGTCTGCCTGTAGGCAGTCATGCTCCCTATTATGACAACAATGAACTGAACCTCTGAAACTGTAAGCCAGCCACTCCAGTTAAATCTTTACTTTATAAGAGTTGTTCTGATCATGGTGTGTCTTCTCAGCAATAAAAATATCTAAGACACCTAGCTAGCTGTAGTTTACCTTAATAGAATTGCTATCATTTGTTATATATAACTGTGTACTAGGAACCATCTAAGGTTTGTATTTTTAACTTAACATATTTCAGTATGTTAATTTTCTGTAACATAGAGGGGGGAAGTGTATTTTAGCTCTCATTTTCCGAGGATCCATCATGAAGGGCAGATATGGCAGCAAGAGCATGGGGCCATCCTGGAATGAACAAAGCAGAGTGATGATATCTGACTCCAGGCACCAAAGAGAGACAGAGAGACAACACAGATGTGAGGCCAGGCTATAAAACCCCAAAGCCACAAGCTAGCTTCAGTCATGGGAATATTCCATAACCTTCCCAATTGTGCCCAAAATTGGGGATTAAGTGTTCAAATACATGTGTCATTAGGCGGAGGCATTTCTTATTCAAACCACAGCAGTTAAAAACCTTTGTAACTGACACATGAAACATGGTATAGTGTCAGTGTGCAACTCAAACCAGGTTCTCATTAATATCCTCATTTAGGGACCATGTGCACACCATGTGTATGGCCAGTATCGAAGATGCTGTTACTCAGATCATTGTGTATCCTGTGTACATGAACTCAAATAGTAAGGTGACTAACTGAACAGCTACAAATGACAAATGCAATGGCTTAAATTTTATGTTTCACACAGCAATTTGGTCTTTCCTTATTCTAGTAGTTTCCATGACTGTTAAATTATGCATACTTGCACTTTCAAATTGCGATTCAGTAGGCTTTCATACGCAAGTTTCCATCAGGTTTGTATTGTTTGTCTAAAATCGTCATAAATATTATAATTTCATCAATGATTAATGTCCGCTTTCTACAAAGCATGCGACATTGTCTGTTGTATAGTTACCCTTTTTACAAGATTTAGTTGTTGAAATTCCATCTCAATATTTTATAATTTTAGAGTAAATATTTTCTGTTAAATGTTTTTAAAGTTAATTTAAGAGATAGTTGTATAACTGGGCTGGATAGTGAGACTGTTTTCTTTCTTCCACCATAGAGCATTTTTAAACTCACACGTATTGTAATCTAGATAATGCAAGCCCTGATACAGCATATGGAAATATGCATTCAGTAAAGAAAGAATTGGAGCAAATGAAATAAATTTGCTTAGCTGTTTGTAAGGTGGACCAGTCAAATGGTTCAGTGAGCTTTGAAAATAACTGAAAGTAGCGGAATTTAATAAGATAGCTACGAAATTTGACCCTTTTTTGCAGATATTAGAATCAATATGTTTAATGTGCTAATACATAAAAATATTAAAGTAATCCTTACTGAAAATATGGAGCCCTTAAATTTTAATGACTAATTGAAATACCAGGCCCCTTTTGTATAACTATGGCTCCTTTCATTACATTAAACCAGAAATTGAAGTGGACAGCAAGGCGCAGAGAGGGTCTTTGAGACCCTGATCTTTGTTGCAATAGTCTCTTTATTTGTTCCAATAACCTAATCTTATTATCCTAGAGAACCTGATACACTCGTATCCCCTAAGTACCAAAGAGACACAAAACACAAGAACCAGGACATTTGCTGAATCATATATCAAACTGGGAAGAGATTTGTTAAAAATAATTCTTTTGAAGAACACATTCAGCTTCAATTGTATATCCTCGGCTGGCCACATGCTGGGTTTTTCTCTTGATTCCTGCCCCTTCGGCTTTCCCTTTATGTCTTTCTCCTAGCTAAAAAGGACATTCTAGCCTCTGATAATGACTTACAGGCTTTATTATAAATTGTTGGTGCTCTGGAGGTCTAACAAAGGATGTTTTTTTCCTGGCATGTTGCAACAGAACCAATCATACGACAAGAGCCTCTTTGGAGTGTGTTTGCTGTTTCTACAATTTGGATTAAGCAGCAATGTCTCTTTTAGAAATCGTCACAGCATTTAAATCTAAGAGTATGATTACAGTCAGTGGTCTATGAGGATCTTGCAAATCTCTGCAAAGGCCGAGATAAAGCCACTGTAGTTCAAAAGTTCAGAATTGAAAGCATCAAAGTATAGGGCTGTAAGAAAGGAGATTCCTCTGGGATGGCCATCATTTTCTTACATTTCCACCATTGCTTTGCGGGTTTGCTGTGAAAATTGTTCTCCTCAGACCCCCTCATTACAATTTCTGCTGTGCCTAGCCACAGTCACTTGTTAAAAGGCAAGGCGTTCATCCATGGTCTCAGTTTCTTTCCTCTACAGCTCGGGGACTAATCACTTTCTTAACAGCCCAGCTCGACCATGTCCGTTATTCTGGGGAAAGGAAATTTTGAGGAAATGACACTGTGTGACCACAATATATTCCTTTAAAAGAAGGGTAATGTGTTATTTAAGAAAAGAAAAATGCCAGGAGATAATTTTAGCAAGAATTTGGTTACTCAATGCATATTTGAGAAATGACCTCACCCCAGAGCTAAATCAGACCTAGAAGTATCTTTTTCAACAAAATGAAAAACTAATGTCTTCACACAAGTGAGCTTTGTGGCGCGGCTGAATGACAGGCCTTGGGGTTGGCTTCCATTTTCGACTTCACATCCTAACTGGAAAAGGGCTAAATAAAACCAGCAAAGTAGTCTTTCCAGGAATGAAATCCAGTTAGGATACATGAGAATTGATGCCTGGCTCAGACTGAGAGTCAATCTAGGAAATTCTGAATTAACATTGCGAACACATCAGCTAGAATGTTAAAAAAAAATGCATTGCACTAAAATGTGCAAATATCAAATGTGTACTTGAGACCAGATCATTTCCCAAGAAGATATTCAGAACATATCAATACTTTGTGTATTACTTTGCTTAGACTAATTACTGTTAAGTCATTCTTTCTTTTTAGTTTACTTTATCTTTAAAGTTTTAAGTACCATATAGTGCTGTTTTATAAAGAAACTGTATTGCTAATTCCAGAGTTACATAAAATCTGTGTAGATGAATCAATCTTGGTTTCCAGCCCATGTGGGCCTATAGCTATAGTTGTGTTCGTGTCAAAAATCAACATTTGTGCCTTGGGAAGATGGCCCAACTCTTGCCAGCCCTTGATGTCTTTGCAGAAGACCTGGGTTTAGTTCCCAACATCAGTATGTTTTCTCACCAACATCAATAATTCAAGGTATCTTATTCCTGCTGACACCAGAATGTACATGGTAGGCATACATATACAGACAAAACATTCATATATTTAAAACAAAATGAATAAGTAATTTAAAAACCTAACATTCGCATCTCCATCTTTCACTTCCTTTTCTCCTTTACTTATTTTTCCTTTATATTTAAACTTTCCTGAGTCAAACTCTTAAACCAGACCCTGCTTCTGTATAATTAAGTAATCCCTTAAGAAGCCTCATTCTGCCTATTAATTCCCTCCAATTATATATGAAAATTTGTATCTTAACTGAAGAGATTAAAGTTAATAGTATATTTCCTATATTATGAATGAAATGCCACAGGAATAATAATGATAGCATCCACATTATTATTAAATATAGATAGAATTCCGGCCACCAGTTACTTCTACAAAGAAAGAAATTATCCAATGGCTTGTATGCATTATCACTTGTGATATGCAACTGATTTCTGCCTACCAACGATAATCAGCAACTTATCTACTTATTTAATACACAGAGGAAGAAGCACAGCAAGGCTGCTTCTGAACAGCCAGTTTCCAGTTTGAGCACTGTGGGACCTTACACAAAGAAAATGATACACAGTGGGTTAAAGGTTATCTCCACCACAACCCAGACCCAAAAGCTCTACTGCAAAATCGTAGGAACACTATCCCCTAGTAATGGAGTTTGGCTTGAGCTCCATAAAACGTGTCTTTGAGTAGATGGATGGGAGACGAACAAGGACTCAAATGACAAAAATACTGAGTTAGGGCAGTGCAAGAGGGAGGGAGGCTGTGCTTGTCAGAGGAACAGCCATGTCACCAGCACAACAATTTTGGTTTTAGTTTGATGATGTACTAGTGAAAGACACGGTTCCCCTTTGTAGAACAATCTTTTTTTTCATACAAATAAGCATTTCTGTGCTATTATAGCAAAAACAATAATTTTAAACATCTTATTTGAAAGACAGAAATGTAAAGCGGTCTTGAAATCTGAAGACCCTAAGTAGTTTAACATGCGCTTGTAGGACGATTTCTAGCCTTTAAATGTGCATTTAATAAAAAAAAATAGCTGCACAGGTGTGAGAAAACCAGTTCTGTTTTCAATATCTCCTTTCAGAACGGCTATTACTTAGAAACTGGGAAACCATTTGGTGTCGTACCCACTAGAAGCTGCCAGATCCTGGTACAGTCCAATGATTTCATTAGTTTGTTCCTCTGAAAGAAGTGATATTGTTTTAAAGCTGGGTTTAGAGATGAAGAAGGTAATTTGGCCAACATCAGTTACTTGGCCAGAAAAGGAGACAGAAGGATTACAATCCAGATGCCCTGGTTCCCCAGCTCATGTTTCTCAAAGGCTCTGTAATTATTTACTTATTTATTCCTCTCTTGTCAGAGTCTCTTCAGTGTTACAGGAACCTCTTGATATTTTATTTTCTTTTTCTTAGTTTCACTATAGACTTCCATTTCTATATCCTTTCAAAATTTATTGCTGAAAATGTGGGGATTTTTTTTGTGTGTGTGTGTGCTTAATCTTTGGGACCATCTATCTTCAGAAAAGTTTCTGGCTCCTCTTTTGCAGGTATTGATAGCCAGCCCCTCAAAGCTTTGTGACATGGAGATGGTTTACTGTGGTTAGCTAAACAATACCATTGAAAAGACAAAGTCGTGCGCTATGAAAAGGCATTCCTCCCCCTTCTGTAACAAACCATTCTAGGCATGTGAGTTTCTTTCAATTACAAAAATAAATCAAAGATACATAATCCAGGAAGAGTACTGAACATAAAATAACAACAAGATATTGGAGTGTAGACAAGTATATAAATGATTTTGCAGCTGATCTTATATCTAGTAGACACATTTGGAAAACCCTAACATGCACAGATGGCAGTGCAATCTACTTTAGTGGACAGAGGAGCTCAGAGGGCAAGTGTTGTGGGATCTCTAGGACAGCTCTCCCTACAGATGGCCTCAGACCTGAGGTTAGGAATGGCTGATTTACACCACTGCTCCTAATTGATTTCTCCCATACAGCAGCAGGCACTTAAGTTGGGTGAGGTTGAGGTTGCTTCCTCCAATTTCTGCGAGCTTTCTTTTCCTAACTTACTTTTGAAGAAAACAAATTGCCTTACAAAAATTATCTTCTGAATTCTGCTTTGTTTTCTTTTTGTAAAATTCTTCTCTTTGACCACACAAAATTTTAGTTCAATTACCTAACACATTTTTTTAAAAAAAAATTCTGAGCATAAAATTTAATTATCAACTTAATCATTATTCAAAATATAAAACTTGGGGCAGGAATGATAATTGGGTTGCAGGGTGCTTGTCAAACATGCACTAAGCCCTACTTTCAGTCACCAAAACTGAATAAAACTGGGCCTGGTAGGACATGCATTTAATTCTATGGTTGAATTGTGGAGACAAGAAGATCAGAAGGTGAAGATCATCATCTACATAGTCAGATTCAAGTTCAACCCTTACGACATGAGTCCCTAATGAAAAAGAAAGAAGGAAAGAAAGAAAGAAAATTAATTTTTTCAAACTTTGTCCATTCTAAATTTTATTTACAAACATACCTTAAATTTTTATGTATATATACGACTCTCTCTCTCTAATATATATGTGTGTATGCATGTAATATATATGTATGCACATATGTATATATTATACAGGCAATCATGTCATACATCAGTAATATAAACCTCAAGTAGACTGAGCTCCAACTGTCTCTTGCCCCTATAATAGACATCCTTAAAGAGGTTATGTGGGCTATTAGAGACTTGTCTGTTACTGAACTTAACTTTTTGAAGATACTACCCTGACAAAATATTCTTATTTCGCCTTGATGGTGATTAGAAGTCCATAGTGAATTGAAATAGATAATGTGTCTTAAACACTTGTAGAAATTTAAGCTCATAGAATCTGAAGAAAAACAATAGTTTGTAAAGACTACAATTAAACTCTTGGATGGTACCATGTCCTCCCGCTAGAGAATGCCCTATTCTACTTTTGATTCTTAGAGTCCCAATCCCCATTCCATGTCATCACATTTCACAGTCTGGTTGAGTAAACTTTTCAGATAGAGTACTGTTTTCCCTATAGTTCACAGATGTTTGTCACCATCGGCGTAATCTCTTCCTCAAGCACATAATGGGAAACATGGAGCTGATTGAAACCCGACTCAAGTGACAACAACATGACCCCCTCATCCTACAAATCTCCTGGTAGTGTTTTCTTAAGTCCACTGGCAACAACTCAGAGGACTCGTAATGTGCTTCACCTTTGATTGAATGGCCTTTTACAGCAATTAGTAACCTTGTCTATACAATAGAGGCCCTGGCCAGAGGCAGGACATATAATGGTTTCTCTTTGCATTGATTTCCATTGAGGCACTTTGTTTTTTTCCACCCTGCAAGCAGCTTAAATGAATTATCTGTCTGCCATCTTGAGAACTTTTTCGTAAAAAGTTAAGACAGAAAAATAAATTGAAAATCTTTTATTTTGTTTTATGAATTCTATAACTGAGAAGAATTTTATATGAAGCAAAATACACAAACATCACACTTGATTCAAAAAAGTGATTATTAACTTTACCTTACAGTGCTGTAGAAAGAAAAAGTATAAAAATGATTAAAATGAATATAAATTTAGTGCTCATTTTAATAATACATCCTTTATACTGACACCAGAGTTTGCTACAGAACACAATTTCTTCCCAGATTTTATATTTTGATACTGTCATTTGCTATTCATGTTGAAAATGACATCTGAATATAAATTCTTGTCTGCCAAATTGAAACTAGATCTAAATACCAGAAGGGGGAGTAGGCAGTGAATTAATAAGACTAAACGGCCAAGTTAATGCCATGCCAGTGAGCTTGTGTGGCTCCATCTTCCTGGCAGCACAGACATTGTGTTCTGACCATGCTCAATTCATTTCCCACAATAGATAGCATTATCACAAACATTGAAAATGATAAGTTTAAAGGAAAGAAAGTGATTGAAAAAGGAAAAATAGTGTGTATTCCTCATAATTTCTGGTAAGCCTAACTTAACTGATTTAGTGAAATAGTAGGCTTGTGAATACTTTTTAAAATGTTTAAAACTATTGTGAATCAACCATGGGCAAGGAGGACCTTCTCTCCTTCTCTGTCATTACAAGAAGATGGAAGTTGGAACACTATTTTGTTCTTTGAAAGCTTCATTAAACTCAATGTTGGTCCAAGAAAAAAAAATGTGATGGCTAGCATAATTTTTTATGAATGATTCAAAAATTTCAAAACAAACTGGCATTGATATAATTATTTTACTTCATTATTTTATTTTAAATAAGGGACAATTGCACCCTGACCAGATTTAGGTGAAACCCTGAATATCTACTGCATTGTTGAGTACTGCACTGGAACTGAGACCTTCTTAGTGTGACTATTTGGGTGAAAACTATTTCATTATCATGACACACAGTACAAATAAGTTAATATCTTTGTGAAGATAACATCTTGTGAGCTGGGGAGAGGGCTCAATGGTTAAGATAGCTTCTTGTATTGATAAACAAAGAATTTATAAATATCAGAAAAAGAAAGAAATGGTGATTCCTCATGGGATGGGGAGATAACTTTACTAGTGAAAGTGTTTGTCTCACAGGCACAATGACCTGAGATCAATTTCTAGAAACCAGCCGAAAATGGCAGAGACTGTGGGGTATGCTTATAGGCCAAATAATGTGACTCAATGACAAGCCATTCTAGATAATTTGACAATTCCAAGTGAGGAGAAACATGCCTGAGAAATAACACCCAAGGCTATCCTGTCATCTCCACATACCCACATGCAAATAACCCCCCCTACACACACACAATCTTGTCATTTCCTAATGCACTTCACAATCCCTCTCTGCCTTTCTCTTTTATTTAGGCAAAAGTCACTGCACAAAAGCTCAAACTTTCGACAAACAAGGTCCAAAAATGTCCTTTGATTTAGTAGCAACAGAGACGTTGACCACAAGTACGAACAACGATGAGTGGCCCTCAAATTTACAAAAAAAACAAAAAAAACCCCTCCCTTCTGCTTAGTTGTTTCCAGTGCTTGAATTGAAGTAGGACCCTGATGTATTTGAAGATGTTAATATGATGTACATCTGGTCTCACATTTCCTGGATTCCTGACAAGGTCATCAGATACACCAAAAATGACCCAGGTCACTACAAAGGGGGAACAGTTTTATTCTTTGGTGATTTTTGGGTGCTTTCTGGTCTGCAAAGTTGTGGATGTGATCTAGGTCCACCTTGTTCATGGGACTCCTCTTAGTCATAAAGGTTAAACTTTGTTGGCCTAGGTAATCACATGATGTAACTAAAGCGCCTCCCTCATGTTTACCCTCAGCATCTGTGGGAGTCAAGATTCGCTAAATCTGTTGGAATAAAGCTGTCATGATGTAGAGCACATCAAGTACTCTATGAGTTGTAAGCTCTAATATTTAAGAGCAAGATGGAACATGAAGCATGACGATTTTGCCTTAACAAAATTTATGAACCAGAAATGCTAGAGAAAATTAGGCTAGAGGAGCTAAGACAACACACCGTTACCACGTTACCATGATACACAAAGCCTGTTGCTCCACTCTTAGGACCTCAGGTATATTGCATCACTGAGTTACATCCCCAGCAATAGAAAAAATGTTCAATAAAAAGTGAAGAGCCTGTCATTTCTATATATGAGTGAGTTATGTCATTGGAAACGACCTTAATATTACTGTTAAGAGACAGCCTTGATTGCTATTTGTTTTCTACACTCCATTTGTTTTATTTCATATATCTTTCTCTTTTTATTCCTTCTTCTCTTCTATTTCCTCCTTTTTTTCTCTCCCCTTTCCCTCATCTCAATCACATTTATTGTCCGTAAATCCACACATTACTAATTCAGGAATCCTTAATGCCCATTATTTCATTCATCTTTGGTGATTCCCCCATCTGCTTGCGGTGTGTGTTCGTGTGTGTGTGTGTGTGTGTGTGTGTGTGTGTTTAGACATGGAAGGGAAGGAGAGAGAGTTGCCTTTCCTGAATATTTCTTACACATATATTCCTATGTCATGGTATTGAGACTGGATCTCTTAACTTAGCATGTTAGCGGTCATTCATGACAAAGCATTCGTCAGTACTTCATTCTTGGTATTGCTGCTGCAACTTTAATTTCACCTTTATGGAGAGTCTACTAGAAGCAGCAATTTTAGACTTTTAGTTAGTATTCACATTTTAAATTATATTAAATATTAGAAATGAATAAAAATGTGCTCTATACTGAGTGGCTTTAAAATGTGTGCTTGGTAAGGGGGTAAGGACATCTCAACAGTAGTTTTAATGCAGTCGTGGAACCTGATTTTGATCCATATCTTCTAGGTAAAATTCGATGGAAATAACAGTCCACAAAGTTATCCTCTTGCCTCCAAACATAGGCCCACCCAGTAGTACACATTCACACACATACATACCAAACACACAAATGCACAAACACATGTGCACATATGCAACATAGTACTAAATGTATACATTAAAAAATAATAAAATTTATGCTTTCAGAAAATAGTGGCTAGAAAATTTTCTAATAAAGCTTTGTTATCTATCCTAGAAATCAGAAACACTTCTGTCTATTCGGTGACAAAATCAGTATGATTAATTATCGCCAGGAACAGTTCATGTTATACAGGAATTGGATAAGGAGATATTAAACTTTTATTCAACAGGTGGGATATAACTTAAACTTCAATGAAAGAACACAGTAGAACCCTTAGCTATATATAGTTTCAACAATAACATATACGATGCCAGTATTTCCTGAGGATTAATGATCAACTGGAAGAGCCTGTGGTCCTAGGGCCATTAACTCCGGGTGGTCATTAATTCTGCTGGAAATATCTTACAGCAAGGACATTCATTACAATCACTTCCCCTCTCGTAATACACATTTTGGCTGGAGTTTTGTTTAAACCTTATTTAAATTTTGAAACCATTCTTTTCTTGTAAAGTCAATGATCACATTTGAAGCCTATTCCGACAGTGATGGTGCATGTGTTTTCTGTATTTTGGCATTGTTTGCTTTCTTATCACATGGTAACAGAAGAAGCAGACATTGTATTCTTGCTAGAAAGCTGGTTCCATATAATACAGAGGCCAAATACAAATGCAGATTGTTCCCCGAATCGTATCCATTGGCCAGGGATGGAAATGATGAAGTCCAAGTTACAGAATGTGTACTGTGCTCTGTACTGCTTGCTGGGGATTAAACTTCTGAAACAGTGTCACTGCCTTCAAGATTTATGTTTCTGCTCTTGAGACTCAGGTCAACTCACTGGGAAGTTATGAAACTAATCTTTGTTTGACTTCTATAAAGAATGATTTCTATCGAAACCAATATTTTTAGTTACTAATAGGAAAAAAGCATCCAAACTTCCTTTAGTTCATTATCATACAGATCTGATGTTCCAGAAAACAATTAATATTATTTCAACTCAACTTTAAACAGTTTTAAAGGAAAAAGTTAAGTCTTTTAGTGATCCTAAAATGGCAGCTTTTTTAAAAACTGGTTTAATCTTTAATGTTTAAATTAAAATATATGCGTATGCATATTAAATGCCCACCATTACAACTTGAAAATGTTAAGTACAAAACATATACTTACTGTATATGATTGAATCCAATAGGAAATAAGATACGTAAACTCCAAAACCAGCAATAAACAACATGCATTTAGAAGGACTTTACCACATTAAAGGAGAATGGGCAGCCCCACATTGCCGAAAATGAACATGATGTTATAAAAGAAATTAGTGTCACATCTGATTGACAATAAAAGTGTCCAAAGCATGCATATTGGATTAGAGCTAACCTAACTGGAGGATGTGGGGTATTTGTAATACAGTAATAGAAGCAGGCGCTAATCTCTGTCATGATATGCCATGTCACTGCCGCTTGAAATTCCATTGGGCAATATTAATTCAAGCAGAGGTCTGAGCTACTAATAAATGAGGCAAATTGAGTCAATTACTAATTTCATGCTTTTATGATTTGGGGTTTAGCTAGATAATATCTGCAATTTAATACACTACTCTCTAGAGATCTTGACCATTTACAAAAGAACATGCTTTTGTGGGCCTATTTGCACTATCCATTTTCTTTAAGTTCCACCCTGCCATGCAGTGGAGGAGGGGAATGCCCGGGCCACAGTGTTATTTTCTCTTGCCAGCCTTTGATTGAAATCTTCATCAGGTTTTATGGCTAAGTTCCTTGCCTTCTAGCTGTATTTACTTAGCTCCCTTTCTCTTTGGGAGACAGAAATCATAAAAGACAAAGCAGAATCCAAACCATCTTATATTTTATTAGAACTTGCAAAAGTTATAATGACAAGGAATTCATGCACCTTGAAAAATTAACCTGATTTCATACTCCTATGTCTTTTATACAGAACTTCAAATTTTCATTCAACTGGAACTTAGTTACTAGGTAATGGCCAATTACTCTCTTCCATCTCTCCACACAAAATGATGTCCTGCCGAATCCCCAAGATTCTTTATGTCATTGCTAATTACCAGATTAATTTGTGCATAAATGGATATACCCTTGGGAATAATTTTAAGTTCTTCACAATAATGGATTTCATTTTGTTTATATGAAGATAATGCAAGGCAAGAACCTAATGAATAATAAGAATTTTCTTAATATTTTAATTGTTTAACTTTATATAAACTGCAGAATTAAAACAATATTAAAGTGACTAGTTGAAATAATTTTCACCAACTGTCCTTCTGTTTTGAAAATTATGCATCTCTTATTTTGTTAATGCTTCTGCATAGAGGGGACTTATGTGGGTCTTACAATAAAGGGAAACTCTAATTTGATGTGACTGCTTACAGACATGACATTATAGCACCTTCTGACTGTTTTCCTCTGAGAACAGTAGATTTTTCAAAATGTATTCATATTAAGTACTCATTTGTATTAACTCAAAGGTAGCATCCTAATTCCACTCTTCCCAGCATCACCAAGAACCAAATCAGAACACACTTGACATCATGGCATTCCAACTATGGCTAACCCAACTGTGAAGAGGTCAGAAAGGAAATGAATAGATGCCAACAATCCTCTTTGGCCAATGCTTCAACACCAAAGTGAAGTGGTAAATTGAGAATAGAGCCAATTATGCACGGAAGTCCGGCTGGAAAGCACTTTCCATAAAACTCTATCAATAATTTACCTAGGTCATATTGTGGAGTTTGAACAATAATTAAAGTCAGAAACCCCCCCAAAATATTATCCTCTCTCCTTTTCTCCTTCCCTCTCTACTTACCTTCATCCCCTCCTCCTCTCTTCTCTTTCCTTCCTTTTCTTTTCATCCCTACTTCCCTCTCTGCTTCATTCTCTTCCTTCCTCCTTTCACTCTTCTCAGTTGATTTCTTTACTATTTCTCCCTGCTTCTCCCGCCTAGACCTAATTTCTTATGCTCCTGCCATCCCCAGGGGAATAATTTTCTTTGTTTCAGAAGAACAGAGACATTTGTCTTCTGAAAACAAAGCCTACAAAAATTCCCTTTTTAAGCTGCAGCCTGTGCTATGGAAGTCAAGGATCAGGAAACTAAAAGACATTAGCCAAAGGGAGCCTTGCACTACATTTCCATAGATGTCAGATAGGAGGGAGAAAAGCCCTGGCCTGATGCTGCTCTCAGAGGCCTGCTCCAAAGAGAAGTATCAAGTGCCCTGCTGTGACATTCAGAAGATGAAGGGACACAGCATAAAATATTATGTCATAACTCACGACTCATAGAACATGAGTCCTGTCTCTTTGTATTCCTTATCTCCCTAAAGTCTTATTCACGTGATAATCAGCAAATCTTAAAATTGTTTCACTGTTGCCCCCCCCCCCCCGAGCAACAGAAAGGTTGCACATGTACCAATAGAGAAAACTCTCCTAATCTGAAAACTCTGCAAAGCTATTCACAGGAGATAATGGTGTGTATTGTTGACAGAGAATTTACACCAACCTTCCCATTTATAAAGAACTTTGCATAAAATGCTATGTTACCCATTCTATAGATCAGCAACTGGAGGCTTAGAAAATGGGCATTAACTGATCAGAGGCACAGAGTGATGGGAAGTAGCATTCGATTCTGTGCAAGATGATTACACTTTCAAGTAATACCATTGTCAGTTTATATGGCACAATACAGCCTGATAATGCTAAACAATATAATCTCTGCTGTCCCTCAGTAGTGTTAGGATGGAGTTTGGGAGTGATTTTTCAGAAAAGAAAACAAACACCAAAACAAACAGACAAAAAACATTAATCTACCTTTTGAGCTAAAATGCTTATCATTTCATTTTTCTAGGCTACTATGTAAATACTTCACACTTACGTATTATCACACTGAATGCTGTGTTGTGGCACAACATAAAGTGGGTGATATACCTTGTTTATAGTATGTTTCCCTCTTTGTGTTGTCATCAAAGTTTTAATAGTACTGATAATTTAATACAACACCGCCAATGCCAGACAATGGAGAAAGATGGCAGGGTTTAAGGATCACTACATTTCAATGAAAGGGGCTCATAGCTGATGTCAAAATTTTACACTATATGTCTCTGTGTGTGTATGTGTGTGCACATGTGCACATCCAAGGTTACTTATGAGTGCTGAGTTAAGGCTATGTGTGAACAAGAGCATGCTTACCTTTCTTTTACATCTAACCAATTCATTATTCACTTTCATTTCTCCTGGTCCTATTATTAGCAAGAAACGTTGTGGATTTAAATTAATGAATAGTGTAGCTGTGTGCTTTCTTCAGCGATCTCATGAATCTCAGAGCGTTTATAGCTGTTGCTGTTCCTTTCAACTCATGTAACTGAATTTGTAAAACTTGTTGAGAAATCATTTTTCCTAGTTTTTCATTGTCCCACACTCATCAAAAGAAATGAAATACAGGGCCGCAACACAGAATATTAGGACGCATAGTAACGTGGTGAGCTTTCTCATTCATTTTATTTCTCATCTCCCTTTCAAATTATCACTCAGAATGTCTTCACCCGACATTCTTCAAGCTAGTAACTTTCTAGTCAACATTTTTCTTCCCACAATATGTGGGACAGAAGCATATTACCCATGCAAAACGAAAAATAATAGGAGCATGAAAATGTTTAAATAGCATCACGTTGTCTGACGTTTAAGGTAGCTAATTCTACACAGCATTGATAGTTGCTTTTAGTCTTGATCTTCAGTTTGTAGGGCAGCGGTAGGTAGATGATACAAATCATCATAGGAACATTTTCTCCTGTGGGAAACGATGGTGAAGAGTGAATTCGAGCCTTTGCACAATATGCTGCACTGTAACATTCTAAATCATATAGGTAATTAATCTAAAGGCAATAGCATCCCAGAGTATGCGTTGTTTTCTAGCTTTCACTCTCAGTGTGCAGTTTTAAGTCATCAATACCAATTACAATGAAATGTTGCTTATGTTTTTATAGCCACCACCAGCCAGCATTTCCCTGTTTGTTGAAGGAGGTTGTATAAATCATGCTTGTACAGTGCTGTTTGGCTTTCTTTGCTTTTTGTCATTAGATTCATGGAGTTTTTGATGAATTTGAGAAGAGAATAAACTGGCAAGCCAGAGAAAAGGAAAGAAAAAAAAAGATTAAGTCTTTACCACAGAAAATATAAATAAATACCTGATTTCAAATTAAAATACTATGTTTTTAATCTATTAATATGCACATCATGGGTATCTTGACATTTATTGATTGCCCATTAGAAATGAGGTAAATAGATCATTAGTGGAAGTAGAATGACTTAAACCATCAGAGCAAACAACTTTGAGTTCAAAACTATTGAGTATTGAGTTCATAGTTTTCATTCCAGGGAGGCAGCTGACCCTAGCACTGAAGGCACAAAATTTCAAACTCAGGGCTACTTGAGAGTCTTAATCAGACATTCACTCTGTTGTTCATGAGGGCAGATATGTAAGTGGATAGGGCTCCCTCTCTAAATGTGTGCCCATAGAGAACCTCCAGGTCTTCAAGGCTGATTGACTGACTTAATTCTGACTATAAAATTCAGGCCACCTACGACACAGACTTCCTGGTTCTGGGAACATGATGGACACTTACACAGGGGAAACAGCGTATATTATTAGGGTCCTAGTCCACACATCAGTTCCCTGTAAGCTAAGTCAAGGAAGGAACAGCAGAAAAGAAATGAAGCTTGTCTATTATAACCAGTGTCTTTTCCCTTCCCTATGGAAACTTGTCACACCTCACCAGTGAACCCAAAGACACTGTCTCTATGAACATATAACTAAGCACATGAGTACGTATGAATATAAAATTTCATAAACATAGCATATTTTGCTTCAGTCAAATCAAATCATAAGCTTAGAGCTTTACTATTCAAAATGACAGCAACCTGAGTTCATCGCTGAGCTACATCTTTGAGTAATGTTTAATGTCACATTGGGAGAAGTAGCAGAGGACTATTGAATATCTCACGGTTTGAGTTCTTAATCTATAATTTACTGATAAAAAATACTATGTGTTTAGACAAAGTTTTTATGAGAGCAAATGACATAAAGTTTAAGCTAGACATCCAATTTTCTTTAAAAATAAGAGAAGTTTATGTTATTTCTGAATACCAGTTCTGAATCCCTTCTACTGAAAGGAAACTTCATTTTTTTCTGCGAAAAGTCCATTTGATCCAAGAAAATGGGACTGCCTGCACTTTAGGGTTTTGATTTTATGCAGGCACCCTCTGTTCATGCATACCCCTTAGCAATGTAAAGTCTAAGAATTCCAAAATCCTTTTTTACCATAAAAAAGTGTTGAAAGACGTTAGTGCATTTTTAAAAACTGCCTAATGTCTAACCAATGATTGTTCTAAACCACCCTAAAGACAAGACCAGCTACTCCCTTTCAGTGCTATTATCTCATAAAATAATGAAAATAGCAATTTAGACTTCATACTAATTATATCTTGCAAATTTAAATAATAAAGGACTTGAGATAAAATCGAAATACACACACATTTGCAAATAAATCGTTCAAAATTAACCATTCTTTCTTCTAGATCACTACCCCAAATGTTTTTGCTCACATCATATAATGCCCTTAATGTGACTTTAAGTAGTGCTTTACATTGTTCTGCCTAAAGCTGGCTTTATGATCCCCTTAGAAAAATAAATACAATCCTCTCTTTTCAGTATGGGTAAGAGAACTTGCAGTCATTCGCACTTCAGTGTGAACTGGCTTAATTACCACATTTCCATCCAAAGGGCTCTATTTAAACAGGAAAAGGACCCAACACTTTGATGGGTAAGGCCACTCTGGCTTCCATGAACCCTAACCTCAGAAAACACTTCTTTCTCAAAGCTACTAAATGACCTTGTTAAGCAATCTACATATATTTTGAACTGTTACATTTGAATAAACATGTTGAAGAAAAGGAAAACTTATCTTCTTTTTGATTTACACTAATTTTGTTTTGTTGTTTTGTAACTGTCAATGCAGAGAAAAAATACTTTTCTGTTCTATTTACATTAAATTTTTATAGCATTTGAAAATTTGATACATTTATGAAACTAATATTGAATAGACTATCCTATTTAAATAAAAAGATTCTCACTTTCTATGGGACAGTTTCACAAATAATTGTGATCAATGCTCTTCCCCAATAGCTCTTCTGGTCCACTAACTCACAGTCAATTAAGGCAGTCAACAAAAGTGAGGACTTAAGAAATGAAGATGAGAAAAAATACAAAAACAAACAAACAAACAAAAAGAATGGATTGTATGAGATTTGGCCCATGAAATTTGGAGAAAGGGAAAAATATTGAAACCTTTTTCAAGAAATCATGAGTGAAACTTTAAAGGCCAATTCCTGTCTCAAGTACTGTTAACTATTTTGAAATGCACATAGCATTTGAAGGTTTCAGGGAACGTAGACATACACTTAATCCTAACTAAAAAAAGATACAACACACATGTAGAATTTATAGTAATCCCTATGACAAACTCATAATCTCTAGGTGTGGCAACTGAGGCTCATAACTCCTGATACATCTTGATTACTTTAAGTATAAAGGTATAATGGGTGCTTCCTTTTAGAAGAATCTCATGTAGTTAATTTAGTACAAACTCTCTTCATCTTGATGTTCCCAAGCGAATGCACAACTAGTCTATGCCTACAGGAGTTGTGTGATTAATGAAATCAGTGTGCTTGCAGTTCCCTGGAAGGATTGAATTAAGTACACCTTTTCCCACTGTGGACAGATTTGCAAAGTAAAAGGCATAGGGGGTAAACTTGATTGAAGGGAACATATTTACTTGTTTCACAAAAGGTTTTTAAGAATCTTAATAATTATATTTATTTAGTGAAGCAATCTCAGCAGTATTTGAAGTTAAAAAATTAACTAATTTTTAATTAGTTATTTAATTAACTGTTAGCTCAGATTGGTATTTATACCAAATCAATGAAACTGACCAGAGGTGCTGATTGACTGTCTCCCAAGTGGCCTTAGTTTTGTGTGTGTGTGCATGTGTACTTGTGTGTGTATGTGTGTGCACACACATGTGTATGCATGCGTGTGTGTGTGTGTTTAGATTAGACTCACTCTTCAAAATGATGATGTTGTACATAAAGTATATTTTGAGCCATCCGTTTGGAGAAAGGGATCGTTTTTATTTATAAATAAAATTGTGAAAATTGTTGGGTGGTGGCGGCACATGCCTACAATCCCAGCATTCATCCAGAGCCAGGCTAATCTCTGAGTTAAAGGCCAGACAGGTTCACAGGTTGAGTTCCAGGACAGCCAAGGCTACACAAAGAAACCCTGTCTTGAAAAAAATAAACAAAAATAAAACAAAACAAAACCGTATCGTTTTTCCTCTGTGTTGTGGAATGTGCTATGAAGTCTTCAATTGAGTCAATACTATCTAGCACTATGACCTTGTAGCCTGGGTATCTATGAATCTTACCATAAACAAGATTATGAAAAATAACAATGACTCTCTTACAGAAATCTAGACACACATATAAGACCTTTCCTTTAGAATACACATTTCTTAAATTGGAGAAATGGTCATCTTACCTACAATTATTTACTCAAAAAAAAAAAAAGCCTATGTCATTATAGCTGAGCAGTAGAAGGCTTTTGTCACATGATGCCTTGTTAAAATAACATTCCTCAATTTAGAAATGTCAATCTTGTTCTATCCCCTGGAGAAACTGTATTCTATTTAATGGTATCCACTCTGGCAATAATTACAGGAATTCCAGTTCTTGACTAAATACAGAAAGCCCTGCAAGAAATGTGTGACAAGACTGATAACATGCATAAGGAGCCCTTGGGATTTATATCAAATACATTTTTAGAGTTGTATGCTTTCTGCTTACATTAATACTCCTCAAACAGGCCTCACTTCACAGACCTGATCATTTATATTGTAAGTAT
Organism: Dicrostonyx torquatus; assembly: GCA_028555095.1. Taxonomy (NCBI): domain Eukaryota; kingdom Metazoa; phylum Chordata; class Mammalia; order Rodentia; family Cricetidae; genus Dicrostonyx; species Dicrostonyx torquatus. The sequence goes on along the minus strand of JAQHUG010000155.1, from coordinate 1,212,336 downwards.
GTTCTGGAAATTCCAGTAATGAGGAAACTAAAGGTCCCTTTTAAATTTTGTCTATTGCTTTCTTATGATTGGGGAAGGTTAAGAATAAGCTTTCGCTGCTGGATGTTCTTCACTGCAGCTGGCACAGCACATGATATATAAGGGATTTTATCATTCATCTCCTGGCAGATGCCCCACTTTCTTCACCGTAGTAACCCCAACATGTCTGTTCCCTTTGTTCTCACGTATGTTACGCTCCCTTCTGAGAAACAATGGTCTAACATGGTCAGTAGACAAAAGGAAAAACATCAATCTTTAATTTGGATCAAAACACTGGCCAGGACACTTAAAAATCCACCAGGTGGTAACTGACCAGTGAGACATTATTTTCTGCATGGACTGTTGTCAGAAGTGAATGGACTCCATTGATCGAAGAGGTACAATCATACCTTCAGTGGACAGCAGGCAAACATTTGCCTGGATGCTCTTTGGAGATCACGGATCCTATATAAATAATAAATAGCAAATGTGCTCCTCATTGCTGAGGACTGCTCCCCAGCACCCAAATTCTCCATCTAACAATTGGGCCTCCTCTTCTCAGATTACTCCAAGCCCCAACTCTCCTGTTGTACTCCAAATAATGTGTCCTCATTTCAGGCATTGTAGTTATTCATTCTTCTGGAAGATTTCAAAACCTATGGTTTGAAACTATTGCATTTAGATATTTAAAGGTTTCTGGTGTTTATAGTTAGTTGATTTTCCTTGTATGACATCTTCAAGACCCTTGACAGAAGAATCCATATCTTAAATGTCTTTGCATGATATTTCTTGAGTTTATTTAATATAGCAAATATTCGACGAACATGGTGAGTGATTATGGCCAAAGTTATTTTGTATGTAAAAATTTTGTAGAGAAAACCGCCATCTGCAAAGCATCAATTGCAATGTAGTAATAAAACTATATTTCATGTGCACAATGTTCTTTAATTTAGAATTTCACAGAAATTATCTGATATGTTGTATCCACTTGTAAAGAACAGAATGTTCTAGATGCAGATATAATTTCCACAGCATGACATCACATGCCATAGGCCCTCCACTATCCAATTTAGCATCTGTTATCAAGGAACCAAGAGAACAATATTTGATAAGATAGCACAAGAGCCGTTCTTTGTGTGCCTGCTGAAGTTTTACAAATAAACACTGGTCCTGAAACCGTGAGCACTGGGGTCACCCTCAACAAAGAAGCAATGGCAGGCATGACTTTACCTTTTTACACCCTAAGACTGTGCTCCATAAATGAAATCCGATACAACCCTTTGAATAAAAGAGCAGAGCTATTACTTTGAAAGAGACTCATTTTCAAGAAGAAATCCAAATTGGAATGTCAGCAAATGCCAGTAGTAACAGAGTTTTGGCTAAAACACAATCGGTTTACAGACTTATTAACAGTTCATAAAATGAATTGCATTCTTCTGGTTCTTGTCACTGGTGAGCATATGCTCTGAATTTACAACAGACTAAAGCACCATTCCATAAATATTGAGAAATGATTGTGACCCATCTCTATGGAAACATTTCAAAACAGTAGAAATATGCTTTCTCTAAGAATATTACTGCTTTCCAGATCTTATTTGTGATTGATGATACTGTCAGACCTCGATGATGGGAAGAACTTCACCTGGAGATTTTTAAAGAAGCTTTCCACGTGGTTAAAATAGTTAGCTTTATATTTTATAAGAATACCACAAATCCTCAAATCTATGATACTTTGTGAATGATATTCAAAATGGGTTAGCGATATGGTTACTATTAACAAAAGACTCAAATGAAAGAGTATCAGGAGCAGAATTCTCATTTTGTTGAGCTCACAGTGTCACAGTATTTTAACTATAAAATTATTCCCTTTTTTGCTAAAATACTACACTTAACAGAATGTTTTGGGCTTATGTGTGGGGTTTTGCTTAGGCTGTATGTTAGAAATCTCGTCTTTTCTGTATGCTCACTGTGAACTATTACACACACACACACACACACACATATATATGTATATACATGTATATACATAGCCCATATACATGTATATGTATATATAGCCCAGTCATGAATTTCAGTGTTTTAGAATAGTTTTTTTTTTTTAATGAAAGCCATTTTCAAACCTAACATTAGATACTTTCTGGTAAATTTTCTTATAGAAATGTATATGCATTTTCTTATTCACACACAATTCTTTCTCTTGAGATGAGTCTTATCTTTCAACTACAGTAGCACATTGCTAACTGTCTTAGTGTCCAAATCAAACTCTTCTAAATACTTTTCAAATACTTGGAATGATCTTTTTATCTCACATTATTGGACTGATGACAATTTAATTCCAACTGTATCACTGTGCTTTGTATTTATATTAATTTTCACATCAAATAAATGTTATCATCCTTGAACCACTTACTATGTCATTCATTTCTTTCAAGATCTAAATGTTAAAACCTCTGATTATACCTTAAAGTTTGAATTGTATTATAGTATTATTTTACATGACGATTTTTATCATACTTTGCGATTATCTATTCTATAATAAAGTATTTTAAATTCTAAAGCTGACTTTTGTTAAAATTGCCAAAAATCATACAAATGTCCAATTCTAATTACAATAGTTACATTTCTACTTACAGAACATTGTGAAAAAAGCAACATCTTTAGTTACTGAATAGACATAACAAAAATATAAAAACTCACTTAAGCTTTGAAGTTACTAATCTTGTCTAAACACTGACAAAGGATTTCAAATTTAATTTTGCCTCCAATAATATCTTTTTTGTCTGAATCCTTAAATCCCATCCAAAGATAATTATTAATTTAGCTGTAGTTTATACTACCTTTTCATGCTTTTCTTTTTGATCTGTCACACCCATTAAAGTCAGAGAATTAGTATAATAATATTTACTTTGTACATGTTCAGCACACACATTAAAGGAGAAGGAAAACACCTACTCAAACATGCATATATTAGGACAAGATCAAAGCATCCTGTCTGACCACATGTCCAGAAATACACTGTAAATATAAAGTAGACTAACACGGGTATCCCACAAGAACCTTTTATCATGGAAATGCTGGGCGAATCAAAGGAAAATGCGCACTGCCACTTGAGTATGTTGACTTTGCTACTCTCTCATAGCTAAACAGAGAATATCCAATATTTGTCTCTATGAATCTGTGACTCTATAAACTGCTTAATAAACGCTATTTATCCTATAGCACCTCCCCATATTTCCTACCCCGCTTCTCTGCGGGGTTCCCTGAGCTCAGAGTGGAGAGACCTAAAGGAGATCTCCCGTTTACATTCTTTCTGCATAACATGTGGCTGTGGTTCTCCACACCTGCCCCCATCAGCTGCGGGAGGAAAGACTCTCTGAGGATAACTGAACAAGGCACCATCATCTTTGGGTAGAGCAGAATATCATTAGGAATCAGTTCAGTACTTTAATTTTTTTTTTTTTTTTTGATGGAGGATTCCAGGAGAATATGTTCCACCGAATCAACTAAGCAGTGCTCATGCGCACTCTCAGAGACTAAAGCAACAATCACCGGGTCTGCAGATGTTTGCACCGGTTCCTTCATGGACGTGTTATGGCTGTTAGCCTGGTGGTTTGTGGGTCTCCTAACAGTGGGATAAGGTGTTTCTCTTTTGTGCTCTTTGTACTCTTTTTCTCCAATCTGGAGTCTTGACATGAGGGCTTTTGCCTCGACTTACTGTATGGTTATTTTGTTTGTTTTGGTTTTTGCCATGTTGTCTCTTGGAGGCCTGCTGTTTTCTGAAGGGAAACAGAGGGAAAGTTGATCTGGAGTAGAAGGAAAGTGGGGAAGTGGGAGGGGGTGGCTGGGAGAAGCAGAAGGAGGACAGACTGTGGTTGGGATGTATTGTATGAAAGAAGAATTGTATTTTCAAGAAAAAACAAAAAAGAAATTGAAGCTCCCGTTACTGGGAGAGACCTAGACCAGTACGACCGCTTGTCTGGGGAATGTTTCAGAGATATCAGTTTTCTCATCATGCCATGCCAATAAGCAGATAGTACCGATTAGAGTAGTGAATTCTTTGTGGTATACATAAAATGCTTGGTTGAAGCAAAACAGTCATTAGTAGCCCCTGTCATCCTTTGTTCCAACTTTGTTCCCGCTTTCTGTCAAGTTAGACTGATTGAAGGAAAGACTTTCAAAAAAGAAATTTCTTAATGAGAACTGAGAGTCTCTTAAAAGATGAAATATGCCTCATTTTCTCACTTACTTGAATTTTTCCACTTACTTGAGTAGCTTTCAGCAGCCTGGGAATACATAACCAAAGAATATGTATTTATACAGAAATCTGTGCTTCGTTCTTTATTGTTTCAGCTGGTAAAACTATTTTTAATATCTTTGAAAGTACCTGGTAGTGATCGCACATAACTTTAATCCCAGCATTCCAGAGGCAGATCTTTGTAGCTTAGGGGCCAGCCTGGTCTACACTGGGGGTCCCAAGTCAAGCAACATTACATAGTGAGACCCTGTCTTTAAAATAAACTTAAGCCAATCAAAATACTTAATTTTGAGAATATCGGTGTTAAACTGGTCACTTAGATTATTCATCGGTAATGAAAATTCTGTGTTGTTATATGACACTTATTCAAACTTAGGCATGTCATGTCTATTGACATTAGTTAAATCCACAAACTCAGTTTATTTTTTCAGGTACAAACTCTCCATACCCAGTGTAACATTTCACTTTTCAGGGTGTTTATCAAAAGTAACACCATAATAATGATATGGACTTCAGTTTTCTTTATACATTGAACCCAACCTTGCAAATGATGCATTCTTCTGGCATATTGTGTCCCCTGCAAAACTTATCTTAGATTGTAATTTTTGCCTATTACCCAGATTTTTGTTAGTCAGCTGTCAATTCAAATATCTATACCTGTGGAAAGCTGTGGGTATTGAAATTGGTTGCCTCCAGTTTTTCATTGTCCCCAATATTGCATTTTCAATATCTGGCTCTGGGTTTGTGGTCAATGCAATGGGTGTCCCTTTGAGATGTATGGAGCTGACCTATGTAATGACTCTAAAGAAAGCAACTTTGTGGAACTTAATTGACTATTCTCATTACGCTCCTGAGAGAGAATACTGTTCCATTAGCAAGAAGAATCCTTACCTTTGATTTTCAACATACCTTGTAATAAAATAAGTTTATTTTAAAAAGCTGGTATCATTCATTAGTTCAGGAATAATTTGTGCTTCAAAGTAGTCTCACTTTTGTAATTGTAAGATTGGTAAAGAATAAACAAAAGGAAATTTTTGAAGGTGGTATTGATACACATACACAAACTCGGAAGGATGGATAAAAGTTGTAAACAGAAATATTAGATAGTGTTACTTGGGCTTTAAACTGATTTGCTTCTGAACCTTTCTCAGATTCCTCTGACTGAAGTTAAACTGTACCACATCAAAACAAATACAAACTCTTATGTGGTCACCCACTTTTGAGTGGTCTGAGCAGTCTGTCTTGACAGTTGCCATGGCGATGATACACTCTATGTTTGAACTCAAGCTATACCCAATCAGGACTATGCATATAATTACAAGGCATATAGAAAGTAAAGATAGATGCATATATTAGTGGTCAAATGTTGATGACAGATATTCCAGTGAGATTTGTGTGCTGGGGAATGAACCTAAGTCTTCATTTACACTAAGCATACACTCTACCACTGACTTATACCTCCAGTCAAATGACGGATATTTAATTTTAATGATAGAGTATGTTTACATACATTGTTGTGTGTTAAAGAGAACCATAAAATTCATTTAAAAAAAACCTTTAAAAGCTCTGAGCATGTCTAGTTTCTTAACAGCACTTTAATTTTTTACTTGAAAATTTTTGTGCATTTATACAACATATTTTACTTATATCTACCATTATTTTCTTATGATTTCCCAATACCCCATCTTCACTCAATCAAAGTTCATATCTTCTTTTTATTGTTGTTGTAATTAACAGCACCCTGAGTCTAGCTAATGTTTGTACATGAGTGCCTTGTCATCTACTAGGTGATGGGCAATGTACCAGCATCCATGTCTCCTAACAGAGGAGGTAGTTTAAGTCAAGTTTAAGTCCAACTTGAGCTATCTAGCAAGTTCTACCCTATCCAGGCCACATAGCATGAGCCCGTCAAAGAAAGAAGAAACAGAGAAAATAGGGAGGCAAAAGAAAAGAGGGGGAAAACTATAAAAGAGAAAATAGGAAGATCAAGTAAAAAAACATAAGTATTATGTGATTGAAAAATGAGCAAAAATTGGTATCAGGTAAAATGCTGGATTATTTTTGGAATTGATAGTAATTAGGTACATGCCTTTTTAAAATTTTATTTTTTATTTGGAGTCTAATTTCCTTTTTCTCTTGTTTGCAGATGCAAAAAGCAATAGCTATTGGATAGACCTGGAAAAATTATTTCAGTAGAAAAAAATGTCTAGGAATGCATTTTCCAAATGATAAAGCACCCTTGAAATTACTGTTGTAGTGGGAGAAATAATTAAATTTAGAGAAATGACTTTAAAGGCCTAAATTCAAGGCATAAAAAATACAAATGGTAAGTTAAAAGATTTAATGAACTATCATAACATTGATGTAATGACAAGCAAAGTGAAACTTAAATTTTAAAACCATGTCATAAATAAACAAACATTATTAGTAAGTACCTTATGCTATTTATTGTTTTGTTTTTCTTTTAAAAACTAACCTACCTTACTTAGTAACTCTGAAGAAAATATTTAGAATTTAAGCAAAAATCTAAAGGAATTTTTATGTCTTAAATGTCCTGGCTTTCTAGCTACAGTATCAGGAAAGATAAATGAATTAATCAGGGTCCAAACCTGGAAGACTAATTTTCCTAAATCAAAACTGAAAGATTTTGTTGACAGAATGCAGTGACAGTACCCTATAGAAGCAGTGAGAAGGGTAGGGAGAAGGGTGTGTATATCCACCAAAACTCGAAGGGGTTCGATGAGAAAATCTGCATGCAATGACAGCCTGATTTTATAACTATTAAGACTTAAATTCACTCTATATGTTATAGCATATGTGAATTTCGTATTGTTAAGTCATAGAAATTGAGCACACATATGAATTTTATATGCTGTTTTCATCACATATTTTTCTTTTCATCACGCAAAATATTTATCATTTAAGATTCTAAAAATATGAACATCTATCTTTACACTATCCATTCCTCCAATATATTTGCCAGAGATTTCACCCTATATGGTGTCACATCATGATTTTGTCTTTAGTTTGTCTTTATATCTACAAACACACACACACACACACACAAAAGAGAGAGAGAGATTATTAACTTACTTTCTAAAGCTACAAAGAAATATATTTAAAAGAGGATTCGTTTTTAAACTGGTTGGGCAGTATGGCATGCTATGTGTATTTCCCATACATCTTTGAATATCCTGTGCTACATATTTCTATAAGATCTATTCCTATGAGAGCAGATCCTTTAACTACATACATGTGTTATCATTTTTCTGCTTTAGTAGATAGGAGAGGTATTACACTAAAATCCTTACTAATTACATTAGAATGTTAATGTCTTCTAGTCAAAGAATCATGAAAACATTATTATTTTAATTGGAGTTCAGCACTACACATTTCAACCCAATTTGATATATACAATTATCAGAATATATTGTATATACTAAAATTAAAACTTAAAAATGTTATGTAAGCTGTTATTGTCACCAGGCAATTTTACATACTATAAATAATCCTAGGGACAAGTGGCTTATGCATCAACCATGTACATTATGCATAAATAACATAATTTTTATATTTTAAATATAAATTTCGGAACAACTCAGGAACAAAAAAAATGAACTTGTAATCTAACTTGGTTTTATACTTGTAATCTAAAATGAACAAACCCAAACTTAAATTAATTTAATAATGATTGTGATGCAAAGAGCTAAAACAAACCCAAGCCTTTAAAGGCTATTGCAGAGAGAATTAGCTTTTCCACTGAAAGTACTCATTTATAAAATTTTATTTTCCTGTGTGACATCATTGCTGACTTCAGACATGAGTACTCCCATTGTACTATCCCAAGGAGATTATAAATAACATAGTAACATGTTAACAGTCTGTGCCAAACTGTAGATAACATGAGGGAGAGATATGTCAAGGCTACTCAAAGTTCCTTTTCTTTGGGAGTCAGGAAAAAATGAGCCCATTGCTTGAGTCACATTCATACAGAAGGAAATGTATCTTTGCCTGAGACTTGGTCCTTTGTAACCGAGGACTCAAAGTGTCCTCCTGGAGACAGTACAGAGGTTGTCTGCAGGTACAGAGCAGACACATCTGAACTAGACATATAGACCAGGAGAACATCTGCTGAAGAACATCATTCATCATATAGCATTGCTTCAGGTTTGCATGACATCATCTAGGGTGAAAACAGCATGGACACTGGACAGAGCATGGAAGAAGGCTAATAGGAAAGCAGCACAGATTAAAGAAGCTTTTATTTTGGTCATGACTATATTCCCAAACTATGAGATTATACATGACACAAATTAGATTTTTAATAAATATTTGATGAGTAGCTACTGTTCATTTTTGACATCATCCATTTCAACATTCTGAGAAATAACATGCAAATAAAATCAGCAGTTGTGTCAATGCTGTACATTCATCTTGTAGTCGGCTTCCCATTTTCCACTATAGTCCCATTAACACTGCAAAAGGGAGTAAGGGAGATAAACCAGTCTAATGATTGATTTATAATCTGTAGTAAACGACAATTGCAATCTCAGGACTGATGAAAGAGATGGTTTGGTGGTCTTGCCATGGGCAAGACCCACACATGTAGTGGGCTGTAGGGAGGAGAAAAGAGAGGTAGAAAATGAGGAGGCAAGGGTCTAGATTTGGTTATTTAGGCAGACTATCTCTAAATCAATCTTTCAAAACCAGTCAAGCGTGGTTAGTGCTTCCACCCACTAATTTTGCAAAAGAGGCTAAGAGCACTGGCTGCTCTTCCAGAGGTCCTGAGTTCAATTCCCAGCTTCATATGGAGGCTCACAACCATCTGTAATAGGATCTGATACCTGCATGCTGGGATATATGCAGAGCACTCATACGTAAAGTATAAATAAAGTTTAAAAAAAAAAAAGAATTGATGGACTCTGGTCCTTTGTAGGAGCAACACAAGTTCTTCTCTAAGTCATCTCTCCAGACTCTAGTGCTGTGTTTAACAACGTGCTTTCTGTTTCTTAAGTTTAATGAAGTGTACAGGGTCTCTAAAAATGAATCAAAATTAGAACACACACAAAATACAGACATGAAATTAAGTCATCATTCTTCTTATTTATCACTGTGCAAACAGTTTTCTGCTTTCATAAGAAAGGGTGTCACCCCATAAGGATCCAGAGTTCCAGATCTTCCCAATCCAGCCTCTGTCCCACTAAGTCTCCCCTGACTTCAGGACTCCTTGCTAGTTCTGCTTCCTCCTTGCTAATACCAATGTCCATGGTGTGCTGTTTTTCCTCCTGAGATGCCATCTTCGAAGTGCCTAATAGATGGATCTTCTCCTGGATTTTTTGCAGATACATCTCTTAAGACAATTTTTCCAATAGCACAGTGCCCAACCTAGTTTTTCCCTGATATTCCACCTGCTTGATTTTTATTATGTTAAGAAAACCTACAATGCATGCTTATTTGCTGCTGTTGCTTCTTCTTCTTCTTCTTCTTCTTCTTCTTCTTCTTCTTCTTCTTCTTCTTCTTCTTCTTCTTCTTCTTCTTCTTCTTCTTCT
>JAQHUG010000155.1:1188389-1199314 GCA_028555095.1 Dicrostonyx torquatus | reverse complement strand
GACAGGGTATCCTGCACCATCTTAAGGAAGCAGGGGGAGGGCAGTGGGGTAGTGGGGGAGCGGGAGGGCCGGGAACAAGGGGAGTAAATGTAAATTTTTCTTTTAACAATAAAAATTAATAAAAAAACCCCAATGAAACAGCTGGAGCATGGAGGAGAGCAAAAGACCTCCCAAGTTTTACTCTGTTATCAGAAGGAAGAAAATGAGCTGTGGCTTGGTGGTGGCTATTTATAGAAAGAGGAAGGAAAATAAAAGAGAGGGGGAAAATAAGGTGAGGCTAATGAATAAGGTTGTTCAACACCTGCATTCCTGCTTTTTAGAGTTTCCCAGAATAGTAGAAGTTTCACTTTGTCATTTTGCTTTTTATTGTCATCATATCATGTTTGATCATATGAACGCTATAGATCATTCTCATACAAATGAATTCTCACAAACTTATGTTTGGAAATTGGTGTTTTCTTTCTCAATAATATCCTTTTCCCTCATATTAAGAGCTCAACTTATGAAAAGACTTTTAGAAAGAATTCATTTAAGAAAAAGAAAGGAAATATATCATTTCTAGCCAATGTTTCAGGAGAGATCATGCCGTTTCCCTCCTATCCAGCCCATGATAAAAGCTCTGAGGAAATAAGGTTTAAAATCAATTAACTAAGATGGCCAGAATCAATTTAACAAGCACTGGCTAATGTTTTACTAAAGCAAACTCTCCTTTCTTGAAACATGATTAATATCATTTAGGGTTTTTATTCGTGTTCTCAGTTCTAAAGTGTGTGACCAATCTGTGCTGAAAAGGTCTTGTGAACACATATGAGGTTTACAGAAGGCACAGAAATTTAACATGACTATAGTATATATCCCTTTATTTAATATTTTAAGGGAACACCCATTTTGAATCTATAGCCTTACAAAGCCTAACAACAAGAAAACAAGCAAATACTCCCCGCCACAATAAAACTCTTAAAGCCAACAACTCTCCATGATTAATGCAGTAGTAGGCAAATTGTATTCCAAGATGACATTTACTGGTGTTGATAGAATCATAAAATCAATGAATTTTGAGCTAAAGGGGGGCTAACCATTAAAGCCTATTATTTCTAAACTACTTAAACAGTGTTTTTCCCTGATAGCAACCCATTTGCCCAAATGTTTTAAAAATGCATCGTCATGGAATTACTGAGAGAATTGGTTGCTCTTCTAGACACCCAGGTTTGACTCCCAGCATCCACATAGTGGTTCACAACTGTCTGGAACTCCAGTTCCAGAAGCACCCAGAAGGAAGGCTGTACTCATGCTAATAGTTGGTGTCCAGATATATATGCAAGAAAAATACCCATGCATGTTAAGAAGAAAATAAAACATTTTTTTTAAAAAAAATAAATATAAAGACGCCTCTGCCGTGAGAGCATGAAGGGGTTATCTGAGTTAGGCCTGCTGGGTTCTCTTCCATTCTAACTTCCTGTCAAGGTTGTGATCCACAGTTTGTAAACCAAGCAGCTGTCTGCAACCTTCACATGGTAGAGAAATGATACCTAATGCATCTTTATTTCTCAGCCTCCTTTACGCAACATGTGAACCCTCTGGAAATATAATGAACTCTTTCTCTGTGATCTGTTCTGGCCTTTAGCTGCAAGTGTGTTCATTGGTTTCTTTCTACCACAGAATTTTACTGGTTTTCTCTTTCATCTGATATTCACAAGGTACTAACACAGAGAGTCAAATCTAGCCATGGATACGTGGATTTCATTTTACAGAAGGGTAAATGTTCTCTATTGATTGTAAATAGTGGTGCTTTCAGTATCTTTCTCTGCTTTCAAAATCAAAACTTTGAGTATTCTATAGATGAAGTTGCATGTAATTTAATTTAATTCAGCTTCTAATCCTTCCCAATGTTGGTTTCCTTGTGCACATGAGGAATCCAAGTTTCCCATGGAACAACCTGCCCATTCTACAGTGCCAGGATCCTGTGGTGGGGAGTTGATTCTACTGGTTTCTAGTCCCACACCTTTTCTATGACATCATGCTATCTCATGTTCTCAGATTAATGAATACAGAGGGAACAGTGATGTTGATTACAGCAGCACTGTCTTAGTTATGTTTTTTAATTGCTATGAAAAGACGCCATGACCATAGCAACTCTTATAAAGAAACATTTAATTGGGATGGCTCACTTACAGTACTAGAGGTTCAGTCCATTATCATCATGATGGGAGCATGCCAGCATTCAGGAAGACATGGCGCTGGAACTGAGAGGCTTACATCTTTCAGGTAGCAAAAAATCAACCGACTGTCACCACTGAATGAAGCTTGAGAAAAAAAACTCAAAGCCCACCCCGGCAGCGACATACTTCCTCCATCAAGACCACACTTACTCCAACAAGTCCATACTACCTAATAGCGCCACTCCATTGGGTGTTGAGGAACCATCTGTCAGCGTCCCATGCTGGGTTGACATCTGTCAGGGTCCAGCCTCAATGGGTTCATACATTTCATGATAGGGATGTGTGGATTAGAAATGTCACGCAGACAAACAGAGATACAAAAGAAATAAACAGAGACACAGATTCGGGAGGGCAACCCAGAGAATACTGAATTAGTCCACATTTAAATTCCATATGCTTTTTGTACGCAACTCCAAAGGGGGAGGGTGAAGGCAAACGACTTCTTTGGCAAAATACAAAGAGCAAACAAGCCAGTACCTCTTCAATACCTGAATCATTGAGTAACTATACCCTGAGTTAAGTATTCTGTTTCTTAGGAAAGGCATGCAGCAACTACACCTTAGGCCAAGATTCCTGGAGGCAGCTACTCCTTGGATCAAACCTACTGTCATAACCTTGAAGGAACAAGAACAGGGCCTGAATTCTCTGACCTTTGGTCAATGTAGAAGGGATCCAGATCCACGGTTCCGACAGACCAGTTTCTTTCAAATCACCACAAGAACCTTCATGTGTACACGAGATCTTGAAGCATGACTATTACTGTGTATTTCTTTTTGAAGTAAGCTTCATATATTATAAATTTTATTAGAACTGTGACCTCATATCAACTGTGTGGTTTAAGGAGACTTTTCAGTAACTCCTGAAATTCATCAATACCAGATGTCAGCATTCTTTAATCTTCCATACCTCATGTACACATTACAGGGATCTTAATACAAATTTTTATCCAACCAGGTACTTAGTATTTTGTCTAGAATTTTAAAGTAGAGTAAAAGTAGTGTAAGTCCAGAAACAGGAGAGGAAAACTGCTGTGATGTGAAGAAGTTGCCCTGAATTTTGTATTTAATTTCAGAAACTGTGAAGTGGAAAAATAATCATCCTCTGATTCCACAACCCTCCACCATCTACATTCAAAGGAAATGAGATCAAAACGAAACAACCACAACACAAAAGCACAAACCCTTAGCACCGTGAAAGGCAAATAAAGCAAATGGAAAGGAGATAAAATCCTGATTTATGAGGAGACAATTTGAGTCTATCAGAGATAGCAGCAAATAGTGCACTGGGCTAAAGAAATTAAAGCATATCCGGATGAGTTCAGGTCAGGTTTTCTTTCACAATAATTTCACAGCACTGGTCCAAGAAAAATGTAAAGAGCTGCTGACATTAAAATAAATTGAAGAACTTCCTATGTTGTATTATATTTCATAGTCTAGAATATAAAAAAAATACTTAAACAAAGTTGGGGGAAGGGAAATGAGATGCATCAATTAGAAAAGATGCCATAATCTTTTAATATTTATTGTTAAGTACCTGCAGTATTTAATGAACCTTTTAAAACAGCTTTATCATTGTTAATGAGCTATATTATGAATAAAACTGTAAATAATCATATGATATTATTGATATGAGGAAGTATGTTCTAACATTTTGACTTTTCTTATTTATGTTAAGTGAATCTTTCAAATCTACACCATATGTCAAATATTGCTTTTGTATATAAAAACTCAATATATTTTTGACAAGGAAAATCAAATTTAATAAGGTCTTATCAAGTCAGAAATAATATTTACCTATCTCATCAGTAACTCTCAGTAATTCAAAGCAGAAGTCCATACATCTGTGTTTTGTTCATGTTTGAGCAGGTTTACACATATGTATACATGCAGAGGAGAAGGGTTGATATTCAGTGTCCTCATCTCTTTCCACTTTCATTTTGTAATATGGTCTCTCAATGAAACCCAAAACTGTGGTCCCATTTTTACCTTGTGTAACAGTCAAAGAGTTGGAGGTTGTTCAAATGGTTGACAAGTATATTATACATCCCAACTCAGGGTATGATTGCTGGATTTTTTTGACATTAAAAAAATCTCCATTTAATCCTGACAGATAGTCAGTCTATGCAAATGTACATTTGTTTCTCTATTTTTTTAACTGTGTGGTCACCTGGGGAGGGGAGGCTTTTAATAATACATGATCTAGAAAAGTTTTGCTACCTAGGAAAGTGATTGACTTGAGTTGCCCCTACCCTGGCAGGAGATAGTTCTGTAGAGACCGATCCATGGCAGTCTCTGACTAAATCTACTGTGCACTTTTTTGGCTAGAATAGCCATTGAGCAAACCACCTCTCCAAAACTGCAATTTACAAGCCTTTTAGATCAGTTCTGGTCACCCAACTCAATTCCTCATGCTTAAACAGAAAACTCTTCATCTGCTAAGCTATCTCCCAAGCCTGAGAGGTTTTGTTTATTTGATTTGGTTTGATTTGGTATTTGTTTCTGAGACACAAACAGAGTTAAGATTTCTTAAAATGTAAGTAAAGTCTGGCTTCATTTCTTGCACTGCATAATTATGTGTCAGAAGATTTGCATACCTCTCTGGATTGCCAAGGAACAGCATCTCCACCTCTCTATGACACAGTCCCCTACCCCTTCTCAAGTTATTGTGGTTCAGTTAGGGCATACTGTTTAAATACTGCCACCCCACCCCCAAACTCAGCACCTATACAATGATCAACACACCATAGCAATGGTCGTCTACCAGAACCTCAAAGCGGTCACTATAAATTTAAATTGAGTTAGCATAGTCTATTCTCTTTCTCATGACAAATTACAACAAGCCTGATAGATTACAAACAAGAGGAGCTAACTGTTTATAGTTTAGGATATTATAAAGTCCCAAATCAAAATACCAGCAGCAGATTGGTTGGCTTATATATTATTGATAATAACTACTAGCTGTGTTCTCACAACATGTAAGAGAGAAAGCAATCCCCACAAGGTTCTCGTCTATAAAATTTTATGAATCTCACTACTGGGGTCCTTATCCTCAAGATCTAAACAACTCACAGAGGCCTCCTATACTGATGCCGTCATCTTAGGGATTGTATTTCACCATGTTAATTCCAGAGAGATACGAAAGGAATTAATTGCATGAGTGTCTCAACATATGCATTAAAGACAATAAAGATTTCTATGTGAGCTAGATACCAGGGCATTTCTCATGAGCAGATGGGTATTCAAGGAAATGGAAATGAAATATTTTGGGTGAACCAGAGTCAGGAATCATAGCTCCTCAGGGTTTGATCACTTTTACTTCAGATAAATTTTGAGTGACACCCCCCTTCTTTTTTTTTTGTTATGGGGTGCAAGCATTTATAACTTGGAAAACCAAAATCATTTACCTCAACAGTGCCACCAGAAGCACACATAGGAACTCTAAAGAGACTAGTTGATTACCACATTTCTTTCTGAGGTTAAACTGTAGAACGTAAATCCAGACAGATTTGTGTTGGACCACAACTCCATCACTTATAGCTGTTTGATTTGTTGGCAGGCCTTAGGTGTAATGGAGACTTGACAATGAGGTTGCAAAGGGTCTTCAAGTTCAAGTGAAATACTGTTATAAAATGCTTACTGCAGCACACTTGAGCATAATAATTGCTGCAAGTCGTTATGACTTTCAATCTATTTAAATCTATTAAAGAGGTTCTGCTGCTTTGGGAAGTAAGACTAGGAGAAATTACTTAAGAAATGAACAATGAGTAGATTTTGGGGAAAAATAATTATTTAGACATTCATTGTATCCTGTACTAAAATGGAAAATACATCTAGATTTTATGGTAAAATATAAAACCAAAGCCACGAGTAAAGCAGTAAAACAGAGAACTGAATAATTTATCTAATATATGTATGGAGGAAATTCATGTACATAAAAGCCTTCATGAACCAGAGTCTTGTATTCACAGCTGGTAAGAGTGTAAATATTTCTTTGTTTTACTCAGAAGCATTTTTTACAATGCATGTTTAAAACTTTAAGAATGTGCATGTCCTTTGAGTTAGTAAGTCAACCTAATTAAACAAATACTTAAATGCTAATAAGCAAGGAAAATTTTGAACCCTGGCTTATGAACTACGATTCTCCAGCCAGTGTTGTTTGTGGCAGGCAACAAAACAACAAACAATCCTGGAAGTACCCTAAGTGTCCAACAATAAAGAAATATTAGGTAAAATATCATACGTTCAAACTTTAGAACATAAAATCATCAAAGATTACATTTAAATATTACATACGCAAAGTTAGATACAGAAAAATGGGAGATGCTTACAATGCTAATATGCTTTTAAAAGGTGATTAATTTTGAATATTAAATAATAATTTCTCAAAGTTCTTTTCCTTAGGCACATTTGTGTTTAGAAATCTTCTGTAAAATGTCAGAGAACTGCCATAACGGTATTAGAATGAGAAGTATCTAGTGATACTTATGTATTATAACAATAATAGAACTACTGAAGCAATACTAAATTTATCCCTGTCAAAAGTATATACATTTCATTGACACTGAACAATTAATGAAAATATTCTTTTTTTTCTTCTTCCTGAAGTACTAGAAAATAAACCAAATTAGTGGCTAAAACTTAAGTTTCTGTGTAAAGTGTCAAACAGGTACAAATAGTTCTAACAAATGTTTAGATATTGATGTTTGGCTGAAGTTTGTATAATGGTCTATAGTAAATTACTGACCTTTTATATTTAAAATGAGTTTTGTACTTTTAGAGTTCATGGAATTAAAGACTGGTTAAAAGATGTAGCAGCTTACGAAAAGGTATTGAAAGAAACTAATTATCTCCTTATCAGTTCAGAATTTGCCTAAAACATTTCTTTCAAACAATAAACAACCAGAAAGAAAAAAAATTAGAACCTGTCTACAGTGACGAAATTTCCATGGAAATTATTTGTGTCTTAATTTGGTTAGCCTGTTGGCCTGCTCTAGCACAACAATAGCCGTTTTCAGAAATACTTATATTATACATAACTTGAATAATTGATATAAAATTGGTAATAATAGTCTTAAACCTATATTTCTGAAAATTACAACACCTATACCATTGTCACAGTAACATTTAATATCTTTAATATTCAGTGTAGTAAAAGGTGTTGTTACTGTAATACTTACTTACTTCAATCCTCAAAATTGGGATTTAATAAATACAATGATTACCCCTGACAAACACATGACAACTCAGTTGGACATAAAGGGACGTGCTGACTGGAACATCTACTTCCTTTAGGTTTCATTGTTGCTCTAAAATAGCTATTATAGAGATTGGTTTGGTATTTCCATACCAACTTCTGAGTTTTGGTAGTCAGAGCATTGTCTTAACATTTCAGCATAGGTCAAATGATGCCCTCAGACAGATCTAAGGGCGATAGGACTGAAAAGGATACAGGAAGGGTATAGTGGATTGCCAAGGACACAGGATGGAAAGACATTAGATATTAGGTTTACCTTGTTCTCAGTTTTAGTGCAAAGTCAGGGACCAGTGTATCAAAGCCAGGCAGGGACTCTGTGTTGAGAATGGCTGCCCAATTTCGACTATGACTGCTTCCCTCCCATACTTAGCAATCTAGACATGAACACCCTACTTTAAGATGAACAATTTTTAGCTTCCTCTTTGAAAGGCAGATACATGACATTCTTTTCTTATATGAGAAGAAAATAATAAATTCTAGTGTCTCACAGTCTTATAAGGGTCACTATATTTCACATTCACCTCTTGTATAGTTTAAAAGTAATTAGGAAAGAAGTGCTTGCAGTCTCCAAACGTAAAAAATTGATAAGGAGATGGAAACACTGTTTATCTCGATTTTATCAGGGTATATTTATATTACAATTTCACACAATGCCCATAAATACCCTTATGCCATTTTTCTTGAAAGAAGAAATGATTGTGTTCCTGACTTGCAGATCAAACTAGCTAGAATCCTGAAAATAACCACTGATAATATACATAATTAGCAGACATAGTGCCACAATGCAGCATTTAGTGAGAATGATGAACGACAAACAGAAGCAGAACTACAAATTGATAGAATCAACTGCATTAAGAAAAATGAGAGCTAAAGACTTAGAACTCTACACTGATAAATTGAATTAAATTATGGAAACTGGATACTGTAAACTTGTCCTGGATGACAATTAGAATAAAAATGACACAACCAGAGGAGAAAATGAATTCAAATCTTGTCTCTATAACCTGAATCCTATGTTACCATCTGGGAAATTCTTTTATATTTTTCCCAACTGTAAGGTTTTTTTTTTTTTAAATTTGAATTCACAAGAAACTTAGGGGAAAATGCATGTTTTGAAAACCAGAAACCCCATAAAAAGGTGACATTGGCATGTAAGTGTAGAGCTTTTTAAACCTTTATCTACCCTTTTTGCCTGTTAGGATGTTTCTTTCTTCCTTCTTTCTTTCTTTCTTTCTTTCTTTCTTTCTTTCTTTCTTTCTTTCTTTCTTTCTTTCTTTCCTTTCCATCCTTCCTTCTTTCTCTGTGACAGAAGGTCTGTTCTTCAGATTTAATTAATTTAGTGTGCCTTCTGTAAAAGGCAAGTCACCAAGAGACACAGTGGTGACCACCACCTTGCAGATTGTGCTATGGTTACAGCTAAAGGAAGTGACCATAAACTTCTAGCACAAAACGTTTTAGTGACATGAAACATCTGCACTTTTGTTCTTTCACATCTGAGGTCAATTAGTATCTTTTGCTTCCTGGGTCTTTGCTATTATTTTGAACTTTTTTTTTTATAAACATTTAAACCTGCTGTCCGATCATGCACTCATCTATTGTCTCTCTTTACAAGACTTCTATTGCCATGCCTGACCTTGCAAACAAGACATAAAAGAATATATCCTCAATAACAACAGTAGTTAAATTTCTGTAAACTTGCTGTTTCTTGGGTGAAACTCATTTAAATATGAATTTATTGTTCAGGGCAAAACCAACATTATGTTCTTCAGTGGTTTGGAAATTTAGTTAACATAATATCTAACAAGTTTCTCCAAATATAGACAAATTGCTCCCCGCTGAACAAAAAGGGGGGTGGCAAAAGGTCAGACAAAAGATCCTTGATTTATGTGAATTTCTTTTGAAATGCAAATGCCCACAAGGAAGCTTTACAAGTTTCTTAGAAAGTGTCTCCTGGGTGGTACCATTTGTGCTGAGCAGGCTTAGAATGGGCCTGTAAGGTGATAATGGAAAGTCTTGGTATTTGGGATTAACAAGTATCTATCAATCTCTAGATCACTCACCAAATGTGCCCACTCTGCGTCATTTCCCTGGTTGATGCTTTTGGGTGCTTTACAGCTGTATTTCTTAGCTGATTCAGGAGCAAACTCAACACTTAGATAGGGAGACAAAATACTGCTGGGTCACCACCCATTTCAATTATCGATTGATTGAAAAAGACTGCCTTCCCCATGATCACCATCATCAACACAACAGTCAAATGAAATGTTTGCTAAATGGTAGACAATAACAGAGATGTATTAGTCTTATGCTTTACGTGTTCTTCCATGCTAGGAGATTAAGATTTAAGAACTTATCTTCATGAGATTCCTGTATCCTACCTAGTATCTAGAGATAAACTCTGACCTGTATGATATCCGCATTTGAATCATTGTAATCTTTATAATATATATTTTAATAGAAGACTTTGACTTTGGCATGAGGCAGATGTGCTTCTCTGAAATAATGTAATGAACTGCAAGGAGTGAAGACCTGTTGTAGTACACATACTTAGCCTGACAGAAAACTTCTACTTCTTGGATAGCATCACTCAAAAACATACCTAGTGGGTTCTATGAGTAAAAGTAGAGTTCAAATCTCTGGCACTGACATAAGAAGGAAGTGTGACTATGTGTGCCTACAAACAAGTCTCAGGCAACAGAGACCAAAGCAGTAGTAGTGAGCTTTATGCTCATTGAAACCCCTGTTTCAAGGGAACAATTCAGAAGGTGGTTCAGGAAAGACTTCTGATGTCTTCCTTTGACTTCTGCATATTTGTGGTCATAGAAATATGTGTGAGCATTTACACAGATACTTCTTCATATGTGCATATACATGCATACACACCATTCACACACAACAAATAAACAAATAAACAAAATACAAACACAGTGAAATGGACCACATGCTAGAATGTTAGAGTATCAAAATACATACTACTTAATATCGTAGCACTACAATAATATTCTCTTTGTATTTTTGTTTGTTTGTTTTGCTTTGTTTGTTTGTTTTGTTTTGCTTTGTTGTTTGTTTGTTTCGGTTTATTTTTTTCAAGACAGGGTTTCTCTGTAGCCCTGGAACTAGCTTTTATAGACCAGCCTAGCCTCAGACTCACAGAAATCCACCTGCCTCTGCCTCCCAAGTGCTGGGATTTAAGATATGTGCCACCACTGCCCAGTTTCACAGTAACATTCTTAAAAAATCTTAAGTCCAAAGCAATGATGGACAGAGGCCCACGCATAGACAGTAGAGATCAATACCTGCAAATATCTTTAACCAATACAAAATGCATAATAGAACATTTGTTTGAAGGTTGTTTTAAAGGATAAATTTCAGAAGCCACTATTCTAACTTTGCAATTTAACAGATAAGGAAATTGTAGAAGGAAAGAGCTGCTTGTTGGTTCCCAGCTGCTTA
>JAQHUG010000155.1:1150059-1187737 GCA_028555095.1 Dicrostonyx torquatus | reverse complement strand
CTCCTGTTCTCCTTGCTCCACCTCTACTTCCTGTCTGGTTTTCCCGCCTATACTTCCTGCCTGGCCAATCAGCATTTATTTAAAACATGACTGACAGAAAACAGACAAGTCTCCTGCACCACATAGCAGTGGTCAGTAAACATTATAGATGACTTCTGAAGGTTTTCCTGCCTTAGAATCATGCCCATATTAAAATATATGTACACATACATGAATGCTTGTATGCACATTCAAACACATACACATAAATACAGATATTTTAAATTTTTATTTTTGCATAAAACTATTATTAAAACAAAATTTTTTGAGGTAGTGTTAATGGATTTCTAACTGGAAACATAGAACCATACTGCTACTTATTAAATATTCAGATTACAAAAACTTAAATTATATCAGCCCTGAAAAGGCATGTAGCCAACATCAAGTCTAATTTAAAAGCATTTCTGGAGATGGGCAAATAAATTTTATTTCTCAGCTGGAACAATGGTATTTCATGGAAAGAGTAATATGAGTCTGACAACGATAATGTTAATAATCCCTTTATCTGTCTCTCTGATGGCAGTGCTGATGACAACGTCACAGCACCAGAAGATATCTCAACATTCATTTCGTTGAAATACAGCAGCTGCTTCTTTCCCCATCTCCTTTTTGCCTTTCTCCTACTTCAGTTTCTGTGTTCCTATCTTTGGTTTGTTTTACCCCACTTCGAATCCTGTTGTGGCTAGTAAGCAGGACACTTTAGCCCCTACTCAGAGATTCCCAGCACCATTCTTATCCTGGAGGGTTCTGCAGATCCTCCCCTCAAGGGGAACAGCAATTAACAGTGACTGGGTCAACACAGTGGTCTGGAGAATGGACTTGACTTGTATCAGTCTTTGGGTTTGGTGCTCTGTTTAGTCTTATATTGTTGTCATTTGCTTTTATGAGAGCCTCAGTTCATGCAATAATGAATAAGAATTCCTCCCAACAGCTGTCATCCATGTGACACCCTCCAAAATGTCTCAAAGTCATCTGACATTTCATGTCTACTTACTTTTGCTGGCTTGGTGCATAGAAGATTCATATCTTTAATTTAATCTTCCCTCCATTTTTCCAGGTGGCTGTTTGCACCCTGTTTTCTTCCTTTTGAAAAAACAAATTGTCTAATATTTGTCATTTCTTTCTTCATTATCTTGATTTTCATAAAACTGAGGAGCTTCTTTTTTTTTTCAGTATATCCTTTTCACATTGGCTAGCTGCTGCAGCAGAAGACAACTGGTACCATGTGCAGAAAAGCTCATCAGTATATCTCACTTCTGAGTTTGTTTCACATTCTTGGCATGGGTTGCATGTATATAAATATAGCTTACAGCAAAGTTCACTCTTCGCTGTAAACGATATCTTAGACAAAATCTAAGAAATCTATAAGGTGTCTCTCTTTCCCCTCAGTTAAAGGTTCCTAGGATGTCTCTGTGTCTCTGTCCATCCACCCTCATTGTGTATAAGTATGTGTGTGTGTGTGTATGTGTGTGTGTGTGCATGTACACATATCTATCCCTTTCTATTAGTTTTCATAGTGTTTACCTGGTTGTTCTCAGGACTAGTATACATGTGAAAAAAAAAAAAAACTGCCACAGTAGAACATTGTCGATTACTTCTGGAGAGTATTTGCTTTTTCTTGTTTTCAACAGGATATAGAAGAAACAAACTGCCGTGGTGTTGACAAAGACATGAGACTTGGCTCATGCTTTTCCTTATTTTAAAACAAGAAGGCTATAAAAAGATGAGAGTTAAGCCTTCTTCTCTAAAACTGCATTAAATAAATCAACAGAAGAAACAACTTAAGTATGCTTTTTACTGCCGTAGGCAGTTGTGTAAATCTGGTCCTGTGATAACCTTTACTATATTTTGCAAGAGGCATGTTGTAAAAAAAATCAATAAATCCAAGACTGACTGTTCTTATTTTTCTTTTCCACATAGATATTAGAGGTACTTTCCTCTAACATTTTCATATTAAAGAAAAATTTTAAAATTCGAATCATGTGAAAAACCAAGTTTTTTTTTTTTTAGATATAAAACAAATATATTCTAGGAGTTAAGAGACAGCTCAGTGTTTGAGAAAACACAGTGCTTTTGTAGGATACCAAGTTTGGTCTCACCACTGGTGTTTTTAGGAGGAATAAAAGAAATCTAAGAGGTTGAGAGTGTTTTGTATTTGTGCAAGCTCTTGGCTCCACTCCTAGTATCCACACAGTGGCTCATAACTAGAGTGTCACTCCATATCCAGAAGACCCAAGACACTATTTTTAGCTCCAAGGTCTCTTGCATGCACATGTTGTACATCTATACTCTCTCTCTCTCTCTCTTTCTCTCTTTAATACATACACATAAACACACACTATAGAATAAACATTAAAAAATATTTAAGAAAACAAATTATAATCAGAATCCACTAGCAATTACAATAACAAGAATTAATATAAATTTTGCTATTTTCTTAGCTAAATTGTTATAAATGTGTAAAAGGGCCAGGCAGTGGTGGTGCAAACCTTTAATCCCAGCACTAAGGAAACAGAGGCAGGCAGATATCTGTGAGTTCAAGGCCGGCCTTGTCTACAAGAGCTAGTTCCAGGACAAGCTCTAAAGCTACAGAGAAACCCTGTCTCTAAAAACAAATCGATCAACAACCAACCAACCAAATAAATAAATAAATAAAAAGATATAAAATGAATAAAAATTAAAATTAAAAAGGGTGTAAAAGACTAATTTATAAGTAAGGTGTTTAGTTACTATCAGTTTAATTTGGTGTTCTATTCTTTAATATGTAACAACATAATTGTAACAGAAGAACTTAAAGATACTATTCCATTCAGCAGTTTTGAAATAGAATGTTAAATGCAATTTTGGGGGCTATATTAGTGTCTGGACTCAGAGCCTTATGGATACTGGCCAGGAACTCCACAACTCCACAAATAGACCACACCACAGCCTCATAATATTATTTTATTTTAATTGTTTTCTTCCATTTAAATTTTCATTATATGAATATACATCTATACTTGTGTGCACAGATAATATAACCTCTTATTAAGTAGATCAAGTTATTAATTATCATTTCTTAAGACTCTTAATTTTGTGGATATTAATTTGGACAGTAGTAAAAATTACATTTTCATTTGAATTTTGTCTAAACAACTCATGGCTCTATTGTTTCTCTCAGGCTGTTGACAGAATTTGCTATGCATTAGTGTCTTTAAATAAGAGAAATTCATCCTTTCATGGTTCTAGATATCAAAAAGTTCAAAAAGAAAGATTTGGTAGAGCCATGTTCCCTCAGGATTCTCTCATCAGAATGTTTCTTTGTCTCCCTCAAGATCTGGTAGTGTCTGCCGTTCTTTGGATTTTGGCAGTATTAAGTAAATCTTTATATGACTTTAATCCTTTCCATTGCTTCCATTGTTCTTCATCAACATTTCCGTTTTCAGGGATCAGTGGCTCATGGGCCATCAGAATCAATATGAACTCTAGATGTTTATGTACGCACGAACTATACTTTTATAGAATATTGTGTTTGGAAGGTCTCAGTGGACGTGATGGAGAGGTGGAGGACACTGTGAAGCCAATGTAGAAACATATGATAATCATTCATTAAAATCATTCAGCTAGCTCCAATAGATTTATAAAATTCCTTCCAAAGAGCTCTGCAGGAGGTGGATATGTGTGGCAATACAGAGGATAACAAATACTTCCCAAATGTCACTCGTGAATGAGGAGGTGACGGAAAACATATGTTTCCTTTGACAGTAAAACATAAGAAGGTATAACATTTTGTCCAGCCAGAAAATCTTGTAGCTTTTGAATTTTCTGTATTTTGTGGTGGGGTAGGAGGAAGTGGTTCTCTATCCATCTACTTGCTTGAAGAAGGATGATATGTAGGACTTCTCAGCTAAAACATAACTGCACAAAAAATAATCTTGAGACACGGGAAAGGTTTAGACCTGCACAATGTTGTTTCTCATTACATGTGATGGGACCAGAAAATATGGATTTCTTTACATGGATTAAGCCCATGTGCAGGTAGAGTACATGGAGAGATATAGAAATTACATGGAAAGCTGATTGGGAAGGAAAGATCAAACACATCGCTTTCTAGTCTGTTCAGCACACTATTGAGCAAAATGCTACAAATAGGAAGACTTTTACATAAGAAATTTTTTTCTGTCTTTCGACTTGGGCTTCTAAGAACGGAATATCAAGAATTGATTTCTGGGTCACAGACAGACTCTTCCTACAGTGTCCTCATCTGTCGTGTATGGGTTTTTCTTTGCAGTTTTATTTAAAATAAAGGACATTAATATCAATCATGTGGACTCTGTCTTCATGACTGAATCACCTTTCCCAAAGTTTCACCACCTGACTGTGAACATCATTTGGATTCATTTCTAGGAGACATGGTCACTCTGAATGTAACTGCTCCTTAGAAAAGCAGCAATGGAAAGGTTTTTAAATGGCAAGAAACATTGCTTCAAAATAATCTAAGCTAGATAATACTGTTGGCTTTGTTGAGAGTCTTTAAGAAACTCATCTACAAAGACATGTGCACTTTCTTCTTTTCGAGGTTTCATTAGTTCTACTCTGAATTACTGACTTAATGATAATACACTTTGAAGTAAAGTTAATATTGATGTCACTCACATATGGATTCTGATAATTTTATCAGATAATCAAATGGCTTTGTAGTTGTTACCATGCGTTTAAATGGGTATTACTGCAATTTAATTGTTATGGTCTTTGAAGGAGAATAACATGGCCTGAATCAGCTCTAAGCAACCATTCTGATGATGATCTATCCTATCTTGCAGCCAATATTTTCAGGAGGATTTGGTAATCTAATCAATGAGAGAATAGTAAGAATTCCTAAGAGGAAGACATGAGAAGGAATCTCGAAGGCTCTTTAGTTACTTGCTTCATTACTTTAACAAAATACCTGACTAAAGCAACATAAAGCAGAGTTTATTTTGCATCCAAACTGAGAAAGGGCATCATGGTGGCAGGCGCTCGAGACTGCTGGCCACCTTGCATTGGCAGTGATCAGCAGTGGTCGATGAATACAGGTGCTCAGCTTTCATTCACCTACCAAGTCTGAAGCTTGAGCTTATGAAATGGTGTCACCTAAGCTTCGATGTATCTTCCCAACTCAGTTATCCTTCACAGACAGTCCCAGAGGCTTGTGTCCTCGATGACCTAGAATTTGTCAGGATGACAGGAAACACCAACCATCTCAGGCTGAAAAGAGAAGTGCTTTATGCCATTATGGTTTTATCAATCACGTGGTTTAAATTAACTGCAAGTAAAGCTGAGAAGACTACTCAGTTCCCCTTAGGTAAAGAGATGTGATTTTCGACTCACGAATAGTATTGTCATCTCAATGTAATTTCATTATAATAATCCAGACACCCACTGCCACCAAGTTCCCTTAAACCAATCCCCATATATTGAAGTTGACATTATTACCTCAATTTAACAGCTTAATTGCTCACATGATACTATAAAGTGGAGGAAATAGGATGACAGTGGAGATCTTCCTTTCATATCTGATTTCAAGCTGGAGTTTTGATCCAGCCTTCCTTGTTGTTCTGCCATTCAAGACCACATTGGTCATCCCTGTTCTTTGCAGGGCCATTGGAGTAGAAATGTTCCATCAACATTAATTTAGAGAACACTAAAGTTTCCCTAATTATCAGTAAACAGCTTGCCTATGCGTATGGTGAAATCTCATCTGGAAATCTTTAAAGTAAAATAGTGTTTCATCTTCTTTTGATGATTCAGTCATGATTCCAAACAAAGGCTGGGAAATTGACTACCAGAAATCCTGTAAACGCTCCTTCAACTGTATCATATAATGTCTTTTGAATGTGTTCTTTTGGTGGAGAGTAGAGAGAAGAGAAACATAAAAGGTAAGTAACAACCTGGACTTAAGCCAGCTTTAGAGACAGACTTCAAAAACTGTAACAATAAAACACAAACCCCTCAATTGCTCATTATGCTATATAATTTTCATTGACCTTGTCTACATCAATTATACCTCAAACACTAATGTTTATCAGGTAACTGAAGAAAAAGATTTTAATGAGTAATTTTTTAAAAAAATGAGAAATTAAAGGGTAGAGATATCATGAGATGTTTTGTAAACTGCTGAAAAGAATAGATGAATTTAGACACTCAATATATCACATATTAGATACTGTATAATTTCACTTTATTGCTAAGGAGCTACTCACTGAAAATGCAAAGGGAAACAAAGCATTAAGACAGAGACACCCAACTTGCTTCAAAGTCAAATTGCATTGATACTATTTATTCTTTATATTTTTTCCTCTATTACTGTTCATGGTCATATTAATACATAACATAATACTTCTGTGTGTGAGTGCTTCGAGCAGTGTGTATGTGAGAAACAACTTTCAATGTTAGTACTCACCTTCCTCCTTGTCTGAGACAAGGTCTCTGTTTCTCATTGTATCTACCACATCCATCAGGTTTTATCTTGCAAATCTTTTGGGGGATTATCCCATCTCCACCTTCCATCTTCCTGGAACAACACGAGGATTACAGACGCTCCATATCACACCCTACTTTATCTGGGTTCTGAAGATTCAGGCTCTGGTCCTCTGACTTGTGTTGCACCAGCTTCTCCACTGAGTCATCGCCCTGCACTAAATTGAAATACTTTGATATTAATCATCATACATGTCATATCTTTGCATGTGAAGATCATCTATAGATATTAATGGTGGAGATTTCTTCCTTTCATTTCATATCATCCCTTAAGGAAAATAATGCATATCTTCATATATGAATTTAAAAAAAACAACATTGCTGAAATTCCCAGAAAGAATCTAACACTAAAAACCTAACAAAATATATTTTGTAATAATGTATTTTGTTAGGCTTTTATTGTTAGATTGTTAAAAAAACAGAAATTTCTAATATTCTAGAAAATGTCAAAATTTATTTTATCATTCATAATTCAACTACTATGGATACTGGAAACAAATCAGAATCTCTTCCCAAACAGATTGGTTCTGCTATGACAGAACCACAGGCAGGTCAATTGGATCACATGTGCCCTTGGATAAAATCCAATATATTATCATAAGGGAGGAAATACATCATTTTCTTAATGTGAAGGATCCATTACCATACATCTCTGAATGTCAACCTGCAATGTGATATCTGTCCAGATCTGGGATCTATGGGTGTGGTGGGTCCTTCCTTAAGCTTTTGAAACTCAGTTCTTTTTAAAAATAATGAAATTTTGCTTGCAATACAAAAGAAGTTTTCCTTTTAGGATTGCAGTACATGTATCTAAAAAGGGATGATGCAAAGTCCAGATTGGAGTAGACAGATTTGAAATAGGTTGGCAAAGAATCAAAGGGATTTTCATGGTTTTGTGATATTGAACTATAAAAATACCATAAGAAATGTGTATATCATTATTCATCACTTCAGTAAGACCCTCTACTGAAATAAGGACTTGAGATCTTGGAAAGGAAACAATAAATGAGATCTTTCCACACACTTCCTTACCTTTTCATGGTCAATGGTTGACACTTGATATTCAGGGCATTTGTAACTTTAATAGTGGACATTAGCCTAAGCAAAGTGAGGGGTCATTGCCTTGTCTGCAAAACGTTTCTTTATTCACTTTTATCAAGCCCCGAGACTTGTACCAGGTAGGTGACTGTATGTTGGTAGATGTGTGGAGTTTTGAATCAATACCAAGAAGATAAAGACTCATCCATGAGCTGTGATATACTTTTAGGTGATTTAAAGGACTTTATATTAATTTGAAGTTTGTGCAAACCAAAAATATCAGCTTCTATTTCACAACATTGTTACAGCATACTTTCTAAAAGGATATATACCAGGAAAGTTTCAAAGCACCTGGAGTCCTGATGCTTGGAAGTATGCATAGCTCCTTGAGAGCTGACATATTTCTGGAGATTCCAAATAACACAGATCATATACACCAGTATTATCCAGCTCTTTTTGTTTTTCACTCAACTCCAACTTCTTTCCTGATTCCATTTGTCAGTCATCCTTTAATGCATGCAACTTACGGTCCCTAATGTCCTGTGACATTTCACAAACACATACAAAACACATACACACATGCATGCACACACACAAAAGAGAACATTGGAAATAATAGGTATAATGCCAGGAGCTACTTTGGACTTAGATATTCACAGTATCAGAGAAAAAGGTCCAGAAAACAATCCTATTTACTGCATGTGGTAAAATGAACAGCCATCCAACGTTCACAGAAGTGCGGGTGAACAAAGGATCTTTGATGCTGAGTTTGTTTTGAACTATGCCACAGTACCATGAACATTCATGTTCTCAGGCAAGACACATGCTTAATGTATGCTGTCACACAAGTTCTCTACACGAACAACACAGAAACATGTATAGCTAGGATCCTAAAGCTAGCCTGCTAGATATCACTGTTTATCCCACCACAGGTTCATATATTTCTGAGGTCTTTTTATTTTTAAAATATACATACAAATAGAACTTCTGCCTCGATATCATATGCTATTTGTTATATTTCATTTATTAAAAAAAATCTTTGTTAAATTTTTACTCTTCATCAACTCTTCTTCAATCAGGATGAAAAAATATTTTCCAAATTTTTTAATTCTGTTGAAAGTTCTTCCTTGAAAATATGTGGCAAAACGTTCTAAATAAAATATTTCCGTATTTTAGTCAACTCGTATTTTAGTTTACTAAAATGAGGCTTGCTAAATAATTCCATGGAATGGGTCAAAATACTTTTCATACCCAGAGGTATATTTACATATGTGAGGGACTCATTATATATTGATAGATATGAATGACTGTCTTAAAAATAATTGAATGTAATCAGAAATTTCCAAATTACTTCAGAAGAAGAATATTTTCTCATATTTTTCTTTCTCAGGATCTTTCTAGAGAAAGAACATAATGTGACAGAATAATGCAGTGGTAAGCAAATCATTCTTGTCTGGTCAGGGGTTTTGAACACATTATTTTAATTGCCTAGTGTCTTGCAGTAGGTAATGATCCATATATTTTGTTCAAATTTGGTTAGGGGGAATTGTACACTAGGGCAATTTTACATTGAAAAATCCATCAAAACAGCTTTTACCTTAAAAACTAGGACGTTAATGAAAAATGAAATTCTTCTTTTTTTCTTTCCTCCTCCTTCTTGTGCTAAAACTGAATTTCCAATTTCTACCACAAGACTCCGATTGTAAAGACTTTTGTTTACCTACAAAGGAAGAAAAAAATCTAGAGCAAATAACCAATTTTATTGTAATTGTTGTTCACTAAAAGCACACCGAGTTTAATTGAAATGTGATCTCTCCAGTTCAGATACTGTGAGATCCTGAAGGCAGGGATGATCTCAATTCTCTTGGCTTTGATAGCATCCAGACTGAATTTCTGACTAAGGACATCTTACTGTTGCTTATTTAGCATGCAAGTTTTGCTTATTACTCCAACTTCTTTTCTTAAATAGCATTCATGGAGTGCCCTATGTTCTATAGGTACATCATATACCTAAAGAGGTCTTTAGAAAGCATTCTGTTATGAATCATTTCCAAGACTGTCTTTGAGAAAAACAGAAAATAATAAATTCCAAAATCACTTTGCTACAGACTTCATTTCTTAGTAGAAATAATCACACAAAAGATAGCACCCATATGGCATCATTGACCTTGTTTTTGGACTTTTAGGACATCCCTATGAATGCGAAATACTGATGTTTGGCAAAAACAGATTATCATAAAGTCTTTGAATAAAAGTCTCCTCTTCAGTGTTCACTTGTCATACGGACACATTTCTACTCTGGTTATTGGGTAGACTCTCGTCAACCCTTTCTTTCTGGTTGCTAAACACACTCTTCCAGACTCTGAAGTGTTTTTATAGGTTATTTAAAGAAAGGTTCTTGTAATTAAATGAAAAGCCAAAGAAGAAAACCATCCAAATGGAATGTGTCGATGTTTTCTTTCCCCAGATCTTTCTTAAAATTAAAACTCTTGCTGGTTTACTTGACTTTTGAATTTCTGCAGAATTTCATTATGGAAATTATGTTTTCTGGAGAGAAAAGTTTTGGACTCATGAGCATTATAGCTTGGCTGAGATTAGAGGATGAGTTTCTTGGGTAGAAAAACTAAAAAGAGGCGTTTTTCTTTCCAATCCTTAAATTAAAACCTAGTGCAATGTCAAAGTTGAAAGTTTTATAGAATTATCAGCTATTTTCCAGTATACTGAAGAGATAACAGATGTTAACCCAGGACATTTGGGTAATTTTTCATGGCCATAGTGTTGTTTCACATAGAACCCTTCTTGTTTTATTATTTTGGGGGTGGGGTGGAGGGAGAGAGTGATGAATTGTTTCCCCTTATTTTTTCCCCAATATCGTGCTAGTTTGGAGTCAATACTTGAAGAATACTAGTAATTCAATTTAAACCCCCTAAGATGCCCTCCCTTCTTTATAGTTAAAGACTGTAGTTCAAAACTGCTGACATGACCTTGGAAGCTTCACTAGAAGCATGACTTAGTCCAATCCTTTTCCGACAATTTTAGTGCCATCAGCAGCAGTTCTGCGAGAGTGCCATGAAACTCTCATTGCTTGATTTCGCATTATAAGCAAAGGAGAATTAAGTTCAGGGGAGGCAACAACATCCATCCAACGGAACAAAAGGCTCCTCAAATATCCTCAGTCTCTATCCTAATATTTTCCAGTAGGGGGAACTAAAGACTCGCCTAGCAGAGGCTCGCTCTGCTCAGGGACCTGCGTGAGTTTCTGTCAGAAGCTTTGCAGTCACCTGAACAAGCTTCAAACAGCTACCAGGGAGGCTGTGATCACACGTGGGCTCGACCACACCGGCCACGCCAGGGCACCTTAGAAAGTGGCTTCCGTCTGATTTAAAGTGGACTTCTCTAACTATCTCCAGCACCCAACAGGGTTTCTGTTTGGAATGTGCCGGTTTGATCGTGTTTGGGCTGAAATTCCGCTCTTGAGCCTCCCTTAGTGTGTAGTTGTGTTATCAGCATTCTTAAACCAGAGCCCACTTTCCGAATTTCCTTCTCGAGGTGCTAGGGACGGCGAAGTCCCTAGAAAACCACTTCCTCCAAGTGCTTTGATCTTGGATGTCCTCGGTTCCAAGAGTCTTCTGCAAGAACTCTTTTTTATCACAAGGTCCCGAATTTACGCTCAGTGTTAGGAGGTCAGAAGGCAACCGAGCAACATTAGCGGGATTCCAACCCTTCGCCTCTGTCCTCCTCCTGGGGATTCCGCTGCTAGCTGTAGATCTTGGCTAAAACAAGCCTAAAGAGATTAGAGACACCCCTGCCCCCACACATACCGCTTATTTTTGAATGGTTCTCTTACAACACATAGGAAGTATGTACACAAAACCTTTCTACTCCAATAGGTGCTAATGTTTGATCCCCTCTTCTTTCTTGTCCTCCCTGTTGGCCAGCTTTTCCTTTTTTACTAAATTGAAGTGTGTGTGTGTGTGTGTGTGTGTGTGTGTCGGTGTGTGATTTTAACGGGTAATGAGGTTGTGCCCGGGGTCCTGGAAGATCATCTTTTTCTAGAAAAGCTCTTGTGCAGCTCCAGCAGACGGAGCGATGAATAATTAGGAAAGGCTTCCATGAAATCACTCACCGAGAAAATTACCTGCCCATTAAACGGGCCGCATGAGGAGCAGGAGGCTGGAAGCCCACCTCACCCCTCCCGAGGAGGGAAGGAGGGGGACACCCGGGAGGCTCCTGGAAAGGGAAAGAGTTGATGGCTAATCGTAGTCCTCTCTAGCCCGCAGCGTTTCCACATTGGTTCATTTCCGTCCTCCCTAAGACTCATCGCTTGCTTGATTACCCCAGCTTCGAGGACCAAGGGGCAGGCTGTCGCCCCTTCCACGGAAGGGTGAAACGGTGGAGGTGGAGATCTGGGTGCACCCCTCATCCTCCACTCCCCCCCACACACCCGGGGACCTACTCGGAGCAGCTCTTTCCTCCTCCTCTTTCCTATCCTGCCTCCTTGCTTTCCCTCCTCCAAGTCCTTCCAGCAGTAGGCAGCTGCTGGAGGAAGCGGACGCAGAGCAGCCTCCACTGCTGAAGCCGCGGCTGCACGGGAAGGGGCTGGAGGCAGGAGGGCTCCCGGAGGCTGGACCAAGCAAGCGCTAGCATCCTCAGGGCTCCCAAGTCCGGGGCTCCCTAGTCTAGCGGCGCTCACCCACAGCAGCTGGACTCTAGCTCACTCCCGGGCGGCCCCTGGGGGTGGCCGCGGCCTCAGCCCAGCCCCTCCCTCTTCCCTTGCTCCCTCTCTTCGCCTCCCTCCTCGCTCCCTCACCACGTAGGAGTTCCCATTCTCCACCCCAGCCGTCCTGCTTTTCCCCCTTTCCTTCCATTTGGAAACCAGAGACTCCGAGGGAGGCGACCAGGCTGCAGAGGAGAGGGCCGGCTCACAAAGTGCTGCTTTGACACATCCTTAGGATGGAAGTTAAGTGAAAGCAAAACAACCCAAACAAAACTCCGCGAAGTGGTGCTGCTACGGGGAAGGAGACCCGGGGGCTGAGAAAACCCGGTGGGCAGGCCAATGGTTGTTCGGCAGCGCGTTGGCAAGTTTGTGGAACACTTTCTAGGAATTAGGTCTTTTTTGTCCCCCATCATCTTCTTGACTTCTGAAGAAAGAACTTGTGTTTGGATTGCAATGGAGCCTAAGGAGACAGGGCTAAACGCACGTGAATAGTCCCGCCGGCTGGGCTGAATTTGTGGGAATTTCGGAAGCCAGCCTGTGGAAGGAAGCACAGCAGCTCTGGAGTCCCTGGGGTTCATTCGGATGGCTACCAACCTGTCCCGTGTCAGAACTCTTCGCCAGCAGCTTCCGATGTTGCCATTTTGCTCCTCTTGACCTTAATTAATCTCTAGGAAAGTCTAAACTTCGGACCTACCTCTTTTTTTGATACTTATTTTTGTACTTCTGCTCTCTGGGATTGGTTTCTTAAACAATCGGGATCCTTTTTCATATGTCAAAATGAGTCCGCTCATGTTTACACTACTAGTGCTCTTTGGATTTCTCTGCATTCAGACTGATGGTGAGTT
Organism: Dicrostonyx torquatus; assembly: GCA_028555095.1. Taxonomy (NCBI): domain Eukaryota; kingdom Metazoa; phylum Chordata; class Mammalia; order Rodentia; family Cricetidae; genus Dicrostonyx; species Dicrostonyx torquatus. The sequence continues at coordinate 1,174,600 of JAQHUG010000155.1, read as the reverse complement.
AAAACCCCCCTTTTCTTTCTGAGGTTGTTGTGGCTTTTAAATAAAATGTCATTGTGGTTGGTAGTGTGATTTGGCCATGCCCAAGCTCTTCAGGGGCAAAGGTGCCAAGTCTTTTGTTTCTAACCTGCTGTTAGTGGGACATAATATAGTCACCTATTGTTGTTACTGTAATTAATTAATTGAGGAGTTTTACAATAAGTGATAGACTCCAAGCTTAGAAGAGTAACCATTAAAGACAATGTCTTAAAAGAACTCGGCATGATTGTGACCACTCTCTATTTGGTGTTTGTGCTCATATCTAAACTTTGGCTTAGGCATTCCGGGGCAGAACTATATAGTAGCTGATAACTTCCAGGTGTATTCAATGAGTAGGGATTTGATACTGGCACTTCAAGGTTCAAAGTGTCTCACCTGTGTGTCAGTGAATGCTATCCAGGCATGAAATCAGAATTGAAGGATTCAGATCACAGAGAGAAAACTGTCACAAGTGGGACTGGGCGAGGCTCCAGGATGGAGGCAGTATCCACTATGGGCTGGCTGCAAGCTGGGAGCCCTCAGCTGGGTCCCCAGTGGACAAACACAATGGGGACTTGGAACAGGTGCTGTAGGTATCTCCCTCTAGGTTGAATCACTCTGTCAAGCCGACAGATCTACCTCTCTGGCTCTCCTGCTTTTGTTCCCAGTCAGTTTCCAGGGCTATGCTCACTGACTAGCTGGGTCTTGGGAGATAAGTCCCAAATCCTTCTGTACTGTTTGCATGAGAGGGATTAAGGATTGTGAACATATTATGGTTTTGTTCTTTGAAAGTAAAATAATAAAATATTTGGTGTTGGCTTCTGGGACATTTATTTTTATATCAATGGCAAATGTTCTTTATACAGTGTGAACTAAGCCACTCACCCCAATTCCAGGAATTGAGCATGGGAATAATTTCCATTTTTTGATTATTGTGCTTATAAAGACTCTGAAGTATATTAATTGAAATACTTAAAACATCAAGATACCATGTTGCTACATAAACTTTCCTTCGAATTTATTACTTGGGACATTGCCTAGGATTGCCCATCTGTAGGAGCTAACTTTGTGTCTAGAAGCTAGCTACTTTACAGAACCTAAGTACAGACTGAAAAGGAAGACTAAGTAAAAACACAAGGCAATGCAGATGAATTTACCTACTGTCAAGTGGCTGTTTTCAGTTGTGGAATGGAATATATGAGTTCCACACCGCCCCCAGCCAGTGATAAGGATCTGGGAGGGGTGTCTCTGTGCACATTTCTCTCTTTCCCTACCAAGTAGTAGAAGCCTGGAATTTGATCACTATGAGCGACACTGTGGCAATTTCTATAATCGTGTCTACAATCATTTTTCGTGCATTATCATTTCTAACAGGTTTGCTTTGACCATACATGGATATCATCCTCATAAAAAGGTTTATATATTCCAAATATGTTAGGCTATTGTATTAACACTTTCCTATACCAATGTATTTATAAACTACGTATTCAATTGTAGAATTAGCACCATTTAAAAAAATCAAAGTCTCAAGAAAGAATACACTTAAATTGCTTAGTGGAAGTGACAGAGGGAATCTGAAAAGCTTGGTGTTACAGAATGTAGTTAATGTACCAAGGTGTTTGGAGATGTATGAAGCAAATGCAATTAACCAGTGTGCTGGAACAGCAGCAAGGACACATTTTCTAGCCTCCTTTTTTTTCTCTCCCCGCTTCACGCACTCTGCCCCCCTCTTATCCGTTTTACCCTTCTCTCTTTTCTTTCCATCTTTCTCCTGAATGCCCTCCCCCTCATCTCCTTTCTCCTCCTCCTCCTTATTTTACTTCTCTGAAGATATGTCTTGAACCTTTGTTCTGATTTCCCATTGTAAAATAAGGAGGCAGGTTTTGTGTCTGGACCATCGGCAAGAGAGTTCATGGTAATAAAATGAAAAATGCCTACAGGTAAAAGGCTTACAGCTGAAGAGGCAATGCTCAATTTCATGTATGTAAAACTTGCTGGGTTGGGATCAAAAACAATTATGGACACACTTACTGAGTTCGCACGTAACCATACGTTTGACATTGGCTTGTCTTTGCATACTTCAGAATGGTGACAGTTCTTCCATGCGGATTGCTGAAAATTTGGGATGTGCACAATACTGCCATCTAGGCTGCTTCAGTGCCTGGGACCCTGCAGCCACATATCCAATGAGAAGACTGGTATACAGCACCTCCCAGCACTCTGCCTTTCTGGATTCTGTGATATTTATTTACTTTTTGTCCTTCTCGGTGCTGTGGGCTTATTTTCCACATGAATTTCAAATTTAGAGAAGCTTGTACCATTCCAAAGATATACTGACTATACTTGTGCTCAACATAGAAATTAATTTTATTCAGTGACAAATGATACATAGATTTGCATTAAAATTTGCTTGGTGGGTTATTTATATGTGCATTTTTATAGTGCATGAAAAAATGTTAGAATTTTGCCTCCTCATAGAAAATATGTGCTAATATTATTTATGAGTTTTCAGATTCTTTTCCCTATAACAAGCCATAAAAATAAATATTTTAGGTTAGTTGAAAACTGCAGATGAACTTTTTAAAAAAATCTTTGATGTGAAAATATTTTTTTATTTGAAACAGATTAATAGCCATATGGAGGTTTTGCTCCCAGTGATATGGATTGTTGTTTAGTAGATTGTTTTTTGAAATAATAGTGGTTTTTTAAAATCAGTTATAGGGATAAAATTCGAATGACTGTAAGATTTTAAATTATAACCCCATCCCATATATCAATTTCATATTTTTCAAATCTTTTGAATGGTGTTTTTACAATGATAATGGTTTCCTCTTCTTTCCTCCTTACCTATTCTTAAATGACATGACACATGTGGTATTGGGGAGAGAAAGATAATGTGTGTGTTCAGGGCAGATGCATAATCTCGCATAGGTTTATACATTTTGCTAAAGTGCTTCTTTCAGTAATGGGCTCATTATCGTAGCCATATGTAGCCCATTTCAGAACCTGAATAGCACATGAGTAACCTGAAATTTGTTCTTGTAGCTAAGCAGTAATATCACATTTGAATTGGCTTTGTTTGAGTAACCTTTGATGCTGCGCAACATGTGGACCATAAACCAAAAGGATTACTTAGAACATTAAACAAGAGAATCTTCAAGTAAAAGTCATGATTATACACACAAAATCGCCAGCTCTTGTCATTTTACTCCTGGGCAGCTTGTAAAAAATAGCATCTTTGACAGTAAAAATATAGATAAGTATGGAAATGGCTTAAATATGGATGCATATATAGTGTGAGATGGGCGTTCTCACTGTCTCCCTCCCTCTGTATTTTCCCCTCTGGGAGGGACATATGGGTATGCATGTGTGTGTGTATGTATGTATTTAGGAATATATATTTATGAAGCCCGTGAAGCAAGTGATAAATTTACTTCGCATAAGCAGTTTGGTTTCTAAACAATCTATGAAGAGAGAGGGAGCAGTTCATCTTACTTTCATTCTTATTTTTCTTTACTGCTGCTTCCTATCCTCTACCTTCTTCTCATTCCTCCTCTTCTCCTTCCTTTCTTCCTTCTTTCCTTCTTTTTAATTCTTTTTTTTCTATATATTTTCGACAATGTAATGGAATTAGAGACATTTGAAGAGAGAAGATTGTTTATAGTCTTTATTAAATGATAATTGATCAAATCTGCATCTAAGGGTGAAAATTAATAGCTGTTGGTCTCGAGTATATTTACCTTAGGTTTACCCATTCTCACTTTTCTCACTTTTCTTTAAGTAAACTATATAATTTTAAATAAACTTGCAATGCATGTATACTATATTTTTCAAACCTAGACAAACTTAAGTTCCAGATCTGAGTTCAAGAAGAAATGGAATCATATAAAATTCCATTTTAGCCAGGCGGTGGTGGCGCACGCCTTTAATCCCAGCACTCGGGAGGCAGAGGCAGGAGGATCTTTGTGAGTTCGAGACCAGCCTGGTCTACAAGGGCTAGCTCCAGCACAGGCTCGAAAGTCACAGAGAAAACCTGTCTCGAAAAATCAAAAAAATAAAATAAAATTCCATATTATAGAATTAATTTTAAATGATACAATTGTCATGTCTTTTATAATTTCTCCACGTACAGAACTTTCAATCTCAATCAACACATAACATGGTATTAATTTTCGTCTTAAAGAAATATTGAATAAAGTATAACTGAATGATTATAGTCTTTTAAGGAAAAAGTTTTGCAAAAATTCTTTGTTTAGTCTTTTTGCATGGTGCTATGCCAAGATGGATATGTAAAACCATTTCTGGCATGTTCCATGCCCACCCCAACTACCTATCTATGATTCAGAAAAGTGTTGAAGTCACTAGGCCTCAGTTATTTTTGTTTCCTTCTTCATTTCAGCCACTCCTTGTAATCTTTCATCTATTCCATATTTAGGCTTTAAAAGTGCCTCTAAAATTGCCTAATCATTTCATAGAAGAGTTGGAGATCTTGAACTTGAATATATGTGTCTATATTCAGCATATCTTCAGTGCCTGGAGCAATGCTTGCCAGGTCCCTCTGACTATGTGACATCGTGGCTTAACAACTACTGACACTATGGAAAACTCAAGCCCAAGATAAAACACATTCATTTGTAATTGTTTCCATCTAAGTAAATGGTGTCATTATTTACATTTTTTAATGATCCAAAACAGTCAACCATCTTTTACCTATTATCCTAGCTCACATCTAGCTCTTTATAAATGAAACTTACCCTGACTTTGTGATTTTTTTCAGTTTTTTATGAAAAATTTTAGAAACATAGTAAATTGGAAAAAAAATTCAATGAACATCAAATTTTACCCAGATTCTATAATTATTCATTCTGCTTTATTAATACATACCTACTATCATCACTTTTGTTAAATATCCCTTAAGCTTTCCCTTCCTAGTTCTCCATACCTAAGCCAATGGGACGTTTAGTACACATGTGAATGAGATGTATACTTACCTATAGTACACATGTGGATGACATGTATACTTACCTGCAGTACACATGTGAATGAGATGTATGCTTACCTGTAGTACATATGTGGATGAGATGTATACTTACCTGCAGTACACATGTGGATGAGATGTATNATGTGGATGAGATGTATACTTACCTGCAGTACACATGTGGATGAGATGTATACTTACCTGCAGTACACATGTGGATGACATGTATGCTTACCTGTAGTACACATGTGGATGATATGTATGCTTGCCTGTAGTACACATGTGGATGAGATGTATGCTTGCATGTAGTACACATGTGGATGAGATGTATGCTTGCCTGTAGTACACATGTGGATGAGATGTATACTTGCCTGCAGTACACATGTGGATGAGATGTATGCTTGCCTGTAGTACACATGTGGATGAGATGTATGCTTGCCTGTAGTACACATATGGATGAGATGTATACTTGCCTGTAGTACACATGTGGATGACATGTATACTTACCTGTAGTACACATGTGGATGACATGTATACTTGCCTGTAGCGCTTTGCTCATGGTTTCCACCAGGCCTGACACAAGGATATATGGGAACTGTCTTCTACCTGTCTGCCTCCAATGGGTCAGACTATCTATGTAGAACAACAATTCCGAACTTTGGGTGAAGTCCTTTAGCTGACTCGAGGCCTTTGTATTTGATCTTTCCTTTAAGAAAATGCCCTTATCCATATCTTCATATTGATAAAATTTTTCAATTATTTAATAATGTCATTATTCCAATATCTTGCCATTGGAAACACGGATGTGAAAAAAAATCTTTTCATTACTAAAATAGCAAAGTGATATCATCAAGATATAAAGAGAAGAGGCGTATTTTGGGCTTAGAATTTTGGCAGTTTCCATCTGTGCTGGTAGGCCCCGATGTTCTGGGCATGTCAGACTGAAAAAGTTAATGTGAGAACCAAGTGGAACGACAGCACTGCTCATGTCATGACCGGGAAGTGAAACAGAAGAAAGAGAAGGTGCCAAGGTCCCACTCTAAGATCATACAAGAGGTATCCAATGCCCTCACATTTGACCCCAGCACCTGAAGTTCCCACCACATTCCAGCTGTGCCACCTTTTGGGATCTTTGGGGCATGTTTAAGTTTTAAATTATAACTGTTGGATACCCTATTGAAAATTTATCTTTTTGAAATACTATTTGGCTTCCCTCTTTACCTGTTTTAAAATATATTTTATATTGCTCACCTCCAGCTGGAGAAGGGTGTTGTGTGTCTGAAACTGTTTTAGAAAATGTAAAGGAGCTGACATTTTAGAAGGTCTGCAAGCAATAGATTAAGGGTGGCCCACTTACAGGAAATCCTTCAAGCGATGTGAGGTCCTCCAGTCACAGATGATAGACTGTGTTAGTCATGCCACAGTGTAGAGTGTAACTTCAAGTGTCTTTTGTTACCTAGTTCTTAAATATCCTGGGGAAGTGCCCAGAATGATATGGTATACATAGAGGCTTAGGCATGCTATGAAGAACTCTAAGCATGGAACCATAATATTTCATAATGGCTGATAAGGTAACTTGTACAATATTTTCCCTAGAAGGTGATGCCGTCTTCATTGTATTGGACTCTGAACACATTTACCTTACATAGGAGACCACTGATACTTTCTAAAGCCTAGGGATTGTCTTTCCAATAAATATTTTTGAAAACAGTTTGGAAGAAGTAGGTAGTTAGTGCCTCTGCCATGAAGACATGCAGAAACAGGAGACACTAACTTCTTCTGCCCGCAGTCAATAAGTAGCCAGACATGGGTTTGTCCTCAGACTCCTTTATGACGGGGACTTAGCTTTGACTGTCATGTTTACCGGTGTGTCTCCAATGCCTCGAGCACGGATGGACAGACAGCCCACAGTCAAATATTTGTTGAGTAAATGAACATGTGCTGATGGAGCGCTTTTGTGATGCTGAATTGTATAACTTGGTCCAACACAGGAAATACAATATGAAGGGGTGTGTGTGTGTCTGTATTGTAAACTATAGAAACTGATGAATAAAGTTTTCAAATATGCATAATAACAGAAGGGATATGATTTCTGGCTAATCAGTGTTATGCTGATTAGTAACACAGAATATGTGACAAGAGACACAGAATTGACCATTTGCTCTAATGTACCTCCTTTCTAGCAAGCAGAGAGTGTTTTCTACACTGGTTACCGCAGTCCTCCCACATGACAACTGCTGCATTTGTTTAGCGTATTATTCCACAATAAGCATACACCATCACTCTCCAGGAACACTGGAAATGATATCTAGTCTAAGAAGTGAGATTTTCTGTAGATTTAGTACACATTTAAAATTCTATAAAATATTTCCAACAAATGCAAATGATTGCTTTCATTTGGAAGTAGAATCAAGTAGAAAAGTTCTCAAATTAGCCCCCAATAAATAATACTGTAATAATTGAAAAAGTTTGTTGAAAGAAGCTAAAAAGTAATATCACCCACCCATGATGCAAGTTATCCTGCTACACTCACAGTTGCCATGATCGAGGGCCTCTTATCAATAGATGCTAAATTGAGATATTATTGCAGATTTAACAAGGAGAATCTTCTCTGAATACTGATTTAATTTTAAATATTATTTTTATTTATTATGTGTGAATTTATGTATGGGATGGTGGGCATACACATTTCAAGATAACATGGGTAAAGGGAGTCTGTATGTGTAGATCAGGAGCCAAATCTGGGAGTCAGTTTTTCCTTCACTGCCTTTAATATTTGAGCCATCTCAATACTAGATACTCAGTGTAGATTTAAGGAAAAATTAAAGAAGTCTTAACTGTGAAATTTATTTTCAAGTCTCAGATAAAGTCTGAAATAGATACTCTTGAAATATGATCTGCATATATTTTCCCTAATTAGTCTTGTAGAGATACATTTCTATATGCCATACAGTTTTTGACTCAAGCAGAATGTTTGGTGATTTTAGGTGTAAGTTCAGAATTGTACAGTCTCAATAGAATCTAATTTTAAAACGATTTTAACCCTAGAAATAGCTCTTTTGCCTTCTTTCTTATATATTGCCACCCTAAAAATATAGAAAATGATTTCTCTCCATTTTGTTCCTATAAAAGTGTTTATCTACTTTTCACACTTAAACAGTTATGTTAAATACATTGTAGACTTGATTTAGTGGTGCACACCTGAATTCAAAACGGATAAGTAAAAGAATCACTGTCAATTTTACACGGTCCAGGACTGCAATCAAGACTGTCAGTAAAATAACAAACTTGTATGGACACACACACACAGTATCTCACACACTCACACAAACACATTCATTCATACACTCACACCTTCACACATATACTCACAAATATACTCATACATATACTCACACAGACATACTCATACACTCTCACACACAAACATACACTCATACAACACTCACATATTCACTCACACACGTTCTGTGACTAGTTTCTTTCTATAATATTTTCATTTGTTTTTACAATTTAATTTAGATTATTTTCCTTTTGATTTTCCTCTCATACATTATATCCCTTCTGCAGCTACCCTTCCCTCCTCTCTTCCAGTCCCTCCTCCCACACCCCTTCTCCACCAGATCCACTCCACCTTCTTTTTCCTCCCCAGAAAAGGACAGACCTCCCAAGGATATCAACCGAATATGGCATTTCATAATATTTTTATTTCATGACTAGTTTCCTAGCATAATATTTCCAAAAGTCATTTATATTGCATCATATATTCAGATTTCATTCCTTTATTACTGATAATATTATATCTCATTTATATTTTGTCTTATTTGTTGATGGAGATTTAGGTACTGCTTTTGTATATGAATTTGCTTTTTCTTAACCTACAGTGAAATTGCTGGGTCATAAAATAACTCCACTCTTCATCATTTTGGGGAATTATAATATTATTTCCCAAAAAAACTACTACTGCTATTGCTTTTTCACCAACAATGAATGATCTCAATATTGTTTTATTTCAACAAAATTATTGAATGGCAAATATCGGCAGGATTTGAAGATTTGATATGAAACAATATTATAATATATTATATAATACGATCTTAAATTTCCAGCAGTCTGAATTTTGAATTCTACCTGTAATTTAGGCCTTGTAAATGCACTTCATTTGCTGTGTGAACTTGTTCACATTTAGTTAATAGAAGTGAACTTGCCATTTAGAATGGTCTAAAGAACATGCAATGTAGATCATGGAAGGATAGAATTGAAGAGGGAGAAGATTCATTTGCAAATACACCACATTTCTCCTACTATTTGGACACATGGAGATCCAAAACTCGGAATATGTATGTACTTAGTTGTAGCCTAACATTGCCACATGGGAATTTTAGAGACTCACAAGTATTTTGATCAATCTTACATCAATAAGAGAACTAGTTTTTCAGTATTGTGGGTTGTTGATTCTACACAAGCATGTTGGGTGTTGACTTATAGACAAGCCAATTTTCTGGACTCATTGAGAAACCCAGAGACTGCTAAATCAATCATGGAGTGTTCTTCCTTTTAGAATATATCTTTTTATAATCTACATTTCATAGTTGTAAAATCTCCGTTAAGTGTCAAGTTCACTTGTGTTAACTGAATATGGAAAACTTTATAAGGTAATTGAAGAGAATTTATATGATCGAAATTATAAAAGTAATTCAAAATTGAAGAAAAGGACTTAAAAGGAATGGTCCACCAGTAAGATAATGTAACAAAAGCAGTGTCAGATGATGGGTTTTCGAAGACACACTAAACAGATTGTGTGAACACCAAGAAAGAGCCATATGGTTTCTAACTGATACAAACTTGGAAGGGTCATTATAAAGAGGTCACATAATATTTAGTGTTTTATTGGGAAAAAAATACAAAACTACCTTTTACCAAAAACGAGAAATGGGAACAGTATGAGCTGGACAGAGGTTTGATTAAGAAAGGCAAGAGGTTTAGCTTAATTGCAAGGTAGTTTGTCTAAATTTAAAAAGTTTATTGCAATAAATTAAAACTATTGAGTTTGGAGCAAGCAAATTGAACTTTCTATGATTGTTCTAATGGTTTTTTTTCCTGTTTCTTTGTTTGGTTTTGGTTTTTCTATGCAAACTTTCTCTGTGTAGCCCTGGCTGTCCTGGAAATTGCTTTGTAGACCAGGCTGGCCTTCAGCTCACAAAGATCTGCATCTGCCTGCCTCCCAAGTGCTCAGAATAAAGGAGTCTGCCACCACCACTCAGCTCTATCATAGATTCTTATGAAAAATAAATGAAAATGTATTAAATAATTATACACAAATAAAAATAAATCAATGATGCTCTGATTGATGCCTTATATGTTATAAAAGTCATTAAAATGTTATATATTACTTTAATTAGTCACAGTTTATTATATTATTACTTTATGAATTGTATAAACAAGGAAATAACTAGAAAGATTTTGGCTATCAAATCCTAGCTTTGGGCTTTATTGTGGACACACATTCACAGTAAATTTTGTAAGCATTTCTTAGCATGAATCTTCAGATCACTAACATCAATTTCTGTTGTTGCTTAAGTGGACTCATCTGTGACCACACCTATGCAGCCGTGACAGGCATGCTATGACATGTGTTTCCATTGCATCATACGCTATCACAGAATGCTTAGCATTCCCAAGTGAATAGTGTTATGACAGAAAGAGGTAAATAGGGGAGGCATCCTACAAACAACTATATTTGTTAGCCAATAATATATGATGCTATAATTCTTTAGTTCATTTCATACAGATTTGCATTTTACATTTATATCTTAATATTTTTTGCTTGTTCTTTGTGGTTTTTGCCTATGTTTATGGTTTTAAAAATACCATGGAGATAATTCTTACGTAAGAAAAGCCCATTGAGTTCTAAATAAATATACCTTCCAATTTTTTTCTAAATCATCTTTCAGGCAGTAAAGAGGTTGATTTTAGTATCACTTTATAATTATCCATTATGTAGATTTGCATATTGACTGCTTGTGTGTGTTAGAAAGGGTGGCCTAAATAACATAAAATATCCTTACCACTCAAGAAGGGACTGGGCTCATTGTCCTATTACTAATTGTTTAGATTCTTACAAAACAAACAGATCAAAACCGACCACAACTAAAACCAAGAGCTTTGACTGTTCATTCTCCAAGACCTCTTTTCATATTAGGTTCTTTTATTTACTTCTGGCTGAGTACGTTATAGCTGAATGGTTTTAAAAGAAACAAAAATTGGACTAAGCAACACCCATAACCATAACCTTACCATCATATAGAACTGTTGTGATCTGTTGCCCAGACTATGTGTATTTCATGCCCGTGTTTGGGTTTGGATGGAGTGATACGTTTATACAAGTGAAAAATGGGCAAATATTCCAAATCTGTGATTTGCTTCCCATTTCTCTCATTGTTAATAACTGGCTTTATATTGTCTTTGTGAGCAACTAGAGTTTAAAATTGGAGCTAAGAAAAACAACGAGAGCTCCTGACCTTGAGAACTGAAACCCTGTGCAATGCTGTGGTTTTAGCAGACATTTTTAAATGTCTGTGGCTACGATTGATGTGTGATATCTTTGCCTTGTTTTTGGTCCCAAGCCTTTTAGAAATTAGCTAATGATCATAGGAGACTACTCAGGGATTCTATTGCCCTGACTTCAAATTCCAACAACTCCTGACTTTCAAACAGCCTGGGATTTAAGGGATTTGCCCAAAACTTCTGACATGGCTAAAACTAATTAACATGTCCATATACACCATGTAAACAAGAGGGCTTTTGAAACAGAGACATCACTATTGTTTTCTTTTAAAATGTCTAAATTTTTATAACTCAAGGTTAGAGGTTAAGGCTTTATGATATATGTTCTTAAGTACTAGAAAATGCTACAATATGGTGAAAATAACCTGTTGATATGTGTGAAAGTTAGAACATAATTTTCAAAATTACATTAAATTAAGGGAAATTTAAGGTGAATTTAGCAGCAAGCTAGTTTCCTTGCGAACTTTAAAGTGAATGTCTGCATGTTGCTAATTGACAGCGTAGTAGTTACTGAAAGCTGAGTGCATGAGTGCATTGTTGATCCACTCCATTAGCGAAGACTTTTTTCTTGTCCTTAGATATACACAATAGCCTATGTGTTCAAACATTCACGTAAATAACATAAATATCATCAATAGAAACTTTCCTTCACCAAATTCTATTCTACCCTTCTCATTATCGTTATGGGCTACGAAAGAAGCTAAATACACATGAGAAAACTCTCAATTTAACTTCTTAATACTTTTTGTTTTTAAAAGAGGGTTTTACAGTTTTGTTCAGTTCAGCTAGACCTTAATATGTGGCCCAGACAGGCCTGAAATTCAAGGTGATCCTCCTACCTCAACATCCAAAGTACTGGATATACAGGCATGTCTGGGTAGAATGTAGCCCTATGAAAAGAAATACTAGTACTGGGGATACTAGTTGATGGACTGCTTGCATAGTATGCTTGGAACTCCTGCTTTGATCCCCAGTATAATCTGGTTTGGGGGCCCATACTTGTTGAAGAGGTAGAGATATGGCTATCAGACTTTCAAGATCATCATCCACTACACTGGGCATTCCGATCAACCCGATTTAAAAATTCTTGTCTGTCAAAGAGAAGGATTTTTTTTATTCAAAATAGAATTTGAAAACACAAAATTTCCTTTGATGATGCCAACATGATATTTCACACTGCATTTTTATTTTTGTTGTTAATTTTTTAGATATAGGGTCTTCAGATCAAAAAAGGCTTGAAACCCACTATAGAGTTCAGAGTAGCCTCAAACTCACAGAGATCCACCTGCCTCTAACCTCCTAAGTACGACATTAAGAACATGTGGCATCTTGCATTGTTTGCATTTATTTTTGCAACTTTAATTTCAAGTTGAAAACCAGCAATGCAAAAATATTCAGATTGTACATGAGCCCTATGCTTCCAAATATTGAAGTTGTCATTTGACCTCTCCTCCCCAAAGTATGATCAGTGTGTTTGTGACATTATCATTTAAAAAAGGAAATGAGATAACAAATATATAAGAAGTGCTTTTCCTGTGCTCTCATAAAAATGTGTAAGCTTGAACTAAGGTGTCCTCCTAAGTGTTTTCATTCCCAATTCTGCATTTGAAAACCTGGGTAATGTCAAAGTTTAATGTAAAATAACAAGAGAATCAGAAAAAAAAAAACCCACATACAGCGTGTGGGTGCTTATTTGGAGGGGAGGTAAATATAAATTTTTATGTCAAGATACATGGGTATAAAATAATTAAAAACAAATTTTGAATCCTACCCTTTTCTCATGATTTGGCAGATTATATTTCCAGGAGAAAAAATTCCAGGTTCAGATGTGTTCTCATACTTTTCTGTGAGATTCTAAGAGCTGTAAGGTTATCCATTAGAAATTTTGAAATTTTCTAGGTTTTTTTGGTCTCAGTTATATCTTCTTATGTTGAATTTAAATTCCAAGTTAACTCAACTTTTGTCTTCTAAAGGGCTTTTCTTTTCAGTCTTTTTAACCAGGGTTTGAACTAGCACACAAATAAAACTAGTCTAATCCTTTTATAGGCTGATTTCTGCCAGAATTCAATGCTAGACGTTATAAACATGGACTGCTCTGGCAATGCATGCATAATTTTTGTATTTGCTGTGATCCAAGAAGTGAACAGATATATCTGGGAATGTGAAGCTTCTGAGATATAATACCCCAAGAGGGTGTATTGACAAATGAAAACTGAGCATCCAAATGAATCGATTGTCCTAGCCTTTGAAGGCCAGTGACATAGCAAGTAGACTAGTTGCTATTTAGTTCGACGGATTGTTCACATTCACATAAAACAAAATTATTTAGCATTTGCTGAATCCGTCTTGATAATCAACTGGGGATCAAATGCAAGAGAGCATGTGTCTGCTTTGTATGAAGCTAAATTCTTCTGTTTTTCTCTTAGCGCGGAGTACATGCCTTCTTCCCTGGCTGATATTGGTTGCTAGGAGAAGTGCACTCAGTTGCTTGCTTCATAGCCATCAATAAAACTAAAGAGTGTATTGAGTGAGAGAAAAAGGGAGAACACAGGGCAGGCCATGAATCATGACTTGTCTCCAGTGTGTCCACTCTGGTTCCACTTTTTCTGTTTTTTCCTGTGAAAACTTTTGTTTTTACCAATGATGCTTTCTTTCAGCCATTATCCTTAATCCTTCTGGTGCCTGAGGGGATGAGAGCTGCTGAAGGGTGGCTGTGCCATGGAGAGTCCACTCAGAGCCATAATGAAAGCCTTGAGAGTTATTCATGGGGCCACATGAGCAAGAATGCCTTACTCAGTGAATAGCTTCAGTCAGTTGCCTTTGAGATGGAGTGATTAATACCTTCTGCTTTTAATGGTGGGGAAAGGCAGACAAGAAAGGTCTTCAAACTACTTTAGCCATTTTGCAAATTAGATCTTCTACATTGTCCAAGCTTTTGACAATGAAGTTGCTAAATGGTCAATACCTGTGATAGTCTTTTCAAAATAGTGTGTTGTGAACTGTTAATTATGACAACTGTCAAATGAAATAAAACTGCCAAAATATCCTCAGAAGTACTGCCAAAGGAAAGGAGAGAGAGAGAGAGAGAGAGAGAGAGAGAGAGAGAGAGAGAGAGAGAGAGAGAGAGAAAGCTCAGATCTTGACAATATTTGTCTTGATATTGAAGTACAAACCTGCTGTTAGTCTTTCTTCTCAGTGTTACAAAACATCCATTTGTTTGATGAAGAAACTAATTACAATGCTCTAGAGAGTTTAGAGAGACATCTAATGAGAAAGTGCTGAGGGTGGCAGGTGTTAGTTACCCAAGAGCACTGGATTTAAGGACACCTTGTGGCTTGCAAAGTTATTATTTATATGGATATAAATATATGTGAATACATAGGATAGTTTTGGATGAATTATTATAGAAGACACATGTATAAATCTTACTACATCTGTTTTTACATCTTTCATTATGTAACATATATAGCATAGTTCAGATAAGAATAGCTTGAGCTTTAAGACCCTTGTTGATCAACTGACTGTATCAGTAGAAGAGCTGCTTTGGTTTTGGGATCCTGTGGGCCATACCAGAGGCATGTCATTTGATGCTAGAAGGTTGCTCAAAGACAGAAGGTAAATGAAACCAAGCTTTAGTGTCCCTTGAAAACTCATTCTTTATCCATCCTCTTTGTTTTGGAAGCAGCAGCCTGTTCTAATCCTTTTATTCATTTTCACATCCAGAAATCCTTGCTTTAGTCTAACTACAAAAACAAGCAACGTTTAAAACACCTTGTGCTGTTTCTTCAAACCTGTTTTTCACTTCGTAGAGGTGAAATATCTTGTTAAGAGGTGGTAATACCCAAGGGCAATCAGAGATGGAAATGTAACGATTTGATGAATGATGTCTTAGAGATCAGCACTGAACGAGGTCTGATTTAACAACTTTATTAGTGATATAAGAATAAAGTGATAAGGAAATTTTATTCCTATACATTAGAAAACCTAAGGAAATTTTATTCCTATACATTAGAAAACCAGTGTGAGCTCCCTCCATCTCAGAAAGCATGTCTAATAACTTGCTCAGATGTCAGTAGGAAAGAAAAGACTCTTAGCACAGAAAGAACCTATGCTTTATTTAGTACGTCAATGTAAACTAATTCTTCAGGGATGTAATCAGAAATCTAGACATCCAAGTAGAGCAAGAAGCTGGCAAAGCAATAACACTGAAAGGGCCCTAGGGAAACATGTAGAAGAGTCAGAGAGAGAGTGAGAGCAGTCAGCTGCTATATCCTAGTTTAAAGGCCGCAGGACAGCAGTGGCCATTTCTTTAGTGTTACATCAGAGAACATGGTAAGGATGCAGTGGGGAGACTTCTTTCACTCTGTAGTTCATGGACAGAACCTGCATGATTTTGCCATGTTGGGCCCACGACTTAGTGTTGAGAGAGACTCTTCAGGAAGAGATGTGTCACCTGAAAGCAGAGATGGTCTTGCCACTTCTAATGAATAATATTAAAATCACCCCAAAAGACCCTATTAAATATTGAGGAAAATTGAGCAACGGTATAACAAGAATTAAAATATTTGGCTAGCAATCCTTTAGGACAGTATTATCAAAATCCTTAGAAGCAATGAAATGTATTTAGGTGAATAAACTTACATGACAGTTATTGCTGGCTCATACTGTATGCATTGCCTAACATAAGATTGAAAAGTCATGAACTATTATGTGCTCCCTCTATATATACTTGAGAATTGTAATTAGATTAATTAGTTGAGCAGAATCTAGAACAGAATCTTTCTACTGTCTTTCACATTAATGAGATCTGAGTAGATGAATATGAACCCTTTAGGGCTATTCAGTTTAAGAGAATAAGCAAAACTCGAGAACTCATTCATAGAGAACTGCAAAATAGTATTAGGTGTGAAAATTAATGACTTCAGTGGACTACCTAAGTTCTACTTCCCTCTGCTGCTGCTTTTCTTTGGGTCCCTTTATCTTCAACGAACAGTTCAAGGCAGAATGGTGCCATATGGCAATTGTAAAATAATCAATCTTGCTTTAAAATATTTGCAGAGAGCTAAAAGGCATATCATAGAAACTGGTCTCTGAACTTTGGTTTTTGTTTTGTACCACTGATGGTAACCACAAGAAATAGAAATGACGAAGAGCAGACTGGCAACCCTTAGCAATCCCGTCTTGTTTTTAAGACCAGCCTTCAGGTGCCCCAGTTGGTCAGGAAAGTGCAGTGCAGTAAGTAGATCAACTGTTCACTATTTCACGGAGAATCTTTAATAGAATTGAGGAAGGTACAAAAGAAATGTGGAAGACTCAGTCTCTCTCCTCTGCACAGTAATGCTATGATATCATACATATCCTTTCATAGTATTTCTGACGTCCTTAAGTATTAATTCCATGCAATAGTTACAAGGAGTTTGAGAAATAGATATGTAAATGCATTCGCAGATTCAGTTAACTAAAAAATATGCACATACAACTGCATATAAATTGGATTGGATGATAATATGTGTGACAGAAATGTAACCTTACTATATTTTCTAACCCTGAGTAAATCATATAAAGGAATGTGATGCCAATCACTTCATTGCTATTGATTTATATAACTGTCATATCGTTTCTTATTTTTCCTCTTTAGTTGTGAAAGGTAGTCTAAATAATATTTATAAGGTAAAACACTACTTTCCAAGTTGTCATGAGATATAATAAATTATAAAAGAGAAGTTGAGTTTTCCTTAAAAATAACTGGAGGTACTCATACTACGCAAAATAACCCATTCTTGTAGGTATTTACCAAACACAATGAGAAATGTTCCTTGTGTGGGAAAGTAAATTATCTGGAAGGTCTGAAATATTTGAATAGCAGCCTCAGGAAACCACACTCAGTCTAAGCAAGTTCCAACAGGACAGTCTAGAGACGATGACAGAAGGATGATAACCAGAGTGAGCTACTGATATTGATCCCCAGAATTTCCACCAATGTAGCTAAGACACTCTTTGATGAAGTCACCCTGTTTTGGTTCATTTTGTTCAAGAACATACGCCCAGCACCTTCACTTTTCAAAAGAGGCAGTGCTGAGTAAGTTTGGTAACTTTGCTTGATAAGATCACAAAGATGGGACAATAAATAAGCACAATGAAGATGTGTGTTTTGTAAATGAAATTTCTTCCTGCAGATGGTTAATATCAGTTTGTATCATAGTTTTACACATATGAAGACAGAGACTGGATGATTGTGCACTATAATTAACTAGTAATGTTTTAAGATTGGGTGATAGACATAGCACACTTAAGAAAAAGGATATTTGATGTGAATTTTATTCCTTTCAATGAACAACTAACTCAATGTTGAGACACAAAATTTAATACTTGTTTTTCTAATTTATGTTAAGGCTTATAATTCATCAATATAAAAACACTTTCTTAAAGTATATGGCTTAATGTTTTTGACATGAATGCAAAGATTTCTAGATTGAGGCTATAATGTTTATTCATCCAACATTTTGATGATAGATTGAGTCATATACATGTGAATGCAGATAATACACTCATACACATACACAAATATGCCCAAGAGCACAAGGCATCCATATATGGATGTGTGCATGTGAACTGTATATATTAGATTCTACAGGACATTTTAAAACGATACATATTAGATTACTGTTATGGAAATTACATGTGTAATATTTACTATCAAAAAATAGTTTTGTTTAAAATTTATTGTTTAAAAGATCCTTAGAAAATTAGATATGAAGATTTACTAACATTGTTTTTTACTGCTGAGTAATATTCTAATGTGTATATATTCCACACTTTCTTGATCCATTCTTCCATTGAGGGGCACCTAGGTTGTTTCCAGGTTCAGGCTATTACAAATAATGCTGCTATGAACATAGTTGCACAATGCTTTTGTTTTATGGTTGGGCATCTCTTGGGTATATTCCCAAGAGTGGTATTGCTGGATCCTGAGGTAGGCTGATTCCCAGTTTCCTGAGAAACCGCCACACTGATTTCCAAAGTGGTTGCACAAGTTTGCATTCCCACCAGCAATGGAGGAGCGTTCCTCTTACTCCACATTCTCTCCAGCATAGGTTATCATTGGTGTTTTCGATTTTAGCCATTCTGACAGGTGTAAGATGGCATATCAAAGTTTTGGCCATTCGAACTTCTTTTGTTGAGAATTCTCTGTCCCCTGCTGGATATTTGGGCAGCAGAGGAGAGGGTGTCTGAACCAGCCTTGTCCCATAGTTACATTGATGAATATCTTGATCATCACCATGGAAATTTCACCTGATGGATGGAGATAGAGTCAGAGACCCACGTTCACAACGTGAACAACAGACTGAACTCCCAAGGTCCAGTCGAAGAGCAGAAGCAGGGAGAAGATGAGAAAAGAAGTCAGGACCGCGAAGACTGAGACAGTGTGCCTGATCTATTGGGAGCTCATCAAATCCAGCTGGGCAAGGACTGAAGGAAGGAGCATATGACCAAACCAGAATCTCTGAATGTGGCTACCAATGGGGGCTGACTGTGAAACTAATGATAATGGCACGGGGACCTATCTCTTATGCATGTATTGACTTTTTGGGAACCTAGTCTATATGGATGCACACTTTCTTAGGCCGGGATGGAGTGGGGAGGGCCTTGGGCGTCCCACAGAGCAGGGTATCCTGCCCCTCTTAGGGAAGCAGGGGGAGGGAAGAAGGGTGGTGGGGGAGCGGGAGGGCCTGGGACAAAGGGAAAATATGTAAATTTGTCTTTTAACAATAAATACAAAAAAAATTATAGGGCCTTTATGTTTAGTTCATGTAAACTGACAAAACTTCAGAAAATGAATATTCTGACATTGTTTTGATAAACTTAGATTTTCTATTCACAAAATAAGAGGTTAACTGAAATCAATGTTTACATTTTGTAATGTTGCTGTCACATTATATTTATTTTCTTAATTACTTTAACGAGAGAATATATTATTACATTGTATGTGTTTGTTTCAAGAAAAAGGAAATTAAGATCTTGAGATTTGTTTGCATTTATAAAACAAATTTTAAGAACACAAAGTCATTTTACAATTGAAGTTTTATATTATATTTATTTGGCTACAGGTAAAAGCAGAATAGTAGTGCTGTTTTAAATATAATAAAAATTATTTTATTCTTATATTTTTATAGTGATTCTTGTGCAATATGGGTCTGACTTAGTAATAATTAACTTAATTTTTAAAATCCACATCATTTGAAGAAAATGCATAGAAAGTACTAATCATGACAATGTTTAGCAGTATTCTGACATTCTCCCTGAGGAGTCTCAAAGCCCTGTCAATTGTCTCAATAATTCTCAGAGGCTTCCTATGAGGAGTCACGAAGCTCTTTCTGGAGGAGCTCTATTCAATAGTACTAGAAGTTATACTCTCAACAGGTGCAGCTTGGTCAACAAACATGCTGACTTGCTTTCAGGGAAGTGAGTTTAGAACTTTTCTTTAAAAGAAATGAAGAAAATTGATAATTTATGCAAAATTTACTGTGAATATAGATTGTTTTCCAAGCTTTTCTTTTTTTTTTCATCTAAACGCAATTACCTGTCCTTTGACCTATTTTCAAAATTCCGTTCAAGCCATTGAATAACAAGATTCTTAGCAATATTTAGTCAGGTGTCATTTGACTATTGGCAATCAGGATTGATAATGCCTTAAATGGGGGAATTTCAATCAATGGTCATCATCTATACTATTGACTAAGCATTTAGCTATGTTAGTAATAAGCCAAATTTTAAACATTTCTGACAATTGGTTATTTTAAGAGACAACTAAAGCATTAAAATAATATTGTCTTTGCACAGGTAATTAGAAAATTAACTCAGTATGAAGGTGAATCTATACGTTTTACTTTGAATGTATTGCCTTTTGCTACTATTGGATATAGCGATGCCCTTTCCACTCTAAGGTCAGAGTTCAAATTAAGCCTCTTTCCTAGGTAAATTGAGATGAATGGTTTGGCCTTTGTCCCTGGTGTAAAATAGTCCACAGCACGAGATCACCATATATCTATGTATCTGTTTTCACACAATTGGCATAATTGGCATCCTCCTAGGAGTTGACTGGCATCAAACGCTAAGCTACATCTTATTATGAGGGAAAATTATTTTCTAGATAATGGACTTTTTAAAAATTTCTAAAAATGGCCCAGAATGTATCTGTTGACTTGTGACAAGAGAGAATTATATTTCATCATAATCAATTTGGTAATTGATAACAGCACAGTAAAAACCTAATACATTTACAAAGATGGATGTGCCTTTGGGAAATGGCAAGATAAACGGTTGGAATAAATTTGAAGAGGCCACCACATTTATCTAACCAGTAGTTTAATTACTATATCCATTCATTTATGTTAGGGAAAACCAAGGTTTCTTTAAAAACTCTATTGAACTAAAAGCTATTCATGTGTATGATAAACTTTGAAAGTTAACTTGATAGTAATAACACTAATGGTGATAACTGTGGTTGAAAAAATAGTTTCAAAACTTAATTTATAGATTCCTATGCTGACAGTGTATTTATATAACTCTTTAATAGTTTTATTACATGTGCTGACAACATATTAATCAGAATAAATATATGTCACTATATGTGCATAGATATAATGAGAGATAGATTGCTTTATGATTGTGTTTTCTTATAATTCCATAATAGTTTTATTACATGTGTTGATAACATATCAATCAGAAAAAAATGTATGTCGATATATATGAGAAATGGATGCCTAGGAAAAATACAGCTGTGTGAAATATAAAAATTAAAGTTATGAATGACACATAAGCTAATGCACAAAGATTAGAATCATCAGGTTCAAGTTGCTCATATTTTAGTTATGTTATAGTTCACAAAGTGATCTTTAAAAGCATTTAATTGAAAATAAATTTTGAAACTTCAACCAGATAATTTAAGGAATGTGTAAAGAAATTGTTTAACATTTTATATTGGAAATTTATAAGTTTATATATATTCTATATAAATGGAAATTTATACTACATTTATCCCAATACCCATCTATTTATCCAAGTGAAATGAAGAAATGGTATCTGGTAATTTTCCTTAATTTTAAGGTCTACTACCCATTTTTGAGTTAGAAATTTATTAGCATTTTACTTGGTTTACCTGTCTCTTTAAGGAAAATCAGGTACACCACCATGACAAGCACAGAAGAGCTTACATTGTTTAGGTCTTAGCAATCTTTCCAAGTAATTCAGAAACTGTACTTTAATGTATGAAAGTATTAAATTTATTCAACATTGCCACACATTTTGTAAAATCCATAATCAAAACAAGGAGTCTTCAAACACACAGAATTTATAGTTTAACTTTAATGACTGGTCTTCTTGTAAGATAGAGTGTCTAGGTAGTTGAAAATCATTTATATGAATACTGTACTCCAATTGCTGTTTGTCCTTAATGTTTCCATTCCTATCTTTATTTAGCAGTGCTTAAGACAATAAATAACTTGGAGAAATAAAATAAAGTATTTTAAACATGCATAATGACATAAAAAGGATTAGTTTTTTTTATGTCTCTAACATAAACTGTTTTTGGTCAAAAGGATTGGTGGCTAACAAGATTGGAGAAAACATCATAGGTTTTTGTGTGAATAACAGTACGCAGGGTAGCATGTAAGAGAATGCCTGCACCACCCTTGGCATAGACCCAGTGCGAAGCTTGCTCTTCTCCAGCTGCTGAGGTAGAGACTGCCTTCTCTGCAGCATCTTTGGCCTCAGAGAACAGCAGGGTGACAGGTAGGGATGGCGTGGATTTTGTTAATAGGGGCTCTCCTGGAAATGAACTGTTGTGTATAAGGTCCTGTTTCTTTGAAAACTGCCAGATTATCTGTTTGTAAAGAAGATATGATTTTGTGTGTGTGTGTGTGTGTGTGTGTGTGTGTACAGAGTCAATTGATTGTTTCTCTCACTGATAAGAAATTAATGCATTGATTTTTTAAAAAGCATGAATTTCATTTTCTTCCATTGATTGTATAGCCTGCTCCATATACGATCCCCAACTCCAACTCCAAAGATGTCAAAACATTTTGGTTCTTTTTATTGCTCTTTGTGAAGCATTCCTTTTACATTCCTGTAGCTTGGGATGCCATTTCTCTCTTAACACTGAAAATGCACAGGCTCTTTGGTTAATATTTATGTCAAGGGTGTGAACCATAATTTGATATGAGAAAAATGTTTTCCTGATGAAGGAAAGCTGTAAATCTCATATGTTAGAAACAGAGTGAAACGAAGACAGCTTTTGCTGAGAAGTTTCCTTCTGTGGTGCTATCGTCTTCCAAGGGAAGTGATGGAAGCCATTTTATTTGGACTCTTTTAAAAGGAGATTTAAAGGATCACCCACTAAGAGTAATCTTTGGATATATGAGCACTGTATGGAATTAGGCGTAATCTTTTTTCTATTGTTAATTTCTGAAATATCTTACCAACAGTCATTTAAGAGTCAGCAGTACTACTTCTCCTAAGGGGAACTACGTCTGCAAAGTATAATTCAAGCACATTAGTTATTCATTTGCAGGGGCGGGAAAATGGCATCCAAACAGCAGGAGAGAACACAGAATGGGGAAGAGAATATGTGAATGGAGATGTTGATGCTTTTGTGAATATTAAATCCAGTGAAATTCACAACGTGATCTGCAGGCAGTGGCGCCGTATATTGCACAGCCCACACTTAGAGGATGTGTTAGAAAGGAAAGGGAAGCACAGTGGACTCCATGAGCTACTGTTTGGTAAGGTGATACGATCTTTTAGAAATATTTATTTTTGTTTGTTTATTTATTTAGTGTTTTGGGTGTGTGTTTTCTATATATATTCATGATCACCACAGGGTCCATTTAGACAACAAATATCTATATACAAATAGTTGGTGATCTCTGAGTAAAAAGGTGGTACTTGTGGAGTGTGATATTAAATTGTTTAACAATAGTAAGTTATAAAAACCAAACATAATGTAAGAGGTATAAGAGACACATAGAAAGAAAACGAGGAGGTGGGGTGAGCTCTCTATGAACATGGAATGAGAAGTGTAAGAGAATGAAGATGATTTTCCAGACAAAGAAGTTGATTTGGACATCCTAACCTTGACTTTGTTTAGATTTGTTTTAAATATTTTTAAACACTTTTGGATTTCTTTATTTAATGTGTAGTAGTACTTTACCTGCATGTATTCATATGTACCACAAGACCCGAAAATGATTTAAGATTCTTTGAACTGCATGCAGTATGGAATGGGTGTGAGTTATCATGTGAGTGCTAGGAACCAATCCAGTGTCCTGTGCAATAGTAGCAAGTGCTCTGAACTGCTGAGCCACATGTCCAGTTCCTCAAGTTGATACATACAATACAGAAGTAAAATTTGAGTGAGGGTCAATAGGTAGAAACTTTACTAAAACACCTGCTAAGTCAATGGGAAGATAAAAAGTATACTAAGAATTATGCTCTGATGGAATCCTTCATCTTTAATTACTTAACTTCTCATGCTTCAATCATTTAAGTATAGACAACATGAACCCAAGTTTTATGTCAACAAGTCTACGAGCATAAAATGGAATGCCTATCTTATTCTCAAATCCAGTAACTATGCACTGAGCCCCTCTTTTGTTAGACACATTCTTCTCAGAGATACTGGCAGTATAGTGTTAAGATAGCACACACCAAGTGCTTGTTCTTTTATTGGACTTTTTTATGGCTTTTGAGGAGACAGAACATTGCCTTCAGGAGGTCATCAGGGTGTCCATAGGACATGGTTTTCTCTGAATACTGTAGGGGTTGCTGAAATCCTAATCTTCTGTTCTTTTTTTTTTAATTGTTAAAAGAAAAATTTACATTTACTCCCTTGTTCCTGGCCCTCCTGCTCCCCCACTACCCCACCGCCCTCCCCCTGCTTCCTTAAGATGGGGCAGAATACCCTGCCCTGTGGGAAGCTCAAGG